>CM076574.1:1228090945-1228588864 GCA_034641835.2 Pinus albicaulis | reverse complement strand
TTCCTTTGTTTTTCGAGGGCCTCCTCGAGCAATATTTTGATAGGATCTCCTGCTCCCTCATCTTTCTTTTCGTCCCCCATGGGCGTTTGTCGAGGTTTGCGAGGCTGATCTTGCAAAGGCTCCACCAGATCGACCCCTAGCTCCTTATACCCCGACCTCGTTGGGGACATGCAAAGAAGGATCGAGAAAAAGCAGACCCCTCTGATACCACTGATCCGGATTTATGCAGGAATGCAACAGAATAAACATATAACCATAAATACAGAGATGCAGTGGAAATAACACTTCATTTCATTAATATCAAAGAACTGAAATTTGCTTACAGACAGAATGGAAATAAAACTAGCTAAGGCGCTGGTAGCTATCTCTGAGAAGAGATGTGGCGGCTACAGGCCTCTGAACTGTGTTACAATGAGGCTCGAGGGCCTATTTATCATTTAGAAACAATGGGAAATCCTAAACAGCCAAAACCCTAACCCTAGGAGATGAAGCGCCAAAACTATGGGCCCCATTTGGGTAAATTGGTGTTTCAACTTCCCAGGGGCGTAACTTTGGCATACGATCTTTGTTTGACGCGTACCATACCTCGTTAGAAAGATCTATCCGAGGACTACAAATTTGGGATGGGCAACATCGGTCCATGGACCCATGTTGCCCTCCATTTTCCCAAAAAACGTCGTTTAGGGCCTCAAAACGGCTCCAGAAGTTTAGGAGCCGAAAAACTGCTAAAAATAGTAAACTGTGCCGAAACTGAAAAACTGAAATAGACAATGGTGGAGCCCCAAGTGGAATAGGCGGGTGACCACCAATATCCACCTGGATCAATGTCACCTATAATGAAACTTTGGTAATTTATTATTTGTGTTGTCTTTATCTCTTATCAATGGGTTTTTACGAATGTTTTTTTTCAACTTAGTGATAAATGGTTAAAATTAGACTTTGTCATGACTCTTTTTTCCGGATTGATAACTAATGGTAGTGTTCCAACCTTCAAAGGTTATATGGAAATAATATTTTGCCTCTCCCTATTCTGGCCTTTGGTCCTTTTGGATCAAATTTCCTTTGGGTGATATTGGTTATCTCTCCCACTTCACAGGTAACAAAATGCCCCCTTTTCTTCTTTTATGGTTTAAATCTCGTGGTTAAGATTAACAATTACCCCATTCATCTTGTAACAAATCTGGTGAAAATTCCATGTAATAAAATTTAATTAAGGAAAAAATAAGACCACGGTTATGGTGACTTGTTCCAAGCTAAATGTTGTGAAAAACATCCTAGTGTGGGTATTCATTTGGTTTCTTATGGCTAAGGAAATTGGAAAAGGAAATGACAAAGGCATTTGGAAAGGAAAAATGAAAATTTTGGAGATTTATATATGAAAATAATGGGAATTAGGATAAAAGGAAGGTGAAAGGTCACATGTTGCGTATGAGGAGGAAAATGAATAAAATAGAAGACTAATTGATAAAAAGGCTTTTGAGTGTCAGTTGGTAACTATTTTTTCAGTTCAATTTTGAAGCTTTCTATCTATTCTCTCTCTCTCTCTCTCTCTCTCTCTCTCTCTCTCTCTCACTCTCACTTTTGGACACTTAGATTTTTCTTGGAGAATTTCAACATTGGATCAAGAAGGAAAATAAGGAAAATAGGAAGAAAAGGTCAAGCAAGGAAGAGTAGGATCAAGCTGCTACAATGAGTTTACTTGTAGGTATCGATTTGCATGTGTGATTTCAATTCTATATTTGGCATGCATGGTTATGCATGCGTGTTCTTGGTTCTCTTGTTGTCATTGGCATGGGTTTTGCAAGGTCTCACAGTGTTCTCTAGCATTGCCTTTCCATTTACAGATAGCCATGTGTGATGGGGTTCTCATGTTATAGTTGATATGGATTGTTGGATGGATTTAAAATTGAGTGAGGTGGATCTCTGAATGAAAGAAAACATGGCCTAGTAATCCCTGAACTAGAATGTGGATTACGATATATCCACTAGCCTAGTAACCCCTTGACCTGACTATGGGTTGTGGTAAAGCCAGGTATTCCGTGCCTTAGTGGGCCTAGGAATCCTTGGTTGATGAATGGCGGGATATATGGTAAATACTATAGGTTGGTGCTCTCTAGTAGGCTTATGAGTCCCTGGATGGGATATACGATAAATAATAAAGACTAGGAGATAGGAAAATTTCCCACGGTGTAGGTCACGAAATATGTTGGCATCTATGTTTTTTATGGCCTATTGATTCAGCAAAGATTGCATTAAAGTATGGTTCTATTAGTGAGGATGAGGTGGTTTAGCGTGGGGAACCCCTGGTCGATTCTTTTGGTTTTAAGTCCACATTAATGGTTAGACTAGGGTACGAGGGTGATTGGATGAAGAGAGATTTGGTTCAACCAATCTATGGTTGGGTGGAACGTGGTAGTCCCATACCTGGTTCATATTTCCATTTATTAATAAGAGTTTCTTTCCTTTCTATCTTAAGTGAAAATCGACTAGATTATATGTCAAATTTATGGTTGTTATATCCTTATTATTTCTCTTAGTTATATACTAGTTATGAACATGTTTTATGAAACTTATGATGTATGAATCTCATCATGTTTTGATTTGTAAATGAATGAAAAATGAATATATGACATAATATATGGTAATTCATCTAATTTGATGAGGCATCAGTGCTTCTTAGCGATTATGAGATAAGTATAAGACCCCTATGCTCATATCTATTATTATGACCTGTAGAATGCATCTTTGTGACACGTTTGATGAAATTCCTTTCATGGCTACTAGGGGTCAATTCAAGTCTATGTTCAATAATTTTCATTGGCATCATTATCTCTATGTTTCAATTCATTTCTGTAAGTTCCATGAAGTTTTGGGCAGTTACTTGGTCCTAGCCCTATAATTTAGCCTTAAATAACATAGTCACTGACATAGCATTGGCAGAGAAAAGCCACAATCGCACTCAAGCAGGCTCATGGGAGCTACTAGGACCCACAATCCCTTGGAGAGCTTGGTAATGGAGTGACTAGGGCTCTAAGAGCTTTAATTGTTGACTTTCCTCAAGGGCTGGTCACTTGGAAAGTTGGGGTAGCTCCTGGAGGTTCTATTGGTTGTGTAGATGATCAGTTTGGTTTTGTTTTGTCGGTTCCAATTCCTTAAGGTGACCTAGGAGGTTGAATCAGATCATAGTAGCCTCTCGTCACATGTTAACCCTAGTAGACCAGTTAACTTGGGTAAATGTGGGAGGAGCGTATTAAAGAGTTGCATCGAAGCATGTTTCACCCCTTAGACTGGATGGGCGGTGTATTGGTAATGTATTAATGTCGGTTGCACGTGTTCTTATGCTTGTAGAATATGTGTTTGTTCTGTATGCATGGTGTTTTTTATGGTTTCATTGGTGTTTCCATGTGAAAGTTAAGGTAATTGTTGTTGGGTGTGCTTATCATGAGTTTATGTCGATTACAAACAGGATATGCATGTCAATGTTTGTATGTAATGGGTATGTGTGTGTGTCACACATACGTTATTATGCATGCATTGTGTCTAGTTAGTGTTATGGATTTTTTTTCTATGCATGAGGTAATGATGTGGGGTGGGTGTGGTCATGCATCAACAACTAGTTAATGGTTGAGATAATGATTAAATGTTGATATGATTATGTTTATATATATGTATTATTATAATCTAGTCACTCTTGTAGATGAGATATCCTCCGTGAGTTACACTAACGTAATTTGGTTTGTTTATGAATTGGTTTACCTGATATAGTATGTCTTGTAGGAAGAGATCAATATGACTACTAAGATGGTAGAATACAAATATTCTCCCTATGAATCAGATGAGCAGTGTGTTGTTGGTCACTCTTCTAACTTATAAGAAACATTAAATATTTTCAAGGAATAAATAAGGAGTTTCAAAGAAGATAATGATAGAATCATGCAAGATCAGGAAAAAAATAAAAATTCAATGCAATAATTCTTCAAATTTTGTGAGAATTGAAGAGACAAGGACCACTCTAGATCAGCTATGGACAAGAGGATGGGACTAATGGTGAATATCGAAGTAGGTCTCATGGTTGTCATAGTTCAGATAGAGATGAAAAATCATAGTTGGTAAATTTTTCGATACTCCAGATAGGAGCGGTGATGGACATAGGTACTATTATAGTTCTGGTTCTGACAAACACTAGGATCATCGTGATTATAACCCTTACCCCAACATACAAGTTATCTTGGGTAAATTTGGGAGGAGGATGTTATGCCTCTAATACAAATTCTATATTCCTTGTATAGGTTGATCAACTAGTGAAAATGTTAACCCTTGGGCGAGGGTTTCAAGTGACTCTTAAAATTGCTAGAGTGTGAGGGTTTTATCTTTTCTATTGTAAGTTTGTAATGTTCCTTTTTTGATATTCCTTATTTCATGGTTGGGATGGACTCTCAGAGTTGGGGGAACACAGGTCACAGTTGCAGGTTGGCATCATCGACGGGCCCTGGGGGTTTTTGGAGGGGTTTTGAGGAATTCTTATGAGTTCTGATGGGAGTATCTTGGTATATTCCACCATCCGCACAATTTTCATTTCGTTTTGTTGCATTCCGACAGCTTTCAGAAAATTGAGTTATTAATGGGAATAACTCAATTAATTACTTCTAAGGTGGGATTTATGAAGGAATTATTGGCAGACCACTTAGTGTAATAGCTCGTTGGAACTGGAACAATAAAATTTACAGGATGGGATAGCTAGGAGTGATAAATCTTATCTTATTTATGCATCTTGTATGTTCGAATTTCATGTGTTCTCTTGTTCTATTTACATGGAAATCTTTTGTGATATTGAATGGTAAATTTATGCAAAATTTATAGTTGAATTAGTTTTCTGAGAAAACACACAAAAAGTTTCGAAAGGGATATTATAGTGGTATCAGAGCCTTGGTCTTGGCTCAGCCTTCATGTTTTTCCGTTTCCAGTTGCAGTGATTATTGTTGGAGAGTTTTAATTGCAGAGGTTTATTTTGTAGGTGTGAAAAGATATTGTTTCTCGAGAAGCAAGATTGAATTTTTCTATCATCATGGACATTAGCTATTCTACAAAATCTCTTTCGAAAAGTGTTGTGGTTTAATTTAAGGTGTAAAATTTAATTTATTAAGGACATCATTTTGTTTCAGAAAATATATTTTGTCACATAATCTAGAGCATGATTTTGGCTAGTTGTGTGTTAAATTTTAGGGTAGAAACTCCAGTTCTTCTTCAAAAACTACTTTAGTATTTTTTGGGCAGTGCATGCCACATGTTCTAGTCATTTTAAACACTTGGGTCTACTTTACTAAAACTGAGTTTTGCATGCATGCAACATGGCATTAGATTCGTTTGATATTTATAATTACCTCAAGTATTTTTCTCTCATGCTTATTCATGTTGCTAATGTTTCAACTTTATCTGCAAATTTTTTGACGAAAGTTGTTAAAATATCTCAAAGAAAGTTTTCAATATTTGGTTAATTAATGAGATAGTATAGTGAGTCTACGTGAGGTGTTCATATTATATTTTCACCTATATGTAATTTTTGAGTGTGTATTGTGAGGGATGAGTATGTTTTTATGTGAGAGGTCTACGTATTCAGTGAGCTTGTCACTATTGTGTAGTTCTTGATGTACTTGTCATTATTCAGCTAAAATATGGATCTGTCGTAGCCGCTACAACACCGCCCAAAATTTTGGGTTTATTCAAAAAATTTTGGTCCCCCTCTGCTCACTCAATCCATTAAGTTTTCAACTCAGCCTTTGGTCTGTAACAGCCCCATGACCTACTTCCGACCCCTCACAGAACTTCTCATCACCATGACCATATACGTTTGCTACAATCACACCCTGTGTTGGAGGTATCATCATGCATGTACTTGAATGGAATATCTCAAGTGTATTGGGTTTAACCCATGAAGGATATGCCTGATAATATCACCACCACATTGAAGATTCGAGAAGGTGGGAACTAATGAGGCCGGCTAAAGGATGACACTCAAAACACATTACTTTATCTTAATCATGGATTAAGTGTCGACACCATCCCTATCACACCATTTGATTAGTCCTCAAATTCCATGGAAGAATGTTTTGTTTAAAATTAGATCAATGGAAGTCGTATTTATATTTTATTATTCAAATTTTTTTACTATTTATGTTTTCTTTATCCACGGAAAAAATAATCGAAGAGGAATTTCATTAGCTCGAGCGACTTATCATGAAATCATTCAACCTGATCAATTTTCTTATTACTATTTAGCCAACAACAAACATGAAAATTTGTAACTCTGAACTAATTGATATTATAATACTTCATGTAGATTTAGCCCATGAAGGATATACCCGTTAATGTCACCACCGCATTGAGGATTCGAGAAGGTAGGATGGCATCTATGGATCGGGATCGTTGTTCGATCCCTAAATAATGTTTAACTTGGAAACATTGACAGAAGAAACAAGGGGGTTTTGATGCTATATACAAAGGTACGACCAGCCTGAATTGGAGTTTGAAAGGCGAGCGCGTAGCACGGTGAAATTTGGAGAGTGACCCAATGCAAATCAGGATTTTGGCTGCGGCTTAAGTGATCTATGCAGCTGCACAATCTCAAATCTATGGCTAAGCTTGGTGACACTCGGCACTCACTCGACCCTGCTTGAGCGTGCAACTAAAAGGTGGTTGCAAGAAAGAACAGAATGCTCAAGAAATGTAAATTGAATGAGCGCAGTTAGAGCGAGGCCACGTGTGTATGGGCATTATGCATGGAGTTGAATGCAACACCAGTTGCGCACCTCAAAAGGTGTGCTAATGGGGGAAGCTTCGGACTATGTTTAAAGCCGTGTCTTTTTACTTGTATGGCCTAACTCCTAAGGAGCTTGGGAAGGAAAATTTCTTGGTGTGGAAATCATGATTTCAAACCAAAGGGGGTAAACTAGTAGGGCAAGAGAAATTAGCACAAACAGAAGCTTTAGACTCCACAGAAACAGTCTTGCGATGCTGCTTGATCTGGGCTTTACCCCAATGATGATCCCACCGATTAGACTGGAGAAAATATTGCAACGATGGACGTCGTTGCTGTGAACAGGAGGAGGAGAAAATTCATGCAACCAACAGCAAAGAGGAATGACCCATCAGTTCCACACATTGTTTGTTGAAGTGTGCTCCTCCTCTAAATTTTTGTTATTGACATAGTCGTGACAAGATTACATGATTTTGGGCTCTACTCAGCCATCACCACCGTGACCATTCTGACCCCTCTTCTTTGATTCAAAGAAAATCACCCACTAAATTCATGAGGTGGGAAAATCTTACGTGTCATAGCAAAGGATGTCTTCATTTTTTACTCATGGGTTTTCTTTCTTTGTCGTCGCACTGTCCCACATGATCCTGGAGGCTACCATAATTTCTGTGGTGCATGAGAAGGATGCAGAACAACCACGATGCCGCCTCTCCAATCAGACAGGTTATGGATACGCGCATCATATATGCAACATCGATCGTGCCTCAATTGAACACGAAAGAGGAAGTTGGCAGAAAGAGGGTTGGGTCACCTCAAAGGGAAAAGACGAATTTGAGTGGACGATGCCTAGTTCAGCCACACAATCACGGCATGAGATCCATTTCTGAAAGCTACCTCCATGAAAACGAAATGCATGAAATGTATCCTCTGCCTTAGCTTAAAATAACGATTGGGGAAACACCAAATCTATGTAATTCCACATGATCAAGAGGCTCATCCTCCACTGAGATCACTCCAGTGATTAAATCAACCAGGGTATCATTGAAAGGATGCAGAACACTGATTTACATCAGAATGCAATGCAGATCATTGTGTTATATGGGATTTCTTGAGTTTGAGGCTTAGCGCAATGGTGTGATCCACCTGCACCGAAGGTCGAAGGGTGAACGAACAACGAAAACGTAGCCAAGTCTTGAGTGCGACTGGTCGCAAGGTCACAAATTAGCCTTAGATGTTCCCATTGCGACTTACATGGAATCGAGACTGCGTGACCACTGGGAGGTCGCATTTCTGCCCAAGTCGCTGGGTCGCAGAGCATGCGAAACAAATGAGGAGTGCGACCTACATAGAACTATGACTGCGTGACAACTAGGAGGTCACATTTTTTCTTAATTCGCAAGGTCGTATAACAATATGCCCAAGAGAATTCACAGCATGTGCGACTATCTGACTGTGCGACTTCCACCAAGATTTTTGACCTCCCGTAAATACAACACACATGCTTTTCAAGAGGTCAGTCGCATTCTCGGGCATCTGAACCACATAGGGTGGGTACACACTTGATTTACAGGCGGAGGACAAGGATGTGCCAACAAGTGAGGAGGAGGAGCAAGTGAACATTATTTTCAAATGGAGGATGGTGTGGTTTATGCTTATCCAAATAAAGAATCAAGGGAAGAACTTTTCATGTTGCTGATGCAACAACATTCTTGAATGATGTACATCAAATACTTAGAATCATTTCATTGGGAAATTTTCATTCTTGTGCCATCATCAACTGCGCCTTTTAGGACAGAAGTTTACTCTTCATTTAAGGTTAAATGCAGACAGAGAATTCATGGCTCAGAAGAGTGCACCCCATCGCCTTTTTTTTTACAATGTTAGAAAATTTGACACCCATGTACATCACTCAGCATGCATGAACCAGAAGCATTTGCTGTGTTTTATCAAATCTAGACTAAGGAAAGAACCAAATGAGGTAGATATATTCCAGGATGGCAAATATCTCACCGTAAAGGAATTTTTTGAGAGTTTGGACATAGCAGGGTATGACCTCAATGTTGATCTCCTGGATGCACATGCAAATAAGAATACATTTCACTGATTTGATAAGTTTATTCTGAAGTATAACCCTTGTGGAAAAAGTAGACTCAGAAAAATTTCCCTAAAGCAAGACAATCTCATTCAAGGTTGTTTTCTTGCTGAGTTGACAAAACAAGTATTGTCTAATCTGGAGGCAAGTAAATATCAGATGGCAGAGTATAGAATATATATCTATGGAAGGAAACAAAGCGAATAGGACCAGTTGGCAAGCGGTTTGTTAACAATGAGATATATAGTGAAAATGCTATCTGGTTAATTTAGTTTCCTCGACTGTACAATGTGTACAAGGGAACATGAATCGTTCCATATTTTCAAAACATTCTTGAGGTTACAGTTGATCCAAGTTCTCATCCTCAACTACACGTTTTCTTGAAACAGGTGGTTCGCATTGATATGGTAGATGATGAAAGTAAGCCTAAAAGGCTTCCCACAAAGCACATGTTGACCCCAGCTCAGTGGAAAAATTATTTCAAGCCTGATATTTTCATATTATGCTTACTATTGCTATGCAAATTTTTACACACTCAACAAGCTTCGTGAATATAAAGGAATGAAAACAATTAAATTTTGTCCTCAATATGGCAAGGATGGTGATATTGATCACTTGGTAGCTGCATTCCCATTCACTCACAATATAGCACATAAGAAATAATCTGAGGAAGTTTCTCGCTTTGAAATATTTATCTTATTTGTCCTAGATTGGCTTGGCCATGTCCCCCTTGAGCAACAATCCATTATTTCTAGATTATCAATGAAATCCTTTTCCCATGTTTCTTGCACATGGCCTCCATGTTTCCCTTTCAATAGATGATGCATTACAAATCGATTTGGAAAAAGAACCTTTGGTGGAGGAATGCAGTGTTGCTTCTCAGGTTTGGGAGCTCAGTGCTTGTGATCTTTTGGAAATCTCTCACATTTTGTCTACTGTTCGGGGTTCTCTCATCCGTGTAAGTCTCATTGGTTTGGAAGAAAATATTACATCATAGGCCCTAAAGGGAATGACATACATAAGACAAATGTACCTCGTATGTGACATGAATTTCACCATGAGGTCTGGAAAGTAGAAAGGCAATAAATTGTTCAATGGGGTGTCATATTTCAAATTAAAAGAGCGACCAGCATGGGCATAAATCCAAATCCATAAATACGTGCCTTATGGACTTCCGAGGAGCCCTATTTCATGGAATCTCAAAAACTTGTGCACGACATGAACGTATATGTCCTGAGGCCCTTACTTATTGGGAGGCAGTATGTTCGAAGAAATTTGATCGAGGAGGCCACTGATACGCAGCTCCTTGAGGATCTTTAACTATGCACCATCAGTATGCCCGACAATATAAGGCTCTAATGGCCCATTCGAGCTACTCAAGTCTGGTACGCAGACCTTCTTTGACATAGAGGGTGGTTGGTATTCAAATGAATAGAACATCTCCATTGGGAAGAAACGTTAAGTGAGAGTAAATTATACATGCCTGATTAATGATGATATCGGTTGGCATTTCAAGTTTTTTTTTTTTTTGCGCCAGCAAATGAGCTCATAGTGGATACGCACGAATTGTTCATACATCCTACAAAAGAGGACTATGCAGGGGTCCAAGATTTTTGTTAAACTCCCCTAATTTTATTTCAATGTTCCCTTTATGCATCTGCGATTTTCTGCTTCCTCGACATATATATGTGTGTGTGTGTGTGTGGGGGGGGGGGGGGCTGATTTAATGTGTTATACATGGCTAATTCAATGTGTTCACGTGTAGATAATATGAGGAAATTATGATGATGACCCAGAGGAAGAATTTTTCACTTACCTAGATGTTGTGCAACCTGGATTCGAGCCAAGAAGTAAACCTACGGTATTTGGATGCTCAGGATCTCGCTCAAAATGGAAACACCACTCTCCCACTTATCGACTCATGCAAATTCCCTTAGCAATTCAGTGGAATCTCTGGCAGATAGAGGTTGCTGGTTCACGCGGTGAGAGCTAAGGCTGTCCTTGGGAGAGAATGTTATGATATCTCCAAAAGAGAAATGTAGAATGGATAAAACTCCAGGTCACACGTCGTAGATTTCCCAAGGTCGCAAGTCACAGATAACCTCAGGTCGTAGGGCAAGGATTTCCCAAGTCCACATGTCACAGATGACCTCAGGTCATAGGTTTCATATTTCCCGAGGTTACAGGTCACAGATGACCTTAGGTCGCAAGTTGCAAATGGCCCACGTCGCAAGATAGCCAAACAGTCGGGAAGACCATGAGTCAAGGGAAACTCAAGAGTCGTTTCAGCCTATATATACAACTTCGAGAAAGGAACAAGGGACTTTTAGCTTGACAATGAAAGGCAATATGATAGAGGAATTGTTGTTAGAGAGTTAAAGGAACTCAAATCTTGGTATCAAGTAGAGAGAGAGGTAGCAAGGCTAGGGTTTTGTATCATGCATTGAGATGAATAGGCCATGTCCCATTATTGTGTTTTGACGAGTTGTAAACATGTATTTGATGTCGCAACAATATAAATAATATATTCTCTTTTCGACACTAATTCACGTGCTTGTTTGTGGTGATAGTACTAGCTATCGAATATTTCACTATGTTGTGTGGGTGCTTTCTTGCATGCAATTGATTATGAACTAATTCACAGTGGTTGCATGTACGTTTTCTCTTGAATCGGTGTGTATTTGTTCATTGCCACGTCGATGATCTATTGTGAACTACTTTGCAGTTAACTTCTGGCATGTCCTTCATGTATGCTTGACTGGTTTTTCGGTTCACTGATCCCATTCATGTTATACCCCCCCCTTTTTATTTTGCTGCTCAGTCTTGCTTGTATCTTTGTTTATGGTATGTTAATATTAGGTTGATTTTGCTTCACTGATTGGTCATTTCATCTTATCCTCTGCTCTATCATCTTCTCACCTGATAATCAAGGGTGGAAACACTTATGACGTCAATCGGGCCCACATACCGGATGGGGCTCCTATCCCAAATAGTGTGAGGTCTAATTGGAACCTTTCACCAGGGAGACCCCTGTTATTGTCGGCAGTACAATTTATCCCGTCAATAGGGTCAAACCTCCATACATTCCCTCAATAAACTAGAAACAACAATCAATTAAACATTTTCCAAGGGAGTACTTACTTTGCTACAACAAGAGTAGCCACGAGAAGAGCATGAGTTCGGATATAAAACATATTCACTTTGGACAAATTTGGGATTTATGGGGTTTTCAGTAAAAGCCCTTCTCAAATTAGAAGAACTTGCTTCACTTTTTCCAAGGTGCATTAGTCAGATGGGAGGAGCTTAATCTGGGCTCTAAAACCAACCATGCTTGCCTTAGCACAACACAAGTATTTGGAGAACCCTTGTGTAGGGATCAAACTTCTGGTTTCTTATTGTATTAGTCATATCATGATGTTGACCGCACATCATAATTAGGAGAGTCTTCAGATTGATAGTGGATACCTTTCAGGATTTGGATAATACTGAGGGACCTACCTTTGGGAAGAGGCTAGAGATTATAGAAGTCATGGTCTTGGTTAGATCTTATGACCTCATGTTTGAGTTGGAGTTCTAATTCTTATTTAGCATTAGGAAACATCATCTTGACATAGTCATAGCACACATGCAGTCCATTTTGTCCTCATAAATGGGAGGCCATGATTCCTTTTGCAGGAGATTTCTTTCTGTGTTGTTATACATTTCATTAGGCTAATTTTGAGGTCTAAAATGGGCCTCCTAAGGAAATTATAAAATAATATTGGAAATAATAAAACAATATTAGATTACATCATCAAATTTTGGAGGGAAAAAAGAAAAAACTATTTTTTCAACTTATCTCCCTATGGGTTTACTGAAATTTCGAGCAGGAACACTCATTGATGAAAAATTTTATTCTTCATCCAATGAGTACCCATGTTTCATACTTTAAATGGACCGTGGTACATGGAAATGAGAAATACATGAAATACATGACTGCAATGATGTTTTTTCATGTATTTCTCATTTTTCGTGTAGTAGTGTCCATCGAAAGTATGCAACATGGGTAATCCTTGGATGAGGAATCAAATTTTAAATACAAAGGGTAATCCCACTTGAAATTTGAGTAAAACCTTTAGGAGATAAGTTGAAAATACAAATTTAAAAAGTAGATTTATGATTTTATGATTTTTTAATATTTTTACTTTTTTACCCCAAAAATGGTGAATCATCTCCATGGTTGACATCATCATCTTGAATCCTATTGCTTCTTATAAATTTTATTTCGGTTGTACATTTTTCTTAGGCGGCCCATTTTAGACTACAAAATTTCTTTAATGGGAGGGAGGAACATTTGGTTTCATGCATCCTATGAATTATCAGAAATTTTAGTTGAGAAAAACATTGGATTTTTCGAGATGAGTTGAAATGGATTTATGGTGAGAAACCATGCAAAAAGAATGAGATGAGGAGGAATGATATTTACTTCATCTTCAAGGAACCTTGGGGACCTAGTCACTCATGCTTAGGATATGAAGAGGAGTTGGAAGAGGTGGAGTACGAGAATATTCCTTCTATATGTGAGGATGAGGGGTCTTCTTTGGATGAGTCCATGGGGTCATACGAGGATGCTTATGGGGAGCATGAACTGTCATGTGGAGTCATTGATAGTTGGACATATTTATATTCCGGTTTGTAGGTTGAGATGTCAAGGGACCCTATGGGAGACATTGAGGATGATGAATCACCCGTGATGATTCAGCATGAGAAACATATAGTGGAGCATGAGTCAGTTGAGGATGAGGATATGCACATAATGCATAATGAGCCTTTTGTAAATAGATATTAGGTAGAGCATATTCAACCCCTAATGGAGGGGGATGAGTGGACACCCTTGGGGTCAGCCATTGGTGAGGAGTAGACAGGTGTACATGAATATAGAAGGGTGGAAGTATCTACAAACATATTTCCTCTAAAGGTATTGGTGTTTGGTAGGAAAAGTTTGCAGAAGATTGGTTGGGTAAAAGATAATGGATTTTCCTATCCAGAGAGGGGGACATAAATACGTCCATATTTGGTTCTACCCATTGATGACGTGAAATAAGATGTAGTGGTGGCCAATAGAGTTGCAACATGTTCTGGAAGAATGCCTCTATAGGAGTACATAGACAGGGTGTGCAACACAAATTTCCCACTTTGGTCCATTATAGGGAGAGGGGCAGGATCTCTTGGATAGATTTTGCTGGTAGACCAGGAAAAGCATCATGAGTTGAGCATGGACCAATATCAACCTAGTAGACTTATTCTTTGCACAAGTTTCTATACATTAGATTTGGGGGAGATCATGAGTTGGTACCTTATTTATGGTATGATATCCTTAGTCACGGGCATAGTGGAGCGGGGACCTTTAGACATGAAGGGTACTACAAGTTTCAGTTTACAGTGGGATACAAGTCGGAAGCTCTTCAACATTCTGTCCTGAATTCAGGAGAGAAATATTAGCATTGGATTGAGTCAGGGGTTGGATTGGAGAGAGGTGATGTGTTTGCACATAGTATGTGGGTCATCATTCTCAGCCAAAGTCATAGCACAATGAGATTCATGGAGCAATGATGCTTGTTCTTGGTGGCATTAGGATCCGGGAGGATTTGCTGATGACATGCTCAGTCAAGGGTTGGTCTGGGATCCGAGAATTGGGGGATTTTTTCCAGGTGGGTTGACGTAGAGGTATAGTATCACCCATCTACTTGTATGGGATTTGCACATTGGGTCTTAGTTGCATCAGGTCAACAAAGTGGTCCAAATATTTGGATTTACTGAGGGAATGAAATCAAGGGGCAGAGGATTTTTAATGTTCCTTTTTCTAGTATTCCTTATTTCATGGTTAGGATGGACATTTAGAGTTGGGGGAAGACAGGTTAGAAGTGCAGGTTAGCGTCATCGGCGAGGCCTCGGGTCTTTTAGAGGGGTTTTGAGGAGTTCTTGTCATGTCTAATGGCATTCGCTTGGTATATTCCCCCATCCATACAATTTTCCTTTCATTATGTTGAATTTCGATAACTTTCAAAAAACTGAGTTATAAATGTGTCTAGCTTTTTTAATTACACCTAAGGTGGAATTTCAGGAAGAATTCTTGGCCGAAAACTTAATGTAATAGATCGTTGGAACTGGAACGAGAATATCTATAGGATGAGATGAATGGGAGTGATGCATGGTAGCCAATTGAGAATTTCCCAAATTAAAAAGAATATTTTAATTAAGGGAAATATGCTCAATGATTAAAATAATAATAAACTAGGAGCTTCTAGAGGACTCCATCAAATCTATAAAAAGAGGAGGAAGGGCCATTAGAGATCATATTGGATTTATTATTGCTTCTGCTATGCGAGGTTGAGGATTAGGTAGGCTACTCCATTGGTAGCCTGAGGATGGAAACCCTCTAGTGATTTAGAGAGATTGGGCCAGCACCCATCTCCCCTTCGTGAATTCAACCAGAATTCAAAGGAGAGCTTAACAATGGCAGTTTGGTTCAGTTTTAGTGGAGCGCCCGTGCAACATTATAGTAGATCCTTTAGGCCTGTTATATCTCAGCTATTTTAACTATTTGTCATTTCAAAGATGTAAAACTCCTATATATATATATATATATATATATATATATATATATATATATATATATATATATATATATATATATATATATATATATATATATATATATATATTATAATAAATATGAGATTATTTTTGCATGTTGTATGTTAGAATTTCATGTGTTCTCTTATTCTATTTTACATGGGAATCTTCTGTGAAATTTAATGGTTATTTTATGCAGAAATGTTGGTTGAATTAATTTTCAAGGTACATAAAATATTTTGAAAGGGATATTACAAAGTTTGAATCCCTTATCTGGCTCTTCATGTTTCGTAATGTATATTTCTTTTTTTAGTAACCCAAAGAACTCTATGGTCAGAGTTTACCATACGTTTTCTCTATGTTCCTCTTATGTTGTTAATTTAACTAGCATGGCATTGAGATATTTTCATTTAAAGTAAAATGTTTCAAGGTTTTATGTCATTATGAGTTCGTTTACTATGCTAAATTTCATCTTTTAGAATTTAAAATACACTAGGATATAAATCTAACTACGTTTTTTCTGGTTATGTCTCATGTAGAGCATGAACCCTACCTCTTCCAAACCACTAGCATGTATTTATTTTTTGTTTCTTATTTTCACTTGTTACTATTCTAACAATATGATAGTGATATCCTTCAATTATTTACTAAGTTTTCCATCCTCCATTAATTCTTGTCTAATACCATAAGTCAAGTTAAATCTGTTGGAAATCAGGAGGTTTTTCATCTTCTGTATCAAATATCTTCTATATATGTGCATATACGAAAGTTGTGTATATGAGGAAGATATGCACATATACGAAAGTTGTGTATATGAGGAAGATATGCACAACTTCCGTATATGAGCATATATGGAATTATTGCATATAAGGTAGATACACATATAAAAAACCTGCACATATACATAAGTTGCACATATCTTCCATATATGCACAACTTCCGTATATGTGCATATCCTCCATATATGTTCAACAAAGGTTGAAGTTGTGCATGAATTTTGTATATACATTGCTTCTTCATATGCACATATATGGAAGTTGTGCATATACAGTAGATTCACATATAAAAAAGCTACGCATATATGGAATATGCGCATATACATAATTTATGTTAAATTTCACCCACTTTATATGCATAACTTTTGTATATGCGCATATATTTTTTATTTACGCAAATTTTGTATATGTGCAACTTCTTCATATGAGCATATCTTCTATATATAGGCAACTTCCTTAAAATGAGACTTTAACTAATTTTGTACAATCTTTAAAACCTGCACTATATAGAAGTAATTAATAGACTCATTATGTATTTGAATCTACTAGGTTTGACCTAGACTCTTTTAAAAATAATTTCCCATGTTAGAAATTTATGATTTGAACCCATCCGAAGAGCGATATTTATCTTCAAAGGTGCACTAATCTTCCAGATCAGACTCCATAAACTCTATTTGGATGTAATAAAATTTTATTCATGTTTGAATTTATATCCCAATTTGGTTTTTAATTCCATTGTTTGAATATTATTTTACCAATAAAGGAAATATAACTCATCATCCTGTAAGCGAATATAATTGACCACCAAAAGGCTAACATCCTTAGTGAAATTTTGAGGTCTAAAATGGGCCTAAAAAAAAATTAACAAACAAAATCAACTTGATAAGAACCAATAGGATTCAAGATGATGATGTCAACAATGGGGGATGATTCACCATTTTTGGAGTACAACGGTAAAAAGATTAAAAAACTAAAAAATTAAAAAACTATTTTTTAAACTCATATTTTCAATTTATCTCAGTGTCATTTTACTCAAATTTCAAGCAGAAGCACTTATTTTATGAAAAAATTAATTCCTCATATAAGTAATACCAATATTTCATACTTTTGATGGACCTTGCTTTATGAAAAATGAAGAATACTTAAAAAACATGATTGCAATCACATTTTTTCATGTATTTCTCTTTTTTGATGTAGTAGGGTCCATAGAAAGTATGCCACATGGGTACTCCTTGGATGAGGAATTAAATTTTGCATCCAAAAAGTGCTCTTTCTTGATATTTGAGTAAAGTTGTAGGGATAAGATGAAAATACTAGTTGAAAAAGCAATTTTTTAATTTTTCCTCTAAAATTTGATGACATAATCTAATATTTTTTATTATTTCCACTCTTATTTTATAGTATTCCTTAGGAGACCCATTTTAGACCTGAAAATTTCTCTAATGATTCGCTCCTAAAAGCTACAATCAATTTTAGATTTCCATCTCTATGGACCTCTCAATTGTAATGACTAGGCATTGACATCACACAAAAAGTAAATATTAGTTAAACGAAGATCCTGCCGAAGTGAGTCTCCTTATTTGTTATTCCTCTCTGATAACATAACACTAGAACTTGATTTGGATGTCAACTAGAATGAAGCTTTGCTAATTTATTATCTTTTTTGTCTTTAGCTCTTATCAATGGGTTTTTACGAATCTTTGTTTTCAACTTAGTGATATATGGTTAACATTTGACTTTCTCATGACTCTCTTTTATGGTTTGATAAATAATGATAGTGTTCCAACCTTCAAGGGTTTTAGGGAAATAACACGGTACTCATCCATATTTTGGCCTTTGGTCCTTTTGGATCAAATTTCCTTTGGGTGATATTGGCGATATCACCCCCTGCACAAGTAACAATATGACCCAGTTTTTTCTTTTATGGTTTAAATCTCATGGTTAGGCTACACAATTACCCATTCCTCGAATAAAAATTCTCTTTTCCTTTTATAAGTCGATTAAATAGTGCAAATATTAACCCTTGGCCAAGGGTTTCGAGTGAGTCGTGCAATTTCTAAAGTGTAAGCAAGGGTTTTATCTTTTTTATGGTAAGTTTAAATCCCTTATATGACTATCGATGTTTCATAATGTATATTTGGATTATTTTTTTTTTTAAGTAACCTAAATAACTCTATGGTAAGAGGTTACCATAATTTTTCTATGTATTCCTCTTATGTTGATCCTTTAACTAGCATGGCATTGAGGGCTTTTCGTTTCAAGTAAAATATTTTAAGTTTTTATGTCGTTTTGAGTTCTTTGACTATGCTAACACTCATGTTTTAGAATTTAAAATACACTACGCTATAAATATAACTACGTTGTTCTGGTTATGTCTCAGGTAGAGCGTGACCCCTACCTATTCTAGACCACTAGCAGGTATTTTTTTTTTTTGTTATTTATTTTAACTTGTTCCTATTCTACCAATAGGGTAGTGATATCCTTCAATTATCTATTAATTTACCATCCTCCATTAATTATTTTCCAATACGATAATTCGAGTTAAATATATTGGAAATCAGGAGGTTTTTCATCTTACGTATCGAATATCTTCCATATATGTGCATATACGAAGGGTGTGTATATACAGAGGTTGAGGTTGTGCACAAGTTTTGTATATTAGCATATATGGAGGTTGTGTATACATGGTAGATGCACATATACAAAACCCACACATATACAAAAGTTGCACATATCTTCCATATATGTGCATATATTTTGTATATGTGAAACTTCCATATATGAGCATATTTTCTCTATATGTGAAACTTTCGTATATGTGAAACAAAAGATATGTGTAACTTCTGTATATGAAAATGTACATAAGCTTTGCGCAAATTTCATAATATGCATATACACAGTCTCCATATATACACAACTTTTGTATATGCACATATATTTTGTATATACACATATCTTATGTATATGAACATATCCTTCATATATCCAAATCTACCATATATGTCCAACTTCCAAACATATGCATTTATGGAAGATATGAAAATATACAAAGAATTTGTTCATATATGAAGGACAATTTCATATACGGAAGTCACACAACTTTTATATATCCACATATTACGTATCACATATCTCTTGTATATGCGCAACTTCCATATATGGGCATATCTTCCGTATATGCACAACATTCATATATGTGCATTTATGGATGTTGTGCATATACGGAATATATGTGTATATCTGGAAGTTCTGCATATATAGGGGCTACATATATACGGAAGTTGAAGTTTTCCACCACTTTTGTATATGCATAACTTCTGTTTATGTGCATAAACAGAAGTTGCACATATATGGTAGATGTGCATATACAAAAGGTTATGCATATATGTAAGATGCACATATACATAATATATGTTAATTTTCAGCCACTGTATACGTACAAATTTCGTATATGAGCATATCTTTCATATATACACAACTTCCATATATGTGAAATTTCCGTATATGTGCATATCTTCCATATATGCACAAGTTCCCTATATTCACGTATATAAACTTTTCTCATATACATAAGCAGTGTGTAAATTCCATAATATGCATATATGGAAACCTCCATATATGCACAACTTCCTATATGCACACATCTTTTGTATATTCACAACTTCTATATATGTGCATATCTTTTGTATATGCTTAACTTCCATATATGTGCATATATTATGTATATGTGCATATTTTGTTATGCACATCTACCATATATGAGAAACTTCTATATATGATCATATACGCAAGATGCGCATATACAAATGATATGTGCATATATGAAAGTTATGCATATATGGAATACATCTGCATATACGAAATATAAAAATATAAGGAAGTCACACAACTTATATTTATTTCCATATTTTGTATCACATATCATCTGTATATGCGCAAATTCTGCATATGCACATATCTTCCGTATGTGCGCAAATTTTGTATATGTGTATATACAGAAGTTGCATAAATATGGAAGATGTGCATATATGGAAGTTGTGATATATAGAGGTTGAAGTTTTGCATATATATGTGCATACACAGGTATTTCAAGTGTAGCATTTGAATTCAATGAAATCGTAACTAATATACATTATATCCATTAATGGAGAACAGAATCGAGTCTTTAATTCATTTTCTCTTGGTCAAAACCTTTGTTGTATATCTATGGTCATCACGTGACATTCCGAACAAACTTGTTGAAAATCCGTTGAGAGATATCAATAATCGTTAAAAATATGTTTTCTGTGTGATGCTCTACATTTTTTCATTATTCTCACTAGTATCATGATTAATAAGTGATTACTTTTATACTAACTCAATAAAATATAAACTACGCACTTTTCTTAGTGAATTCCAAAATGGTTGGATATGCATGAAGGTATGAAAATTCCAATGACATTGACTATGTTAGAGAGTAGTAAATATCTTCAATATGATTTATTTCTTTCCCAGGTTCCTAAACTTGTAAAATCCTCTTGGATGCACCCCATATACTATCTATAATGATATTAATCTAGTGCTTTTGTTAGGAGAGTCACTATAGGGAAATTTAGCTTGGGAAAACACTTGTTCCAACTGCTTGAGGTTCAATTGTCAAGCATCTCAGGATGTTTCCCAAACTCCTATTCACCATATTTGTTTCCCCATATGTTTATGGGTGGTAAGTTGAACTGTACTTGGAAATCTTCCCATTTTATTCCATAATGTTCTCCATAAATGAACTATGAATCTGGCATCTCATTTTGAAACAATGGTTCTCAATAATCCATGTAGTCTTATAATTTCTTTGAAAAATAGATTTGCAACTCTCTTTCAATTGATTGTTTTTGTGCACATTATGAAATGAGATATTTTTTATAATATATCCATAACCAAAAACATAGAATGATTACCTCTCTGAGTACAAAGTAATATGAGGAAAATCCATACTGATAGGATCCCAAGGCCAACTCATAATAGAAAATGGTTGGTATAACCGTATGTTCTTCCTTCTTCATTTCGTGTATAGGAACACCCTACAATTTTCAATAAATTTATGCACAGAAAACGAATAATAAAAATAAATTAACAGAGATAAGGTATTTTCAGTCACAAAATACCCTGATATCTCTCCACTACAATTTTCCTTGATTAAATTATATCTCATGGAACAATTTAGTATGCATAGTCAACTATTCTTGAACAAAAATCCCTCCCAAATCATAGACTCAATCCAAGGACTCCTATTTGGTATCATTGTGTTCTTGTATGCCGCTTATAGGCCCCTCGAAATGGAATAAACATATAATATGAGATATGAGACATGATAGATAGCTATTAATTAATGAGAATAATAAATACATGAGAAGTGGCCACATGATTATGAATTTGAATTTTTTCCAAGTAAATTAAATTTATAAGTCAAGTATATATAGAAAACAAGTTTTAGGCATCATTTTTTAATTTATTGTAAAAAAAAATTGAAAATAAACATATTCAAAATTTTAACGAGTTTAAACAACTTTTGTTTGGTATGTTAGAAATATTTTTATTACAAAAAAATATAGAGTTTACATGCTTGGAGTGATTTAACTAACTAGTTTTTGGGAAAAATACTGAGAGGGGGGGCTGAATCAGTATTTAGGACTTTATCAAACTTTTTACTTTTTCATTCACTAAAACCCATACGCTACTTTGTTGAAGTTAACTAGCATATACACGCGGATATCCTTCATAAAAATTACGTATACACGGAGATATTATTATGCCATTAATGCTTCACTTATATCATTCCATCATTCATTCATTAGAAGTTCAATAAACTGTAAACATGTGCAATAAGAACAGAATAAATCATCACACATAAGCAACACACATGAACACCAGGATTTTAAGTGGAAACCCAAGTCGGGAGAAAACCACCGCTGTCGTTGCTCAGCCTTCAATATTTTATTATAGAGAAAACATCTTACAACTTATGTGCTGGTGCAGACTCCTACCAGCACGCAGGCATCCACCCGTGCTCGTTTACCAGCCTCTCTTGGAAGGGAGCTACGACCCCCCTGCTCTCATTTACCAGCCTCTCCTGGAAGGGAGCTACGACCCCCCTGCTCTCGTTTACCAGCCTCACCTGGAAGGGAGCTACAACCCCCTCACTGAAGGCTACAACCCTCAGCACCTCTATGGACCACGTTTCATCAATTTTCACACTGGATCCAACAACTTCAATAGAGCACAACTTGTAGGCCACTTTTCATCATATTTTCAGACTGGACACACTCCACACATTTAAGCTCAATCATACATCAAACTGAACCATATAAATCATTGACAGATAGCAGTAACACATCAGAACATATCACACATTTCATACCCCTTACTTCAGCAAACCCTAGATTGCATACGCGCTTTCCTTTCGCTGATTCGGCGTATATACGTGCCTTCATTCATATAAACTCGCGTATACCTCTGCACATATTACAGAGCTAATTTTACTACCCATACGCGCTTTCTCTTCAGCAAACCCGCGTATATACGTGCTTCCTCTGCGGCGAAATAGTGTATGGTTCTTCAGACATTTAGGTCATTGCAATTCTTCAGAACAGATACATCACACAGATTTAACTCTTTACTTCAGATAGATGTTCACCTCATCTCAGATCTAATCATTCCATAAACAGATCTAGCATATGCAAATACATTCCAGATCTAGATTCCCTCCATCATCATTTCTTCATTGGTGCATCATACATTCAGATCTATCATTCAACTGTAACCCTTTCCATTTAGATATACTTCAGAGAAAAGTATTCATTCAAGCTCAGACTCCTTGCTCACATTTGCACAATGAATTTCTTCTCCTTATATAGGTTTACCCTTTATCAATACCATGAGCCAAAACCACATTGCTTTCGATGGTATTCCTGGATGGGGTCACATAGACGAATCATTACTCAATACAATGGGTCAATACCATGGTGGTTACCCCTGGTTTTACATATTTAGAGCGCTTTTGCCCATACGCAACTTGGCACGTTATTTCCCGCGTGCATACACTACTTTGTCTAGACAAATCCGCGTATGCCTTGAGACATACTCTTTTCATCATGTTCTAGCACATACTAACATTCCTTCCATCATTAACTTCTGTACTCATTGTATATACATCAAGACATATTCCATCAGGGACAACTTCATCAAGTAGGTTGCCATCATCTTCATCAAGTGGGTTGCCAACAAGGACAACACTCAGCATCATATTACCAACAATCTCCCCCTTTGGACTTGATGGCATCCACGATGGTGTTTGATCACCACAACAGATAGATACATTAAGAATACAATGACACCATGTCACTCTTGACACCATTATTTCTCTTTATTAAAACACCATGTCACTCTCCCCCTTTGACATCAAGGGCAAAGGGCGGACCAAAACCAACACAAGGTTTTTTCTCCTCCTGTAGAAGGAAGTGTTCTGCAGATCTAATGTACACTGAAGTGACCATGCTCCCCCTGAGTTCATGCTGAACCTACAAACATATTTTTCAATGAAGTACATGACTCTATGACCTTCCTATCACCAATGACTCATACTTACATCAAAGATCCATCCAAGTGGATTTAAATATGAGACTCAAATACCCAACCAAGTGGGTTTACACATCTCAACTCAACTACCCAACCAAGTGGGTTTACAAATTTGACTCAGCTACCCAACCAAGTGGGTTTACAAATTTTGAAAAGTCCTTACATGACTGAATATTACAATTTTACATCATGGGTCTCAACAAGACCTTTTTATCAAATTACAAGTATGACTTTTTATGACTAATACCAGAAAGACCTCAAGAGAGAGATCATATTTCAGAATCATCATAATGTCAACAATGCATTATACTCAGCAAGATTAGTGCTCCCCCTGAAAATTTGCATCCAAACATCCTTTCCATATGTCCAAGGCTCCTCCTTAGCTTGTGAAATCTGAATACTTTTAACAGCAAGTCATCAGCAACAATCTCTGCATGATCTGTCTGGATCTCCAAATCATAAGACTTCCATCATATCCAAAAGATATTCTTCATCAAATAAGCAATCCGTGCTCATCCATAATCTTCAACATAAGAAACCATGTATCATTTCATTAGCATGAGTATAACCAGAATAATGCTAATAGTACAATCCTTAGAAATCAGACTGATGCTCCCCCTGAACCTCTGCTCCTGATCTTCAGCTGTCATCCCAATTCTTTTATCATCAATGCATACGCGACTGTATCTGCTGGAACTCGCGTGTATACGCGACTTTAGTTCACTGAACCCGCGTATGGAAAGTGAATTATAGAAAATTTCAGATTCATCCATCTCCCCCTGAATTTTTCCTTCCTGTACTTGTCTTCTTCATGTCAGATGCTCTGTCAGCAATAATCATAGCTAGATTTTCCAAATCAGCCATGAGAATCATCATACATCGCTCCCCCTGTGACGATACATTACTAAGCTCCATAATGTATCTTACATCACTTCTGCAGTCATTAAGAGAAGTAAGCTTCAGAAACTGATGACTGCAGTAGGGTCAATATTCCCTACTTTTCTAACCGGTCCTCCTTCTTTTTCCAAATTTGCTTGAACTTTCTAATTGTGTGCTGAAAATTGTCCACTTTCTCAGATCTGTTCAACCTACATTCTTTTTCTACATGTCCATACTTGTTACACGAATAACATCTCATGTGTCCAGAGAAATAAGCATAAGAATCATAATGAGTATTTCTAATCTTCCTTCTTTTGCAATCAGCTGCTTTATGTCCATACTTGTTACATGAAAAACAATATCCCTTGAAGAAACCAGAGTACCTTTCTATGTAGGATCTGTTTGTTTGTGGCTGAAACAATCTGCTTCTGCAATTCGCTGTAACATGTACATGATTATGACATTTAAATCATTTAACATTATTAAATGATTTCCTTTGAGAATTCATGATTGTTGGTTGACCTTTTGCTTCTTTCAACACTTCAGGCTTTGCATTGATATCCTTTGAATCTTTAGCACTTCCTTGTGAACTAGATTCTCCTTTAACAGTTTCATGAAAACCAAGACCAAGTTTAACAGAAGGAGACCTTTGACTACTAAGAATATTGTCAAGAATCTTAGTACTATCTTGAAACCTCAAGAGTTTATCCTTTTCTCCTAATTTACCTTTGAGAATGTTTACCTCAACCTCCAATTTTTGGCATTGCTTCATCATGCTTTCTTCAACCCTTTTTCCTCCTTCTACTTGATCATTCAAATTTAAGATCTCTTCTTTCAACCCATTTTCTTGCTCTTCAAAGATTTATAAAAGTTCTTCATTCTTCTTATTTGATTTTTCCAGATCTGTTTTGAGCGAGATGATTTCTGCTTCACGTCCTTCCTTTTCAAATGATTGTAGAAGTTCTTCATTCTTCTTATTTGATGCTTCAAGGTCTTCTTTTAGAGAGATGATTTCTGCTTCAAGTCCTTCATTGTGATTGGTTACTTTGTCCTGCAGTCTTTGATACATTTATATCTGTCCCTTCATTGTTTCTATCTGTTCATTCAATCTAGAGATCACATCCTTGAGGATAGATTCCCTCCTTTTAAATTGATCCCAAAAATTACTTTCATCATTGATCTTGAGATTTGCTTCTAGACTTATACTGTTACTTTCACTATCTTCATCATTGCATGCACAAGTGAGTGGATTACAAGAACAAAAATCAATACATGTTTCTTCTTCTTCATTTTCTGCTGCACATGTTTTCTGAGATATCTTCTTTTCTTGAGTAGCCTTCTTCGTTTGCTTCTTTGCCATGAGCACTAGCAGATCTTGGTCAGAATCTTCACTTGACATTTCATTATTATCTTCATTTGCATAATAACTCTTTCCCTTTTCAATTTGTTTATAAGGACATTTAGTAGCATAATGACCCACTCTTCCACAATCAAAACATTTGAAGGGTAGCTTACCTTTGAATCTTCCAGTACCTGGTTGGAGTCTCCTTACAAAATTTGCTTCTTCTTCTTCTGATATATAACTTGATTCCTTGACAACTTCCTTTTCTTTTCCTTTTGCACATGCCTTAAAAGCAACTTCTTTGATTTGAAAGGGACCTCCTTGTCTCATTTCATAAGCAGTCAGAATACCATGTAGTTGAACAATATTAAGAGTTTGCAGATCTTTCCTTTCTTCAATAGCTGACACTTTGACTCAAATTTTGAAGTTAAAGATCTTAAGACTTTTTCCACCAGAGTAGTATCGATTATGGTCTCACCCAAACTTCTCATATGATTTACAATATCATCTAGACGTAAAAAGAAACTGGCAATACTCTCATCACTATGCATCCTTAAATTTTCATATTCAATTCGGAGAGTTTGGAGTTTTGCACTTTTTACCTTTGTATCTCCTTCATAGCTCAGAATGATTTTGTCCCATATTTCTTTTGCTGAATTTAGTTGCATCACTTTAGCAAATTCTGGTTCAGACATGCTTCCTAATAAGACATTGACGGCTTTGGCATTGATTTCATATTTCTTCCTTTCTGCTGCATCAGTAGGAATACTTGCCGGATACTGATAACCTCCTTCCACGATTTCCCATACTTCTGCACCAAGACTTTTCAAATATGCTTTTTTTCGGATCTTCCAGAACAACAGATTATTTCCATTGAATAGAGGTGGCCTTATAGACATTATCCCTTCATGACTTCCCATTGCGACGGATCTCCTTCAAGCGATCAAGCTTCTGCAGAAGGACCTACTCTGATACCAATTGTTGGGAAAAATACTAAGAGGGGGGGGTGAATCAGTATTTAGGACTTTATCAAACTTTTTACTTTTTCATTCACTAAAACCCATATGCTACTTTGCTGAAGTTAACTAGCGTATACACGCGGATATCCTTCATAAAAATTGCGTATACACAAAGATCTTATTATGCCATTAATGCTTCACTTATATCATTCCATAATTCATTCATTAGAAGTTCAATAAACTGTAAACATGTGCAATAAGAACAGAATAAATCATCACACATAAGAAACACACGTGAACACCAGGATTTTAGGTGGAAACCCAAGTCGGGAGAAAACCACCACTGCCGTTGCTCAGCCTTCAATATTTTATTATAGAGAAAACATCTTACAACTTATGTGTTGGCGCAGACTCCTACCAGCACGCAGGCACCCACCCGCGCTCGTTTACCAGCCTCTCCTGGAAGGGAGCTACGACCCCCCTGCTCTCGTTTACCAGCCTCTCCTGGAAGGGAGCTACGACCCCCCTTCTCTCATTTACCAGCCTCACCTGGAAGGGAGCTAAAACCTCCTCACTGAAGGCTACAACCCTCAGCACCTCTATGGACCACGTTTAATCAATTTTTACACTGGATCCAACAACTTCAATAGAGCACAACTTGTAGGCCACTTTTCATCATATTTTCAGACTGGACCCACTCCACACATTTAAGCTCAATCATACATCAAACTGAACCATATAAATCATTGACAGATAGCAGTAACACATCAGAACATATCACACATTTCATACCCCTTACTTCAGCAAACCCTAGGTTGCATATGAGCTTTCCTTTCGCTGATCCGGCGTATATACGCGCCTTCATTCATATAAACTTGCGTATACCTTTGCACATATTAGAGAGCTAATTTTACTACCCATACGCGCTTTCTCTTCAGAAAACCCGCGTATATACGCGCTTCCTCTGCGGCGAACTAGTGTATGGTTCTTCAGACATTTAGGTCATTGCAATTCTTCATAACAGATAAATCACACAGATTTAACCCTTTACTTCAGATAGATGTTCGCCTCATCTCAGATCTAGTCATTCCATAAATAGATCTAGCAGATACAAATACATTCCAGATCTAGATTCCCTCCTTCATCATTTCTTCATTGGTGCATCATACATTCAAATCTATCATTCAACTGTAACCCTTTCCATTTAGATATACTTCAGAGAAAAGTATTCATTCAAGCTCAGACTCCTTGCTCACATTTGCACAATGAATTTCTTCTCCTTATATAGGTTTACCCTTTATCAATACCATGAGCCAAAACCACATTACTTTCGATGGTATTCCTGGACGGGGTCACATAGACGAATCATTACTCAATACAATGGGTCAATACCATGGTGGTTACCCCTGGTTTTACATATTTAGAGCGCTTTTTCCCATACACGACTTGGTACATTGTTTCCCGCGTGCATACGCTACTTTGTCTAGACAAATCCGCATATGCCTTGAGACATACTCTTTTCATCATGTTCTAGCACATACTAACATTCCTTCCATCATTACCTTCTGTACTCATTGTATATACATCAAGACATATTCCATCAGGGACAACTTCATCAAGTAGGTTGCCATCATCTTCATCAAGTGGGTTGCCATCAAGGACAACACTCAGCATCATATTGCCAACACTAGTTACAAGATTGAGCCAAAATAAAAAGAGGTTGGCCATTACCAAACTCTAACAGGCAGGACCATCTATTGTTGTGACGGAAACGAGATGACCTATTATATACATTAGAGCATACAAACAACATTAAAAAAACATAATGGAATAGGCCTGAAAATAAACGAGGAATCATTTCTTCAATGTATATAAAAAATAAACATATCCATACTAGTCAAAAATCAAGAAAGGAGCCCATATTTTATCAAAACACAAGTTGGTTATTGTGGACACAAAAAAAGTCATTGATTGGAGCTAAAACTTGAGAATAGTCCATCAAGAACATTCTAGTTATTTTAAGGTCCTCCATGAAAGTGACTAGCTCAAGATGGGTGGAGATTTTGATGTAGGAGGCTTCTTAATTTTATCCATGTGTATATTAGTTTTAGCAGCTACATGTGACTTTCTAAAGGTAGGGTCCTATTTTCATTATGATATATATGATATATTGTGGGGCACTACCATTACTACATTATCTTGTGGGGAACTACCATTATCATATTACTAGCCAATTTGATTACCGACCAATGATTTAAGCCATTAACAAACGCGAGAGAAACCACTGATGATGTTAATGGACTCAAGATACAATAATACAATCTGTATGGTGTGAATGAATGAGTTGAAGTTGAACATCACATAATATTTTTCTCGAAGGAAAAGGATGAAAATCTTTCGTGAAGAGTTAGGAAACTTTCCATTGATGTATATTAGTCCCCAGGTATTGAAGGAAGTGTTTCTAATTCAACTTCTTGGATAACGAGCTGATGTTAATAAGAAGTGACCCATCGCAAGAGGACCTTGATGTATCCCCCATCAATGACACGAAACGAGTATCATGACTTGAGACAAAATGATGCTAATGTGGAACTGATTCAATAATGACAGACATGTAATGAAGGCTTAAGAGTATCATAGTGTATATCAACTGAATAAATTCTCTTACATATTGACGACACTAAATGGATTTGGCAAGATTGAACCAAAAGAGAAAGAGGGGGATTTGATTTGGTGTGATGAACCAAAAAAGAAGCAAATTTCCCAACCCGACAACCATGGAGATGAAGTGGAAGAGTATCAAGTTCAAGATCGACTCAATGATTTAATAGGTGGAGTATCCCATTTTCCAAATTTCCCCAATCATTTATTGTTAGTACCTCTTTATTTTTTACAAGCTGGAGGAGGATAACATGTTCTTGATCTATAAGTTCATCCTTTGGATGGAATTCCTCACAGTATGCAATGGCTGAGAAGAGATTGGTTTGCTCCCATCACAGTTAAATGGGCCATGTTCATTTAATGTTTTACGTGTCAGAAAGGTCTATCATATTTTTCATGTTTGAAAGGACTGAAAAAAGAGTTAAAAAAAGAAAATCAAGGTTCATTTTTGTAAATAGTCCCTTGAGTCCCAAAAGGTAGAAAAAAATACTCATGAGAACCTCTTAGACATGTTTGACTAAGGTATTCCTTTTCCTTAAATATTATATATCATTCTAGAAAAGGGTTAAACTTATGTTGAGTAGACATATTTTCATTTACTTTAATGAGTTCAATGCAAACGATCAGCAATATTTTCTGTGTTTCAGAGAATCTGAAAAGAGCTGAAAGAGAACTCCTCCTGGTGGAATGAGTGGTATAAAAAGTAGCAATTGGTTCTAGGCATGATGGAACCACTCAAAATACATAAAGGTAAAAAGGTTGCCTAATAATACCACTCATCACAACGGTTCCTCGGGAAAGGGTAAAAAAATCAAGTGAAAGTGTATGTTCGACCAAGAATATGGTGATGATGGAATGAGAAAACAAAGGCTCATATCACAAAAATAGGATAATAAAAATGGTAATCAGAAGAATAGGATGAGAATGGTTTCATTTTTACACAAGCTTGAAACATGGGAAATTATGCTTGAGAGTGGTTTCAATTTTACACAATCCTGAAATAGAGAACAAACTATGCTTGAAATTAGTTTATGTGCCCCTAGCATAATAACGTGATTCTAGGCACATGCTCCCCAAGATTCATTTCATCCACGTAAGTAGAATACCATTTAATAATAGGTGGATGGAATGAACAATCATTTAAGAGATCATTTGAAAGACTCGACTGGGAATTTATGAGATCTAGTCGAAGACTTGAATTGGAAGGGGATTTGTTTCATTTTTTAATGAGCTTGAAATGAGAAAATAACTATTCTCAAGGGACCTTGTTTCATTTTTTAACAAGATTGACACAGAATATGAACTCTACTCTCTTTAAACTTGTTTCGTTTTTTATTAAGGCTTGACACAAGAAAAAGAACTATGCTCTGAGAACCTTGTTCCATTTTTTAATGAGCTTGATATTAGAAAATAAATTATCTCCAACACCTTATTTTATTTTTTTAACGAGCTTGAAACAAGAAAAGTAACTCTACTCTAGAAACCTTGTTTAATTTTTTAACGACCTTGACACAAGAAAAATAACTATGCTCTCTGACCAAATCATTGCCCTCAAAATTCCATGGCTTCCAAGAGTTTCTCATCAAATGGGAGAAACATTTTGTGGAAGGTATCAAAGGACATATTAGACTCTAACTCCCCCAGTTAATTATGCAGCGCATCACCAACTATATCATTAGTAGGCGTGAATACGTTGCCACATAATTAATATGTGGCGGGGGAGATACCACTTGCATATAAGGACCATTTAGGTAATTTGGTTAACTGGGATTCAAATTAGGACCAACAAATTAAAGATGGTAAATGGTCACAATTATTTATTCATGCGGGAAACACATCACATGAAAGAGAGAAGATACATGAGACCCCATGTCATAAACATAGTCACACCCAAGGAGTAAATTAAAATCCAAAGGTCCTTGGACTACCATCGCATTGATATAAACATTATTTCCTCCAAAATTAATAGATAATTGAGGAAATATCCCTAATGGTTAATTGGTTCCTCTGTTAAAATCCAACAAATTATGGGTAAGGGGCATAAGTTGTAGAGAACCTAAATCTTTCCAAGTAGTAGAGGAAATAATACTAACATATGCGACTTCATCTATGACTATGCCAGATATAGGAATATTATAAGTTTGTACTATAGAGAGAAACAACCAATTAATACAGATGAAGATTTAAGTGAGTGGAGGGATCTTATTCTAGACCCTGGCCATACAAAAGTTTGTCACACTCAGTTTTAGCAGAGTTTAAATATTTTTTGGATGAAAAATAGTCTATTGGAAAAATACTTGGTAACCACCTTTGTAGGAATTTCAGGGCCAGTAGAAGAAACACAGGAAATTCATAAGGAGTTCCAACTTATCCAATATCAGATCCAATAACAAATTGCTCACCTTGCTCACATAGATAGTCACATTCCTTTCCTTCCACAACATGACTTCTCGGGATCCAATTCCAAAGACCCAACGTTGATTGAGTCTTATGATAATAAGTATGGTTTCTAGTGTAGCCTAGATACTCTATTATTTTTTCTATGTATAAATAAACAATAATAACTTTTTGTTTATAAGTTATAGACTTATGGTCACTAGGAGTCACGAAGATACTCAAGTATATTTAACCTTGTGAAACATTATTTGGAAATTTAGATTTTGGATGGCTTATAATGTTGTCAGATATCCAAGAGACCTAGTTTATGTTGTGAAACCAACTCCAAAAATAGAAGAAAATAGATATCAAAACCTTAGAAATAAGCCACTTCGAGGGGGAAACCTCCAATACATTACATGAATGAACAATTCTTTGATGATACAAATGAAAAAAAAAACTCCTTTCTATATATAGGAGTCCATGGGGCCACAATGTAATCCTCGTGGGGCCAAAATGTAATCCTAGCCAACCTAACAATAATAATTTAAGGGAACAATAATAACAATATGGGGGTTACAGGGGTACAACAATAACAATAAGGAGGTCTACACTAACATAATAAGGGACTACATTATTAATATAGTGACTTAACATGCCCCTCCCCTTCAAACAAGTGTTTTCCTCAACGCTTGATTATTTCTTGATGCCCCTGTATAAAATTTCATTCTCCCATGTGGAATATTCTAAATGAAAGTTCTTCCACTTGCTGAGATACTCTGAAATTGATGGTAATTGTCGAGTTCTTGTTTTTGTGACTACTTCATAACTTATTTCGATGTGATGTTGATCTTCCTGTTATTTCATTAGATTCTGCACCAAAGTTAGGTTATCCTTTGAGAGTTGGATAACTTGTTGTTGATGCTCGATGTGATCTTCCACTAATTTATCATTTATATTAGCTATTATTTGATCCTTCAAACCATCCAACTTAGCCTCCATTTCTTCTTTTAAACCATCTATGTCATCTTTGGTTGCTCTTCATAAGATCGAAATTTGTTGCACTTGGTACTGTAATTTTGATATCTCATACTGCAATTGTTCCTCTTCATGCGACATAGTATAGATTTTTGAGGGCTTAATGGGTATGGAATTATTTTTTGGAGGCATTATAGAACCCAATACTGATAAAAATTCTAAAATATGCCCTTGGAATCACTTCAAACTTCTTTTTCAAACAAACATTATGAAATTTTAAAAACCAAATACACACCTTTTTCTTGCTTTTGAGAAGCTCAAAATTGAAACTGAATTATCTCTGTGATTTCATATCTTAAATATCTGCAATTTGGCACTGAGGTAGCCCTCTAAATTCTATTTCAAATGCCATAGGTCTGACCTGATTTGGATTCTTGAAGACATGGTTTTTCCCAATCTCCTGCGATGACCTAATTATGGACTGGTTTAGTAGAGCGAACTTGTACGACTTGCCACGAGTCAATTTTTCCTCCTTCAGCTCTAAAATTGATAGAAAGGAGACTATAGTCCATTACTTGCAGTCAATTTTTACAGAATTCCAATATGATGCTGAGAGAGAGAGTTATGAATATTTTCCCACGATCACCTCTTTGAGATGAAATTCGGGAGCGTGAAAAAGTCCTAACTTCCACAGACCATATCTACGAAAATATTGTGAACCAAGATATGAAATTTTGTGACAATGTGCCTCAGAATTTTTGCTTCGCGCTCTAAAAATTTCAGCTTTTGAACCTTCGTAGAAAAAAATTTATAGTGCAAATTCCGCGATGACCTGTTTAGGTTAAATTGAGGAGCCTGCAAGAAGACTTAACTTCCATAGATCATATCTCTGAAAATATTACGAACCAAGCTCTGAAATTTTTCGATGATGGTCCCCAGGATTTTGGCTTCGTACTCTACAAATTTAAGCTTTTGAACATTTGTAGAAAAATAATTGTAGAAAAAATTCCACGATGACTTGTTTGAAGCAGCGAAACCCTAGAATCCAAGGCTATGATACCAAATGTTGCGAAACTAGCTCCAAAAATTGAAGAAAAGAGAAATCAACACCTTAGAAATAAGCCACTTCGAGGGGGAAACCTCCAATAAATTACATGAATGAACAATTCTTTGATGGTACAAATGACAAAACATGCTTTCTATATATAGGAGTCCATGGGACCACAATGTAATCCTAGCTGACCTAACAATAATAATGTAAGGGCACAATAATAACAATATGGGGGTTACAGTGGTACAACAATAACAATAAGGGGGGCTACAATAACATAATGAGGGACTAGACTATTAGTATAGGGACTTAACGATTTCCCAATGGTAAGGTTGAGGTAATTTGATTATGGATGTTGATTTTTTAATACCTGCATGTTTTTTAGAAAGAAATTTCTATTGATATCATGACCATACTCATAAATGATACATCTACATATAATGAAATAAGATTCAATAAAAACCATAAAACATAAACCATGGGATTGCATTAAATAAGTTTCAAATACTTATCTCTTAAAATTTGTTGACTAATCATAGAGCTTGGAGGTACTACCCAAACATATACCGCACTACTCTAGCTTTTCAATAGTTGATCAACCCTGAACTCAAGCCATGTATCCACTATGGACACGACTACTAAATTCAATTATATGTATGGTACCGAATATGAAAAGGACCAAGGAGTTAAACCCTGAAAGTATCAAGCAATAGGCACACATGCCTTATCATCCCCACACCCAAGTATTGAACCCCCTTATTTTCTTGCACAATCCCTTGGGTTGCGTGACTACCTCCATATGTCTAGCTCAATATACCATGGATGTCTTAGAGCCTTGTGGCTTAAAGGAATTCCTTCTATTCTAGAGGGTCTGAACATACCCTTTGGGGCCATACAGGGACACTTGTCCCTATAAGGCATCAAACTTCCCTCAGGAAACCAAATAAAAAATTCCCTCTTACCCTTGCCTTCATAGAGTCCTTTAGGAATAGTAGTAAGGGATCCTCTTGTTCACCTTAGAAATAAGTCCACCATCATCCCTTGGAATTCTATAATGAAAATGAGACAAATATCCCTTATTTAATTCCTTTTACCTTCTATAATTTAGGATTATAATATTTTAATATTATTCTTAAATATGACCTTAAGAATATTATAACCATAATAATGATTTGGACTAGGAAGCATGTGTGGGTTTTTCCACCTAAAAATTGTCTTTTTTTGGATTCTTAACCCCCTATAGTATATTTTTCCCTTGGCCTACAACTGTGATGTCATTTATTACTTCAAGTGTAATTTACACATTACATTTTTCATGATCATTGGCATTTTAATACACATGCTCTCTAGCCACATAAGCACTCTTTCCTTAAAACACATTAGTGGACTAGATCATTGACGTAAGACATTTATACCCACAGACACATGCAGGCCTCAACAAAACTTGACTCACAATATATCTCTCACATGTTAACTCACTCTCTCACATGCTCTTCCTCTTTTCCTCTCTCTTCGACTCTCCCTCTCTCTCCCTTCCCCACTATCCCCTATTATTTACATGTTTGCTTGTCCCTTCCTCAGTCTCTCTCAATACCTCCTGTCCTCTCTCTCTCTCTCTCTCTCTTTCTCTCTCTATTGTGTCTCTTTCACTCCCTATCTCTCCATTCCCCTCTCTCTCCACTCTCCTTCCACTCCCTTCCTCTCTTTCTCTATCGTTCCCTCCCTCCCTCCTTTGATACCTCCTTCCATTAGAGAATTCTTGAGGTCTAAAATAGGCATCATAAGAAAAATGTACAACCAAAATAAACTTTATAACAACCAATAGGATTCAAGATGATGATGTCAAAAATGGGGGATGATTCACCATTTTTGGGGTAAAAGGGTAAAAGATTAAAAAATAATAAAATAATAAAACTACTTTTTCAAATTATATCCCTAAGGTTTTACTTGAATTTCGATCAAGAGTACTCATTGAATGCAAAATTTAGTTCCTCATCCAAGGAGTATCCATGTTGCATACTTTTGATGGAACATTCTACACAAAAAATGAGAAATAAATGAAAAAACATGATTTTTCATGTATTTCTCATTTTTCATGTAGTAGTGTCCATTAAAAGTAAGAAACATGGGTACTCCTTGGATGGGGAATGAAATTATGCATCCAACGAGTGTTCCCACTCGAAATTTGAGTCAACCCATAGGGTGATAAGCTGAAAATATGAGTTGAAAAGTTAGTTTCTTCTTTTTTCACTCTAAAATTTGATGACGTAACCTAATATTATTTTATTATTTACACTATTGTTTTATAATTTCCTTAGGAGGCCCATTTTAGACCTCAAAATTTGTTAGGTCCCTATATCACTAGTATAGCCCCTTATTATTGTTAGTGTAAACCCCTTATTGTTATTATTGTACCCTTGTAACCCCCATTTTGTTATTATTGTGCTCTTAAATTATTATTGTTAGGTCGGCTAGGATTACATTGTGGCCCACTAGGATTACATTATGGCCCCATGGACTCCTATATATAGAAAGGAGGTTTTGTGAATTGTATCATCCAAGAATTGTTCATTTATGTAATGTATTGTAGGTTTCCCCCTCGAAGTGGCTCATTTCTAAGGCGTTTACATCTCTTTTCTTCTATTTTTGGAGCTGGTTACACAACATTTGGTATCAGAGGTTTGGATTCTAGGGTTTCGCTGCTCTAAACAGGTCATTGTGGCATTTTCGCTATAACTTTTTGTCTACGAAGTTTCAGAAGCTGAAATTGTTAGGGTGCGAAGAAAACATCCTGAAGAATCTTGTATAAAAATTTCAGAGTTTGGTTCGCAACAATTTCGGAGATATGATCTGTGGAAGTCAGGTATTGTTTCAGGCTCCTAAACAGGTCATCGTGGTATTTGCGCTATAAATTTTTTTCTACGAGGGTTCAGAATCTGAAATTCATAGGGTGCGAAGCTGAAATCCTGAGGAAATTCATCAAAAAATTTCAGAGCTTGGTTCGCAATATTTTTGGAGATATGATCTGTGGAAGGTAGTGATTTTTCAGGCTTTTGAATTTCATCTCAAAGAGGTGATCGTGGGAAAAGTTTAATAACGCTCTCTCTGAAGATTGGATTGGAGTGCCGTCAAAATTGGTCACAAGTACACGGCCTGTAGTTTCTTCGCTATCAATTTTAGAGACAAAGGACAAAACAGTGACACGTGGCAAGTCGTACAAGTTCGCTCTACTGAACCAGTCCAGAATTAGGTCATTGTGGGAGATTGGACACAACTTTGTCTTGGAGAATCCAAATCAGGTCGGACCTGTGGCATTTGAAAGAAGCTTCAGAGATCTACTACAGGGCTGAATTTCAGATATCGAAGATTTTCAACTACAGAGATAATTCAATTTCAATATCGAGCTCCTAAAAGCTAGTAAAAGGTGTGTATTTTTTCCGAATTGCATAAGTCTTGTTTGAAGAATCAAGTTGAATTGATTCCACTGGAAATTCTTCTGGCAGTTTGGCGAACTCCTGATAAATCTGGTACCATCTCATGCTGTCGTCTTTCGAAAAAGTACATAATGTATCTCGGAATATTGGGGGTGGGGACACCACCACCAACTCATCAGTCTCTTCCACTATTCTCTTGTCCTTTCTCCGAGATAGCGGGGGCGCCATGTCACTAGAATCTGAGAGCACAGGTATGCACTCTATGTCTTCACCTATCAAATTCAGAAAGAAGTCCCACGATAAGAACGTCATGGCGATAAAAACCAGTTACAATTTAGTGATGAAACCTAACTGCGTTAATGCAAAACTGGACTGGTGAGTCGCTGGGTCGCGGATCACACAAACAGGGCCCGGGCGCGACCTTGCGACCTGGCGACCTGGGGTCGCTGGGTCGCTAGGTCGCAGATCGACGAAAATAATGGAAAGTGCGACCTAGCGACCTGGCGACTAGGTCGCTGGGTCGCAGGGTCGCAAATCCCAAAAACTGGAGAGAATGCGACTCTGCGACCTCGCGACTAGGTCGCTGGGTCGCAGGTCGCAGACTGGCTTGCCGGGGGTTTGGTGCCCGCAGCCTTGAGCTTTTTTTCCCCCTTTCTCTTGGGAATTTGCAAGGTTTCTGGGCTCAGGGAGAGCTGTGGCATGATTTTAAAGGTAAAGGGATGATGCCATGGGGTGAAACAGCAAACAGTGAGGTTTTGGGCAATTTATGCAATATGTAATTTGCAAAACCTCAGAAAACATTAAAGCATGGCAAAAAGACAATTTAAAGGCTACAGGGGAGATGGGTTTAGTAAGAAAATCATTAAAACGAGAAGCAATGAGGAAGAAGTAGCTTGCAAAGGAAAAACTCGTCGGTTAATTTGTGTTTCCTTACAAATCGGCGAATGTAAAAAATGCGACTGCGACCTCCCTTTTATAGAAAGTCGTGCGGGCGATTAATGCAGGTCGCTGGGTGCGGTTGTCAAGCTTTGGAGTTTGCGACAGAGCCTTGCGACTGACGCTGGGGTCGGTGGGGTCGCAAGGTCTCTAAATCGCTTGTTTCTGAAAATTGCCTGGAGTGCGACACACAGCGACACAGCGACTGGCGACAGGAATCGCCGTTCGCAAGATCGCATTTTCATAAGTTTAGGGGGATATACGACACAGCGACACAGCGACCTGAGGTCGCAGAGTCGCTAGGTCGCTAGGTCGCGGTTTTCATGAATTGTTTACTTTTGCGACATAATGACTTAGCAATTTCTCTTAGTTTCTAAGGGGCTCCGAAAATTTGAAATAGTGGTCAAAATTTTGGGGGGTGTTGTAGAGACTGCAACAGCACTTTAAAGGATAACATCCAACATGAAGTTCGCGTTTTGGAACCTGATTCATTGGAGAAGGCATTCAGGTTGGCAAGAAAAATTGAATGTAAAATTATGGCGACAAGGAAGCCTACCACTCACTTCTATAAAGAATGAAGTGTTTCTACACCTAGATTTCCACAACCTACAAGGTTGACACCACAAAAATTGGAAGAAAAAAGAGCAAAAGGGCTTTTCTATAGTTGTGATAGCAAATACACTAAAGGTCATAAGTGTGCTGAGAAGAAATTATTTTACATAGATTGTGAAGAGGAAGAAGAAAATGAACAAGAAGAGGATATACACCATGAACCAGCCCTAGAAGAGGAAGAAATGAATCCGACCATATCGTGTAATGCACTGGCAGGAATTACCACTCCTCAAACTCTCAAGATAGAAGGACAAATCCAGAAGAAAAAGGTAATAGTGTTGATTGATTCAGGTAGCACCCATAATTTTATTCATTGTAAGGTAGCCAAGGAATTAAATTGTTTCCTATACCCAACACCAGAATGTCAAGTGATGGTGGAAAATGGAGGAACTATAAATTTCTCTGGAAAATGCCATAATATCAAGCTAACCATGGGGGAATATGTATTGAATAGTCCAATTCTTTCCATTCCTATGCGAGGTGTTGATGTTGTACTAGGAGTACAATGGTTACAATCGTTGGGGATGGTAGCTTTTAATTTTCAAGAACTTTTCTTGAAAATTTTTTCAGAAGGAAAGGAAGTCGAATTACGAGATATTGCAGGGAAGCTGGGAAAGATAATAAGCTCTAATTTCATGACAGCGCTTCTAAAGAAAGAACAACGAGGTGTAATTGCACAATTATTCTCACTATAAGTTCCAACATCAAAATCATCTATTTATGCAGATCTCCAATAAGTCTTGGACAATCATTCAAAGGTGTTTGAAACTCCTAAAGGAATCCCACCTATTCATGATCATGATCATGCTATTCATTTGATTTCAAGAAGTGCTCGTCCAAACATCAGGCCTTATAGATATCCTTACGTCCAAAAGAGCGAAATTGAACGTATGATTGCAGAAATGTTAGAGGCGGGTATAATTCAACCTAGTCAAAGTTCTTTCTCTGCTCCTGTAGTATTGGTACACAAGAAGGATGGATCATGGTGAATGTGTCTGGATTATATGGAGCTCAATAAGCTCACCATTAAAGATAAATTTCCCATTCTTGTGATTGATGAATTATTGGATGAATTACATGGAGCAATTTATTTTACCAAGTTGGATCTTCGTTCGGGATATCATCAAATTAGAATGAAGACTGAAGATATTCCAAAAACAGCATTTCGAACTCATGAGGGTCATTATGAATTTTTGGTCATGCCTTTTGGCTTTACCAATGCACCTTCTACATTTCAAGGGTTGATGAATTCCATTTTCAAACCCTTCCTTAGAAAATTTGTGCTGGTATTTTTTGATGATATACTAATCTATAGAAGGTCTTGGAAGGATCATGTTGAACATGTTGACAGGGTACTCAAACTATTGCAGGAGAAAAAATTATATGCAAAAATATCCAAATGTTTCTTTGGAGTACAAGAGGTGGAATATCTGGGTCATATTGTATCTCACGAGGGTGTTAAAGTAGACCCTAAAAAAATTAAAACCATTAAGGAATGGAAAGTCCCCACAACCATAAAGAAGTTGCGGGGATTTCTCGGGTTAACAGGGTATTATCACAAGTTTGTTAAGAATTATGGGAGAATAGCAGCACCTCTAACAAAATTATTGAAGAAAGATGCATTTTCATGGACTCCTGAAGCAACTAAGGCCTTTGAACATCTTAAAGAGGCAATGTGCCTAGCACCGGTCTTAGCTACGCCGGACTTCACAAAAACCTTTATTGTGGAATGTGATGCCTCAGGAAATGGAATTGGTGCAGTTTTAATGCAGGAAGGAAGACCCATTGCTTTTGAAAGTCGTCCAATCAAAGGAAAGTATTTAGAGAAACCTATTTATGAGAAGGAAATGTTAGCAATACTACATGCACTAAAGAAATGGCGAACTTACCTAATGGGAAGACACTTCAAGGTAAAAACCGATCATGATAGTCTTAAACACTTTTTGGAACAAAGACTATCATCAGAAGAGCAGCAAAAATGGGTCACAAAGATGTTGGGTTATGACTTTAAAATAATCTACAAAAAGGGAAAGCTTAATGTTGTTGCAGATGCACTCTCAAGAAAGAATGAAGAGGTGGAAGCATTGCTTTGTGCCATTTATATTATCCAACCAGATTGGATAACCGAGGCAAGAGATGAATGGAAGAAGGACAAAGGTGTATGGACACTCATTCAAAAGTTGCGGCAAGATCCTAGTACATCTGATACATTTAGTTGGAAAAATGATTCCTTATCGTACAAATATCGCTTATATCTTTGTAAGAATTCCCAACTAAAACAAAATATTCTTTTGGAATTGCACACTTCTCCTTTAGGAGGACACTCAGGATTTTTAAAAACTTACCACAGGGTGAAGAAAACATTTTTTTTGGGATGGCCCTAAATCTGATATTCAAAAGTTTGTGGCAGAATTTTTTATTTTCAAATAGAATAAAGTTGATATAATTAAGACCTCGGGTCTTCTACAACCTTTATCCATTCCAAGTTAATGTTGGGAGGAGATTTCAATGGATTTTATCACAGGTTTACCTAAGTCCGAAGGAAAGAGTGTCATCATGGTGGTAGTTGATAGACTTACCAAGTATGCACACTTTTGTGCATTATCTCATCCATTTAAAGCAAGTACAGTTGCTACTACATTTGTGGAGAGAATTCAAAAGCTACATGGAAGCCCAAGGGTTATTGTGAGCGACAGAGATCCCATTTTTACGGGAAATTTTTGGACGGAGTTATTTTCTTGTTTGGGTACTCAATTAACTCATAGCTCATCTTATCATCCTCAATCTGATGGTCAAACAAAGATAGTAAATAAATGTTTGGAAGGATATCTTCGTTGTTTTGTATCTGATAAACAAACACAATGGGTCAAGTGGTTACCTCTCACTGAATGGTGGTATAACACTTCCTTCCATACTGCAGCAAAGATGACCCCATTTATGGCACTTTATGGATATCATCCACCATCTATCACATCATCTTTAAGGGAAAATTCGAAGGTTCAAGCAGTGGAAGATCACATCGAGCATCGGCAAGAAGTTCTCCAACTCTTAAAGGATAACCTAAATTTGGCACAAAATCGAATGAAACAACAGGCAGATCAACATCGCAGCGAGAGAAGTTTTGATGTAGGAGATTGGGTATTTTTACAGCTACAACCATATAAACAAATGTCCCTCAATCAAGCTAAGAAGGATAATAAATTATCGCCAAAGTACTATGGTCCTTACAAGGTGTTGCAAAAGATTGGTACTATGGCATACAAATTGGAGCTTCCTGCTTCTTCACAAGTGCATCCAGTTTTCCATGTTTCATGCTTAAAGAAGGTTATAGGTGAAAATCTTCCAGTTCAAACAATATTGCGAGAACTTGATGAGGAAGGAAAAATCATATTGGAACCTGAAGCGGTCATGGAAACAAGAACTCGACAGCTACGGAATCGATCAATTTCAGAGTATCTCATCAAGTGGAAGAACTTATCCACTTAAGATTCTACATGGGAGGATGAGAATTTTATACAGAAGCACCCAGAGCTACTCAAGCGTTGAGGACAACACTTTTTTGAAGGAGAGGGGCATGTTAGGTCCCTATATTACTAGTATAGTCCCTTAGTGTTATTAGTGTAACCCCCTTATTGTTATTATTGTACCCTTGTAACCCCCATTTTGTTATTATTGTGCCCTTAAATTATTATTGTTAGGTCAGCTAGGATTACATTATGGCCCACTAGGATTACATTATGGCCACATGGACTCCTATATATAGAAAGGAGGTTTTGTAAATGTATCATCCAAGATTTTCATTTATGTAATGTATTGGAGGTTTCCCCCTCGAAGTGGCTCATTTCTAAGGCGTTGATATCTCTTTTCTTCTATTTTTGGAGCTGGTTACACAACATAAAATTTTGAAAATCTTGTGTAAGCGTATATTCCTTGACATCTAAGTTGATGTTCAAAATTGTGACTAATAAGCAAAAAGGTGTTTATATCAAAAAAACCCTTTTACCTTCCTTCTATGTGGGTTGCAGCTTCAACAAGCTTATCCAAATCTATTTTTCTATCAGGAGTTGATCTGGATCTAGTTTTTCTTGTGGCTGCTTCCTTGACAGTGGATTTCTCCTCCTTAGAACCCTTTTATATCTTTCTTCTCTTTGAGGGCTCTGGGTGCTGCTTTGAAGGGGTTTTGTTTTTGTTTTTCTTCATGGATTTCTCTATCTTTGAACCTTTATATTTACCTCTAATATCAATGATCTCTTTCGTTAGGATTAGATTATGCTTGGTGCTTAGGCTTGGTTCTAGCAACAATTTTGGCTTCTTCTTTCTTCTTCTTACTATTGATCTCATATCCGACATCCTTGAGGAGTTCTTCATCTGATTTTGTAGGCTGATACTCTTTCTACATTTTTTGTTGAATATGTGCTTCCAGAATTTCCGATTGCACCTGCGATTGTAATTTATCTATAGTTGCATACCTTCCTATTCATGCTCTGGTGTAAACATTAGGAAAATGAGGAACTGGGGGCACCTCTTTCATATATTTGAGTTTAATTGCTGAGTAATTCTCTCCTTTTTCCAACTTTTTCTCAACCTTAACTGCAGAAACATTTTCTTTCTTTCCCTTGGCCTTCTTATGGATATTCTCTTTTTTGGCCTTTCTTTTTGTTCTTCCTTTTGCAGACTGAGGGTGTGGTTGTGAAAATGGAGTTGTAGGTTCGATTTCCTTGTTAAAGAAAAAGTGATCCCAAGTTTGATTTATCTTCCCTAACTCTTATTCAATTAGAACCTTGATTAAAGCCTGATGATACAAGCTATACTTTGAAACAACAATGTGATTTTGGATCCTTGTTGACATATTTGTCAGGCTCTTTAATAAGAAATATGGTAGATTTAATGTCTTCTTACCTGTAACATGAAAAAGAATCCTCATGTGATAGAGGAACACAAATGTATACCTCCTTTCACAAGTGAGTTATATCTTGATAAGCTTAATAGCTTTTGCCCAATCATTCGTAGGATAGCTGCTTGGAATGCCCTTGGCCCAATTTAGATCTTTGTGTGCATCCTTGAGGAAACTATTGAGGTCTCCTCCTTTGATAACCTGCCCTTTAAACCATATCTCTCCTTCCAGTGGAAGGTTAAATGCTTCACCAATGGAGTCTTCAGAAACCTACAAGGTGAGGCCATAAATTGTGGCTTCTTGTCCATTAAAAGAGTTAGCAAACCCTTAAGCTACTTCTGAGTGAGATATCCCTAACCTAGTGCATATATAAAACCACCCTAACTTAATAAGCAAGCTTCTTACCCTCGAATTCGCATCCAATAGGCTGCAACTTGTGGCTCAATTCGATTTATTTTTCCACCTGTTTTAGTCATCTTTATAAAATTAATGACTCTGTCTCTTCAAAATAATATGTGGCAGAGTTGGAGAAGTTTCACCTTACAAGTTTTTCTTGTATTCTCCTTTGAAATCCTGTCTGAAATCCAAAGTCCTCCTCAAACTATGACTCTTAAGAAATTCGATCTCGAACAGCTAAAATATCAAATTATCATCCTCCTACTTTTTCGATGGTTTTAAAACAAAAACTATGGTTCATCACCCCATGAAAATCGACTTTCATTATGGAAAATATTCCTCACCATGGTGTGCACAATGTGATAGCCATTATTACCTTCACGTGGTTGCGTATCTTCGCATGGAAAGCTCCAGATGGCTTGAGACAAGCGGATTTGTGACTGGTAGTCACCTCCGCTATCTTGTTAATTATTGGTCGAAATTTCTGGTAGAACTGTTGTGCGACCAGCCAAAAGATTATTGCATTAATCTTGATGACAATGGTCTCCTCCATTCAGAAACACATGTACTTTGACATATGTTTAACTGACTTGGGGTTGACAGGACGAGATTAACAGTTAAGTGCATTACTGTGGGTTGACACATATAAAGTATATCATGACTTGACTTCAACTAGACTGACTACATACGACACCTATCATGAGATATGAAATATTTAAAAAAATTATTTGAAGTTTATTTATAGTACAACATGTGGGTTGACAAAAGCGAATGCACTTTTTCATTTATTTTTTTTAAAATAGAGTATGCTTCTGGAATTTCCGATAACATCAAAATAAAAATAAAAAAATATTGAAATAGGAATATAATAGACTGTTGGAGCAGGGTCTCCCAAAGGCTATGAATTTTGTCTATTTTTGTATAATTTTGTATTGTTTAATTTAATGCAGGGGTTTTGGGGTGGGTAAAATCCCCTAACACATTGTAAATGGGTCAAGGGTAGACCAAGAGTCTGCAAACCACGGTTTGCAGACCATTAGATGCATAGGCTAAACTGCTATAAATAGATGAACCTTTTTGAGTCATAGGTAGGAATGAATAGAGATTGATGCGAAGTACGAATTGTTAGAGCTGTGGTAGGGTTTTTTGGGTTAGGACTCCTGCTGCTTGTGTGCGTGGAGATACTCTGTCCTATTGTGTGCAGACCCTGCTGGCTGTGTGTGCAGGTGGTAATTTTGGAATGTAAGAGGATTTTGGGTAATGATATATATGTGCGAAAGTATTGTGGATATCTAATGTTATCTAAATATTTTCTATTATGGTTAATGTGAACTTGATTTTTATGGTTATGTATCTGTTAGTAGCTACGAATTATCTGCGTTGATGGTACATGTATCTGTGATCTGTTAATTTGTTGTGATTATGCTATTATGTGATTATAGCTGATAGTACACACGTGGATGCGAAACTGTTAATTAGATCTCATAAACCATCTTCTAGTTATTTATTGAGATTCCTGTGGAAAACCTCTTGCTGCATAGATCTGTTAGTTACGGACTGGCTTGACTTACCTGCTCTCTCCCAGGGTGCATAAACCTAGTTCTAGCACCCTCCCATATTGCTTCGGGTGAAACTTTGGCCTGCGCAAGCAGGTCACTACTAAAAGGGCTAGTAGTATAGGGGTTTGTTGGAAAAACTTAAACTCCGAACCTAGGTCAGGACCCCTCAAGCCAACAAAATGGTTTTTTTTCCGGCACTGGGAGCATTTTGAGAGAGATCGGGTAATGCCAAGGCCATATTGGAAACCTGAGAGAAAAGAAATCGATGAGTGGTTTGAAAAACAGGTTCAAGAATTTGCAGTAAAATAAAATCGCAGTAAGAAGTTGACCACAAAGGAGTGGAAGAATAAGTAAATTTTCACATATATATATGAAATTTTCTTTTTAATAATTGAGATCGAGCTTCAGGAGTGGCTCGCAAGGCTTGTTGAGTTTCAGAAGTGTTGGAAAGACGAACAAGTTACACAGTGGACCCCAGAGTGGATCTTGCAGTTAGAAAATACTGATAACACCATCACTTTCATGGTAGATCACTGGGTGGACAGTGTGATAGGAGGATTTGTGACAGAGTTTGTAGTTGACCAATTCATATCCTATTCAGAAGCAGAGTGGAGGTTCTTCAAGGGGTTCTAGTGTAAGTTTTTGAAAACTATGCCATTACTGATTAAGATCCTGTGGTGCGAAAAAATCATTTTTTGTAGCCATACATAGTGAATGAGCTTCGACGAGAGCGAAGGTAAAATGTGCAGTGGTAAGTGCTACAGAAATAACCAAGAAGGGGATCGATCTATCTACAGTACAGTAAGAAACTTTGTTACACATAGCTCTCCATCTACGCCACCTTTGAGCCCTCATAGGGGAAAAAACTCACTTCCACCGATTGGGCGATGATATTTCATGAGGATACTTTAGGAATTTCCCTGGAAGTGGCCCGTACGTGGCTTGGCACCAGAGATCACCCAATCGCATGTGCTCTTCAGGCAATCCTGAGTGGGAAGCACGATTATGTCCCCACGAAGAGGGAAGGGTTGGCCCTGACCTATACGCTACAAAAGTATCAGCAAAATTGATTAAGAGGTCTTTCTAATATTATTACAAATCATTTAGTTTTAGAGCACCTGGGGAATAAGCCTGTGCTGGGGGGAACAGTCTAGAGGTGGCTAGTGTTTCAAGAATACGATGTTGAAATCATTGTCAAGATAGGAAAGTTGAGTATGGAGCGGGAGCACTTGTTCCGAATTGTGATGGGCGATGGGCCCACTAGCTGGAAGAAAGGATTTCCTCACATGCAGTTGTTCACCAATAAGGTCATGGATGTGCACTTCACTGAGATCTCTCCGTTCTTCATCATGGGCATGGCACCTGTCAACTATTCGGTAGGACAAAAGAAGGAGTTGGTTCACCGAGCAGCGAAATTTACCATTATCGTAGCTCAGGAAGTATTGCGCAGAGATGGCTTAGAGCATGAAAACCACACTCTCTCGGTAGAAGCCCACGGAGGCATAACAGGAGGTCACCACGTAGGAGAGACGACAACAGAAGAGACCTTGAAGGCTTGGCTATGGCACCACAGGATTTTACTTGGAAGGAATCACATCAGAATGAAGCCGGTGCACTGGAAATGCAGGCGGTGTGCTCAGAGCATAGGGGTGTACTGGGATCGCAAGGGTCCATTGAGTACACCCTGGGTGCAAAAACTAGCTGTTGAAATAGTCAAATCGGGTAAAAAGAAAAAATTACCGTTGGATGTGGTGGGCGGCCGGCATTTAATGTGGTGATTTTGGGATATTTTTTACCATTTACTTGATGCTAAGTCCTGTGCGAAGTCTACCCTACCGTTGGGTGATCACCAAGGCTATAAAACAGGTGAGCTAGATCAGACACGGGTTCTGTATTGCTTAAATAGCTTGTAATTAGCTTGTTTGTCCTGAACGAAGTTGTGCTGTAAGAAATTCTATGCATCTTTCATGTTTGAGAAGCCTGCTCCCTCTGACAGTAGCAATCCTGAGTTCATATTTCATGCCAGAATGACGGCCATGAACCCTGCCGAACTCTCGGAGCTAGTGACCTTGGTGGAACAAGACACTGAGGAAGTGGTGGAGGTTGAGTCCGAAGTCGAAGAGGTCCTCTCCACACCCAGCCTGGCCACAAGAAAAGGAAAATAAAAAGCACAGGGCTTAGGCAAGCCTCTGAAACCTACGAAATGGGCTACAGGGAAGCCCTGTGCTTCCCCACAAAATGTGAAATCCCCGAGGGCTACTCCAGAGGAGGCCAAGCCCACTGAGCCGATCAACTAGTTGTCCCCTTCATTCAACCACATAGGAAATTGACGCACACACCAAAGAACCTCGATGGCTTGATCACCTACCTACAGATTTTGTTGACCCCACGGGAGGTTCCCGTCATAGGTGAACCTTTTGGACGGCTTCATGAAGTTAAGTTCGACGATCATGATTTGGCCAACTTTGAGGCCTTCCCTTAGCTAACATTGGAGTTATACCTTGATACATTTCACAGCACCGATGGAGTCAAATTTGTCCCCCAATTCTGGGTATGTTGTTTGGCTGGGTTCGGGCTCCTAAAACTGCTCCGGATGCCCCACTTTGGACACTACAATGTCACAGACTGACTCACACGAAAATTTCTCGCACTGATTCATGATGGATTCCTGTGGATCCAGGATAGGATCCCCATTAATGTTGCGCTAGTTAATCAGATTACTGGTCCCCCCATGAGCAGACCAAACCCCCAAAGCACGTGGGTAATAAATATGAGGGGGAGACAACGGAGTTCGTGCGCCAAAAGTATCATGTGGACGGCAATACTCGAGGGTTTATCATCAAGACCATTAGTGACCAAGGTACACAGTTGGGAACCATGCTGTTAGCCTGTAAAATGATGAGGAAATGTCAGGTCACCTATGTTCCAGCCTACGTAATTCGTTTGGCCGGCCAATGCTGGAAAGGAGTATGTTTTAACTGGGCACAGTATTTGTGTGATGAGTTTCTCACTAATGTTCACGAGTCTCAGGAGCAAGGTCGTGCCTTTTTTTAATCTTGGTTGTTGTTCCTTATAGCTTTGGTTGCCTAGGAAGCTCCTACGAAGTCAGTCCTCCCTGAGATTACCCCAGATATGTGTGAAGGGGCTCACTATGCACACTTATGGGATTCAATGGATCCACAATGGCTCAAAGACAACCAGGTGTTCTGGGTCCTCTTTCAAAGTAGTGTGGCTGCAGATATTAAATCTTGACCACAGTTTTCCCCTGGGATATACAATAGATACAAATGCATTGTTGCATTTTAGGTCACTCTGCACAATGTTCAAATCAGAGCGCACAAGGAGAAAACTTGGACCTCGCTTCCTTATATGGTGATGAACAAAGAAATTGACAACTTTATTGCGCTTTGGTCCCCTAATTGGAAAATCAGCTTCAAAACTGGTGCAAAGGGCATTGGAGGCACCAGCACATCCCAAGTCACCCCCCCTGTCATCATCCCCAATATCAGAGGTACACTCAACAGTACCAGACAAGATACGACCACCCAAAAGGAGGCACAGTAGAAGAATGATGTCGAGGCGGAAACCCAGACGGATCCACAGATCGGCTTAGGTACAGAAAGTCTAGCCACAGGTGTACCTGACTCCCCCCACAGCATGAAGCGAACAACCAAGTCTATCAGAACACCTTGCAAAAAGAAACAATCTCAGCTAGCAGAACGAGACGAAACAATCACATTAACTGATGGAGACCTGGAACAAATTGTTGATGCAGTCACTCTGGCCACGGAGGACTGATGGGCCACCTTAGAATAGCAGTATTAGGCCATGGTCGACACCATTCAGGTTGAGTTGCATGCACTAAAATTAAAGACAGACACATTACATATTAGTGTGACCCCGGTACGGCCAACCCCTGCCACCAACAGTATAGCACTAGTTACAGATGACAGTCGCCTCTATTTTCTCCCTGGCACAAATTTGGTGATTAGTCCACCCAACCTGGGACTCCAATTCTAGGCTAGTACAGGATTCCAACTAAACTTAGCTAGGCTCCTTCATGAGGCCTTGTAGGGCCTCCACACCGCTATAATTCAGGAAATCCACCATCGAGACCAACAAGTGCACCAACAGCTTAGCGCAGTGGAACAAACAATCAATGCAAATAATGTTGAGGTCTGCCTCACCACTGCAAAGCACACAGAGCTTGAAGACATGAGTCACCGACTGTGCGTAGATTTCCCCATAGAGATCCTGGCCTCCGCCACCCCTCAGGAAAAAGTAGAAATACTAGTCACAGCACTTAAGGCCTCCCGGGATGAAGTTCAGGTTGTCAAGACATGCATGGAGCAGCAGATCGTCGATCTACAGGCTAAGTTACAACTCGAAACACCTCCGAAGGTCTAGGCCTAGCGAAATCCGCTGGTCACCGCGGCTACTAATGTCATCATGGGGAAAATCATGTAGGGAGCCCAACTACTGGAAACCGCCATGCATCTCTGGACTAAGGTCTAGCACGATCCAATATTGTGAGGAATAAACCATGACCTACACCAAAAAGAAGAAGAGTTTGAGACAATCAAAGCCCCCTTTCCCACTTTGGTGCCTGCCCAGCGCTTGCAATGAATGCGCACTAGCCAAGTGCTCCAAGTGGATATCGATGACCTTTGGAAAAAGAAGAAGACCCTTGACGACCGACTGAAGCTGTGGGCTGATGCAACCCTCAAACTTTCATAGGATGTCGATGTTGCTATCAAGAAGCTAAACCGAACTTTGGAAAGTGTCACCGTTGCGACTGAAGGACCGTTTTCAGAAAATTTGGTCGAAATTGCACAGAATGCAGTTGTCCAAAGTGAAGGCATGCTTCCTCCACTAGACGAGGTGATCATATTATTGCAAGTGCAGGTCGAAGCCCCACTGGCACAGTGACTCAGGATGAGTCACAAGATTGTGTTGGGGGACTGTTGGAGTAGAGTCTCCCAAAGGCTATGAATTTTGTCTATTTTTGTATAATTTTGTATTATTTAGTCTAATGCAGGGGTTTTTGGGTGGTTAAATGCCCCTAACTGATTGTAAATGGGTCAAGGGTAGACCAAGAGTCCACAAACCACGGTTTGCGAACCATTGGATGCCTAGGCTAAATCGCTATAAATAGATGAAAAAATTTTATTCATAGGTAGGAATGAATAGATATTGATGCGAAGTACAAATTGTTAGAGCTATGGTAGGGTTGTTTGGGTTAGGAATCCTGCTGGCTCTAGGCGCAGAGATCCTCTATCCTGCTGTGTGCGGACCCTACTGGTTATGTATGCAGGTGGTAATTTGGGAATGTAAGAGGATCTTAGGTAATGATATATATGTGGAGAAGTATTGTGGATATATGATGCTATCTGAATCTATTTTTTTATGGTTAATGCAAACTTGAGTTATATGGTTATGTATTTGTTAGTAGCTGTGAACTATCTGAATTGATGGTACATGTTTATGTGATCTGTTAATTTGCTGCGATTATGTTGTTCTCGGATTATAGCTAATAGTACGCACGTGGATGTGAAACTATTAATTAGATCTAATAAAATATCTTCTGGTTATTTATTGAGATTCTTGTGAACAACCTCTTGCTGTATAGATCTGATAGTTGTGGATCGGCTTGACTTACCTACTCTCTCCCAGGGTGCGGAAACCTGGTTCCAGCACCCTCCCATACTGCTTCGGGTGAGATGTTGGCCTGCGCAAGGAGGTCATTGTCGAAAGGGCCATTAGTATAGGGATTTGTTGGCAAACCTTAACCTCCAAACCTGGGTCAGGACCCCTTGAGCCAACATAGACGAAAAGTCTAAAACTGGCGCTTTCGAAATTTCCAGTAGCGACAAAAAAAAATTTGAAAATTTGAAAATTTTCAAAGTTTAATCCTAAAAACAAAAATATGAAATGGACTCATGACTTAGAAAATAACTATGCTAGCATTATGCACCAATACTATTGGAGCAGGGAAATAACTTTGACTACGTTGAATTATACCAGCCTCTAGCATTTCTACAACCATAGAATCAAACTCACTCTTTTGGGAATAAGGATATCTGTGAGCCTAGTTTTTGGAGGAACACTTCCTAGAATAAAATGAATAGTATGATCATGATCACGAATAGGTGGGAGTCCTTTCAGAGTTTCAAACACCTTAGAATGATTTTCCAAGTTTTTTTGGATATCTGGAGAAATAGTTTATTTTGATGTTTGAACCTATAGTGAGCATAATTGTGCAAATACCTACGACATTGCAAAACAACTAACATCAACAGAGCTAAACCTCAATTGCATTAAACAAGACACAATTGATCAGATCAAGGACACACAAATAAAGAACACTTGCTAGCATAATATCCAACCATATCAGGTTTTCAAAGTTTTCCAGCTTCTGCACCAAGGCAAGTGGATCATTAGGGGCCAAGTTCAATAGAAGTTTCCCCATCTCATGGAGGAACTCAACAAAATGGGGAACGTTGCTTCCTAAGGGGGGTAGACTAAACCAAGTCGATATTTGTGGCCACTTGCCTATTCCACTTACACCCCTCACATAAATCAAATAAGGCCTAGTTATTGCCAGAACAAGAGATATTTGCCTAAAGACAGCTGAACAGTTATTTCACACTGTCAGCAGAGTTATTTTAAAGATAAAACAGCCTAAATTCAATTTTCTCGTCCATTAAGCTTCAAAAATCAGAAACAGCATTTATGGAAGTATGGGAAACCTGCAAAATTTCTATCCACTTTACTTATTTCAAAGGTCAAAAACAGACAGTCAGAGTACAAATACAAGCAAAGGAAAATTTAATGAAGCATGGAGCATGTCATTTCTTGTCCATCAAGCCTCCCAGAGGCCGAGAAACATTAAGTTCTTCATTTAATTGGGAAAAATATCTCATATACTACTTCACTTCCTCATTCACTTATAAGCATTCATCAAAAATCCATTGTAAAATTTGTTGGTTGTTTGGGATTCTGTTAGTTGTTAGAACTGTTATTGAGGGGAAGTAGTTGAGTAGTCTGTAATATAGTAGGCTGGGAAGAGAAGTCTTGATTTTAAAAGGCCATTGAGCTCAAAGTATGTGACTGGTTTTTCACATCAATTAATCAAGAAGATTCACAGGATCATGGTCTACATTATTGGTGATGTATTCTCACTGTAATTGTCTCCTTTGATTTTTTTACATACTGTCCATATTTCTCTGATAAAGAACAGCAAGCATAGATTAGGATATACTACTGGAAGTACCCTAAGTCTCACTATAATCTTTATTTTGGTGTCTTCTTCTAAGTTGTGTATCTAAGAGATAATTCATCATAGTTTGACCAGTATAGTAGTTGGCTGGTCCATGCTTACTGATGTCCGAATTTAGAGTTAGTTTCTTAGATGTTCTTGTTGGGTTTCAGCTGAAAGAATTTGGAAACTGGGAGATTAGAGCTAGCCCTGTCTCACTAGGTGCCTCTTCCAATAGTTTGCCTTTCCGAGATCCCTTTGAGTTTGTGTCAAAAGCATTGAAGGTTAAAATTCCTCCTCTGATCTTAGGCCTTACTCTCTGTTTCATCTTATATGTTTTCTACTATTCTGAAAGTGGTTATGAGGACTGCTGGATTGTCTTTCTTAGGAGTATGTTGAAATCAGGTCTGGATTTAAATGACATCTGACCTGATCTTAAGCTACCCTTTGTGTCTTATTGAGAGTTTCCTTTGAAGTATGTCAAAAGCAGGCCTGGAGTTAAATGACCTCTGACCTGATCTTAGACTGCCCTTTGGTTTCTTTCTTTCACCCATTCTTAATGTTCCATTCCACCATATATCTAAAAAGATCCTTTAGTATAGATTACTTTCCCTATGAAAATCCTTGGATGGTTTTTATGCAAGTAATCCCCTTTCATGACTCCATAGCCCAATGGATTAACCTTTCTCTTGACCTATCCTCCCATGCTGAAACATCCTTCTATTTAGCTCCTTTTTCACTTCCTTAACCTTCTCAGTTGTTGATCTCCAACAAAAAAATCAAAAATCAAAACCCTTGTGCTTCATACCTAGCCAAATACCTCAATTTGAGCTTCAAAGATATATCATCCAGGAGGGCTAGATCCTAGGATCCTAAAGTGGTTTGATGTTGTCTTATATTTTGGTCTTGCCAATCTGGCCAAAACATAGGAACTCCAACATAATGGTGACTCCGCTGGGGAATTTGAGTAAGTTAAACCTGATACACTCTTGAGCCCTCAGAATCTCTAGTTAAACTGGTATTCAAGTGCTAATGGTGGACAGCATCCTGCTTCAAACATTTAAATTCATCCACCTGGCGACTCCACACTCTATAACTCCTAACGACCAAATGACTCCACTGGTAGAAGACCCTGAACTGGTTGATAATATACAGTGACCACTTTTCTTATGTACAAACATGCTTCCACATATACAACGAAGATATGCCCCAATGAGTAGGGATCATATCCCTGGATTCCCACAAAAAATGACTGAAGTAAATTGGTTGTAAAACCTACCTACCTTTCACGGTGAGAATGTTAATGACCCCTTGCTACATCTCATCAAGTTTCATATACATGTGTGGAGGTTTAAATTTGAATGGCATGAAGACTGCCTAATGAAAATGTTCATGGAAACATTAGAAGGAAAAGCTATGAATTGGTATGAATGGTTAGAACCCAAAAGTTTGTTTTCTTTAAAGGACATGCACCAAGTATTTTACAAGAATTATAAAGGAAGCTCTCCATCCTTATCATGGGATTTTTGTGATCAATCTCAGAATATCATACAGTACCTATTAGATATTGATGAGGATTTGGTTAATATGCATCCTGAAGATCTGTTAACAACCATTCAAGAATGTCATATGCATCCTAGTTATCACAAGAACCTGGATGAATCAGTTGAGGAAGAAATTAACCAAGAAATCAAAGACACTCCTCAAGATATTCCTGAAAGCCCAAATGTTGAATCATCATCCCTTATAGCTCAGGCTCAAGATGACATCCAGCTGTTGGAAATATGATGCAATGTGTTGTCCTTGATGGCAACCCACTTGATGAAGATGATGGCAACCTACTTGATGAAGTTATTCTCAACTTGATGAAATTGTTAAATGATGTAAATCTGATGTATCTATAATGAGTATAGAAGGTAATGATGGAAGGAATGTCAGTATGTGCCAGAACATGATGAAAAGAGTATGTCTCAAGGCATACGCGGATTTTTCTAGACGAAGTAGCGTATGCACGTGGGAAATAACGTGACAAGTCGCGTATGGGAAAAAGCGCTCTAAATTTGTAAAAGCAGGGGTAACTACCATGGTATTGACCCATTGTATTGAATGATGGTTCACCTATGTGATCCCGTCTAGGAATACCATTGGAAGTTATGTGGTTTTTACTCATGGTTTTGATGAAGGGTAACCCTATATAAGGAGAAGAAAATCATTGTGCAAAGTGGGTGCATGTGTCTGGGCTTTGATGAATACTTCACTCTGAAGTATATCTGTATGGTTGAACCCTGTTCCTAATTGATAGATCTGAATCTATGATGCACCTATGAACATGATGAAGGCTCAAGATCTCCAGATCTAGAAATGGTGAATGTCAAGGATGATCTGAAAAGAAGTGAAGAAGACCTGGCGCAATCCTATTAAGAGAGATTGAAGAAATCTGGGTAAGTTTATAGATCTGGTATGTACTACAAATTTTATCTTTTATAGATATATACGCAGGTTCGTTTCATTAAAAGCGCGTGTATACACGGGTCTGTTGAAGGAAAAGCGTGTATGCGCAGTTAGGGTTTTTCCCTAAAAAATGCACTGAAGTATACGTGGGTTCATCTTATGGAAAGCGTGTATATACGCGGGTCTGATTAAATAAAAGCGCGTATGATTTTTGATCTAATGTTTGTTTAAGGTTGAATGTGTTTCTGCATATCTATTCTGAAGTCTAGGTTATATCTGATATTCTGGTTACAGTGGTCACACTGTTCTGTTTGAAGCAATGAGCAAGGTATGATTGTTGATAAGTGAAGGGTTGTGTTGAAGATGTTTGCTCCAGTTTGAAAATTGATGAAACATGGTCTGCAGTGGTGCTGAGGGTCGAAGCCTTCAGTCAGGGGGTTGTAGCTCCCTTCCAGGAGAGGCTGGTAAATGAGTTCAGGGGGTCGCAGCTCCCTTCCAGGAGAGGCTGGTAAACGAGAGCAGGGGGTTGTAGCTCCCTTCCAGGATAGGCTGGTAAATGAGAGAAGGTTGTAGCCTTCTGCAGGTGGGTGCCTGCGTTCTGGTTTGAGTCTGCACCAGTACATAATTGTAAGAAGTTTTCTTAATAATAAATTTTGAAGGCTGAAATGACGGTAGCGGTGGTTTTCTTCCAAATTGGGTTTCCACCTAAAAATCCTGGTGTTCATGTGTGTTGCATATGTGTGATGATCATTCTGTTCTGTCTGCACCTGTTTACTATTTCTGAAATATCTGATGAATGAATAATGCAATGATCTGAGTTAAGATTCAAACACATAATTAGATCTCTGGACATACGCGAGTTCTATAAAGGATATCTGCGTATATACACTAGTTTCCTTCAGTAAAGTAGCGTATGGGTTTTTAGAAAGGAAAAAGTAAAAGTTTGATTGTCTGCACTAAATACTGATTCACCCCCCCTCTCAGTATTTTTCCCAACAATTGGTATCAGAGCAGGTCCTTCTGAAAAAGCTTAGCCACTATAAGGAAGATCAAGCAAGATGAGCCATCAAGAAGGAACAGCATCTATCAAGCCTCCGCTCTTCAATGGAAGCAATTTAATCTTCTGAAAAATGAGGATGAGATCCTTTCTTCAGTCTATGGGAGCAGATGTATGGGCCATTGTTGAACAAGGATATCAATATCCAGCTACTACACCAACAGATCCAACTGAAAGGAAGAATTATGAATCAAATGCAAAAGCGGTCAATGCTATAACAGGAAGTCTAACTGAATCAGAATTTGTCAAAGTCATGCAGCTGAATACATCAAAGGAAATATGGGACAAAATCATTCTAAGTTATGAAGGTGATGCAAAGGTAAAAAGTGCAAAACTTCAAACTCTCAGAATTGAATATGAAAATTTAAAGATGCATAGTGATGAGAGTATTGCCAGTTTCTTTTTACGTCTTGATGATGTTGTAAATCATATGAAAAATCTAGGAGAAACAATAACCGAAACTACTTTGGTTGAGAAAATTTTGAGATCGCTAACGGCAGAATTTGAGTCAAAAGTCTCTACTCTTGAAGAAAAACAGGATCTTCAAAATCTTACTGTAGTGCAACTTCATGGCATACTGACTACATATGAAATGAGAAGAGGAGCACCATCTGAAGTCAAAGAAGTTGTTTTTAGAGCTTCTACAAAAGGGAAAGAAGTACAAGAAGCAGAAGGATCGGGATATATTTCGGAAGAAGATGAGGCAAATTTTGTAAAGAAACTTCAACTTGGTACAGGACGGTTAGAGGTAAGCTTCCTTTCAAATGTTTTAATTGTGGAAGAGTTGTTCATTATGCTTCTAAGTGTCCTCACAAAGAAACACCTGCAAAAGGAAAGGAAGTAGCTAGAAATAAGAACCGGTCTAGCACTAGAAGAAGTTACTATACTCATGATGACAGTGATGGGGTATCTGATAGTGAGGAAGAATGTGAACAAGATCTTAGACTCCTCATGGCTTTTGAATCTAAAGAAGAAAATGATACTTTTGTGGATGCTCTAGAGGACAATGATTTTCTTGAAGAGAACAATCAACTCAAAATATGCTAAGAACAAAGCAGAATTCTCTTAGAAGAATATAAAATTCTCTTAGAAGAAAGGAAAATAACTATCGAGACTCTGGAAAAGAAGGTTGAAGAGGCAAAGAAACACAATGAGAAATTAGAATGTGAAGTGGTAAGTGTAAGAAAAAAATTTGAGAAAGAAAAGACTCTGAATTTCAGATTTGCTAAAGGATCTGAAACCTTAGATGAGATTATCAAGGTACAACATTCTCCTCTTATAAAGACAGGTCTTGGATATATTGGAGAATCTTCTCAAGCTTCAGCACCAAATTATCTAAAAGCAGCTACAGCTGGTTTACAAAATTCTGCCACTCAGCAAGGGAATAAAGAATCTTTACAGGTAAAGCATGATCATCTTAATGCAAGGAACACTAACAGGAATATCTTTCAAAGAAGCCCCAATCAATAGGTAAATTCAAGTAGAAGATTTCGTGATCGCAGAAATTTCTTCTTCAATGGACAATGTTTCTCATGTCACAATTTTGGCCATAAAGCTGCTCAATGTGTTGCATATAAAACCATCATGACAAGAGAAGCAAGAAAGAAAAGGGTTGATATTGAAACAAAGAAGAATACCTATAACAAATTTTCTCCTCTTCTAAATGAAGTTGAATGTGCTTATTGCAATAACTATGGGCATGAAGAATCTGAATGCAAGAGCAAAGTTCAGCCAAAAGAGCATCTTCCTTCAAAATCCAAAATATGGAAAAAGAAGGAATCACAGGTTGAAAATTGTGGCATAGCGTTATTTGCGGAAGGTGAAGAAAATCAATGGTACATGGATAGTGGATGCTCGAGACACATGACAGGTGATAAACACAAACTTCGTGCATATAGTGCTCTAGAAAAGGAAAAGAAAGTTACTTTTGGAAATGATACTCCTGCTGTAATTAAAGGAAAAGGGTCTGTGTTTCTAAAAGAAAAGGTGAAGGCTACTGATGTCATGTATGTGGATGGATTAAGGCATAATATGTTAAGTGTAAGTAAAATGTGTGATCAAGGAACTGAATTTGTCTTTAGTTCAAAAGAATGTGTGGTTCGTGATCTTGATACAGGTAAAACAATTATAAAAGGAAATAGAACTACAAGCAACCTGTATGTATTGAAGAATTGCAAAGAACAATGTTACTTGAGTAAATCTTCAGAAAACTGGCTATGGCATAGAAGGTTGGGGCATCTAAGCTTCTCTCAAATCAACAAATCAAGCAAACTTAATGTTGTTCGTGGTCTTCCCAATATTTCTCTACCTGAAAGTATCATATGCAAATCCTGTCAATTCGGTAAGCAAACCAGAGTGCAATTCAATGCCAAGAAAGGATCGTCAAGTAAGCCTCTTGAACTCATTCATACTGACATATGTGGACCTATGAGGAAAAAGTCACCATGTGGTGAAGAATACTATACTTTTATTCATTGATGATTTCTCTAGAATGTGTTGGATTGGGTTGATCAAACACAAAGATGAAGCATTTGAAAAATTTCAGATCTTCAAAGCGCTGGTTGAAAATGAATTAGATCTAAAAATAAAGTGTCTTAGATCTTATCGAGGAGGAGAATATACATCAAATGAATTCTTTGAATTTTGTGAACAACATGGCATAAAAAGACAGTTTTCTGCAGTAGGCACTCCACAACAAAATGGCGTAGTAGAAAGAATGAATAGAACAATTCAACAAATGGCTAGAGCTATGCTTGATGATTCCGGAACACCTGACATTTTTTGGGGAGAAGCAGCTCACACAGCAGCAAATATTCTTAACAAGGCACATGTTCGAGTAAATAGTGACAAAACTCCATATGAACTCTGGTATGGTAATTCTCCCTCTGTGAAACATTTTAGAGTTTTTGGAAGTAAATGCTTTATCAAAAATAATGATGAAAAGCTTGGCAATTTTGAACCTAGATCAGATGAAGGAATACTTCTTGGTTACTCATCTACAAGCAGGGCATACAAATGTTACAATAAAAGGCTTCGAAATATTGTTGAATGTATTGATGTTGTTATTGATGAGTCTCATGCAGTCCCTAAAGAAGAAAGACAAACAACAGAAGAAGATGATGGTGACTTTTTTCCTTCTACATCAAATAGAAATGATATAGACAGTGGATACAATGAAGAACCTGAAGATGATTTATCTGGAAAGGCTCCATCTAGATATGTTCAAAAGAATCATCCTGAATCTCAAATTTTGGGAGACAAGGAATCAGGTGTACAAATAAGGAGGACTCTTGTGGGATCCCCTAGCTATCTGGCATTTCTATCCACGATTGAACCACACAATGTCAATCAAGCTAGCAAAGATGAATGTTGGATTCAGGCCATGAATGAAGAACTTGATCAAATTGAAAAGAATCACACTTGGGAATTGGTACCAAGACCACATGATAAAAATGTCATTGGAACCAAATGGATATTCAAGAACAAGCTAAATGATAATGGGGACGGTATAAGAAACAAAGCTAGACTGGTTTGCTAAGGGTATACTCAACAAGAAGGTATAGACTTTGAAGAAACTTTTGCTCCTGTAGCTAGAATTGAAGCTATAAGGATGTTTCTTGCTTTTTCAAGTTTTCAACAAATCAAAGTTTATCAAATGGATGTCAAATCTGCTTTCCTCAATGGTGATCTAGAAGAAGAATTTTATATAGAACAACCAAAAGGATTCATTTTGGGAAATGATGAAAATCTTGTTTGTAGACTTAAAAAGGCTCTATATGGTCTCAAACAAGCTCCAAGGGCATGGTATTATCGTCTTGACAAATATCTTCATCAACAAGGATTTTCAAAGGAGTCTGCTGATAGTAACTTATACACAAAAATTAAAAATGCTAAACTATTGATTGTGGCTGTATATGTTGATGATATCATTTTTGGAAGTAATGAAGAATCTATGAGTCAGAAATTTGCTTCTATCATGCAGCAAGAATTTGAAATGTCTTTACTTGGGGAACTAACATTCTTTCTTGGCTTACAAGTGCATCAAACTACAGAAGGTATATTCTTATCTCAAGCAAAATACCTTAAGCAAATTCTGAAGAAGTATGGGATGGAAGAGTGCAAACCTATAAGTACACTAATGATAACCAGATGTAATCTCAGTTCTCATGATGATTCTCCCATGGTGAATCAACCAGAATACAGATCTATGATAGGAAGTCTTCTGTATCTCACTGGGACTAGACCGGATATTATGCATGCAGTTGGAATTGTTGGACGATTCCAAGCCAATCCAAAAGAGTCTCATCTTCAGGCTATCAAAAGAATATTCAAATATCTACAAGGAACTCAATACTTTGGACTATGGTATCCAAAGAATGCTGATATTACTCTACATGCTTACACTGATGCAGATTGGGCTAGAAATGTTGATGATCGGAAAAGCACAAGTGGTGGTGCATTCTATATGGGACCCCGGTTGGTATCTTGGTTCAGTAAGAAGCAAAGTTCTATTGCCTTATCTACTGCTGAAGCAGAATATGTGGCTACCGCATCTTGTTGCACTCAACTCCTTTGGATGATGCAAACCTTGGAAGATTTTCAAATCAAATGTACTTCTCCTATCTCCATTATGTGTGATAATACAAGTGCCATTAGTATCTCAAAGAATCCTGTTATGCATTCAAAGACCAAGCACATCCCCATCAAGTATCACTTCTTACGTGAACAAGTGCTTGAACAAAAGGTGAAGTTGGAGTATGTTCCCTCCAAAGAACAAGTTGTTGATATTTTTACCAAACCTCTGCCCAGGGAAGCGTTTGAATATCTCAGACAAAATTTGGGTGTTGTCTCTGCCTCTCAGAAGATCAGATCTGATTAAGTTCAGAATATTAAATTGGATACGTGGGTTTCTTTAAAGACAATCGCGTATATACGCGATTTTATACACAGAAAGCCACGTATGGTTGGTTGCTGACAATTTTTGATTGGGGTCAGCATTTCTCAGTGATGTTTGGTATCTCTGATGCTGTTTGATGTCTCTGGTGGTGTTCCAGTTCTTATATATCTATTTCATTTTCTATTATTGGGTAAAGATGCCTTGATGACTTGCTGATTGAAAGTGTTCTGGTTGCACAAGCTAAGGAGGAGCCTTGGTCATATAGAAAGGAGACTTGGATGCACTGTTTCAGGGGGAGCTTTAGCCTTGCTGAGTATAATGCATTGTTGGCAGTATGATGATTCTGAAATATAATCTCTTTCTTGAGATCTTGTTGGTTTTTGTTACAAAAGGTCATTTTTTTTTTTTTTGTAATTGGTTGAAAAAGGGCATGTTGAAACCCATGATGTAAATTTGTAATATTTAGTCATGTAAGGACTTGTTCAAATCTGTAAATCCACTTGGTTGGATCTGTGATTTAAGTATGAGTCCTTGGTGATAGGAAGGTCATAGATTCATGTACTTCATTGTAAAATATGTTTGAAGATTCAGCTTGAACTCAGGGGGAGCATGGTAACTTCAGTGCACTTCAGATCTGCAAAGCACTTCTTTCTACATAAGGAGAAAAACCTTGTGTTGGTTTTGGTCTGCCCTTTGCCCTTGACGAAAAAGGGGGAGAGTGACATGTGACATGGTGTTTCAATAGGGGGAGAATATCAATATGCTTAATGTACCTATCTGACGTGGTGATCAAACACCATCGTGGTTGCCATCAAGTCCAAAGGGGGAGATTGTTGGCAATATGATGCAATGTGTTGTCCTTGATGGCAACCCACTTGATGAAGATGATGGCAACCTACTTGATGAAGTTATTCTCGACTTGATGAACTTGTTAAATGATGTAAATCTGATGTATCTACAATGAGTACAAAAGGTAATGATGGAAGGAATGTCAGTATGTGCCAGAACATGATGAAAAGAGTATGTCTCAAGGCATACGCGGATTTGTCTAGACGAAGTAGCGTATGCACGCGGGAAATAACGTGCCAAGTCGCGTATGGGAAAAAGCGCTCTAAATTTGTAAAACCAGGGGTAACTACCATGGTATTGACCCATTGTATTGAATGATGATTCGCCTATGTGATCCCGTCCAGGAATACCATTGGAATTTATGTGGTTTTGACTCATGGTATTGATGAAGGGTAACCCTATATAAGGAGAAGAAAATCATTGTGCCAAAGGTGTGCATGTGTCTGGGCTTTGATGAATACTTCACTCTGAAGTATATCTGTATGGTTGAACCCTGCTCCTAATTGATAGATCTGAATCTATGATGCACCTATGAACATTATGAAGGCTCAAGATCTCTAGATCTAGAAATGGTGAATGTCAAGGATGATCTGAAAAGAAGTGAAGAAGACCTGGCGCAATCCTGTTGAAGAGATTGAAGAAATCTGGGTAAGTTCATAGATCTGGTCTGTACTGCAAATTTTATCTTTTATAGATCTATACGCAGGTTCGTTTCATTAAAAGCGTGTGTATACACGGGTCTGTTGAAGGAAAAGCGCGTATGCGCAGTTAGGGTTTTTCCCTGAAAAATGCACTGAAGTATACACGGGTTCGTCTTATGGAAAGCGCGTATATACGCGGGTCTGATTAAATAAAAGCGCGTATGATTTCTAATCTAATGGTTGCTAAAGGTTGAATGTGTTTCTGCATATCTATTCTGAAGTCTAGGTTATATCTGATATTCTAGTTACAGTGGTCACGCTGTTCTGTTTGAAGCAATGAGCAAGGTATGATTGTTGATAAGTGAAGGGTTGTGTTGAAGCTGTTTGATCCAGTTTAAAAATTGATGAAACGTGGTCTGCAGTGGTGCTGAGGGTCGAAGCCTTCAGTCAGGGGGTTGTAGCTCCCTTCCAGGAGAGGCTGGTAAACGAGTTCAGGGCGTCGCAGCTCCCTTCCAGGAGAGGCTGGTAAACGAGAGCAGGGGGTTGTAGCTCCCTTCCAGGATAGGCTGGTAAACAAGAGAAGGTTGTAGCCTTCTGCAGGTGGGTGCCTGCGTGCTGGTTTGAGTCTGCACCAGTAAATAATTGTAAGAAGTTTTCTTAATAATAAATTTTGAAGGCTGAAACGACGGCAGCGGTGGTTTTCTCCCGAATTGGGTTTCGACCTAAAAATCCTGGTGTTCATATGTGTTGCATATGTGTGATGATTATTCTGTTCTGTCTGCACCTGTTTACTGTTTCTGAAATATCTGATGAATGAATAATGCAATGATCTGAGTTAAGATTCAAAACACATAATTAGATCTCTGGACATACGCGAGTTCTGTAAAGGATATCCGCGTATATACGCTAGTTTCCTTCAGTAAAGTAGCGTATGGGTTTTTAGAAAGGAAAAAAGTAAAAGTTTGATTGTCTGCACTAAATACTGATTCACCCCCCCTCTCGCATTTTTCCCAACACCAAATTTCAAATCCGCCTCTTTAAAAGAAACAGAGTCGTTGCACTTCTCGCTCAAAGATTCACAAGAACACCTCCCCTTTGACAGAAGAGGAAATAGATCAGATCATCAATAGACAGCCTGCCTCCGAGGTCTTTTATAAAACACATACTCTTGCCAATTCATCTACTAAGCTTGATTTTATAGATCCAGAAAGCTCCCCTGTAATTCAGAATGAAGAAAGATTTGCTGATAATCCTGTGTGTCTGATTGGTAGCATTACTTACTTCAATGATTTTCCTAGTTTTGATTTGTCTGATGATGATGTTTTCCAAACAGAAGATGATCTTGCAGAGCCATCATTAGTAGATTTGTGGGAGGAAAATCAGTTCCATCAGCTTCAAGAAAGTAATGAGCCAAGTCAGGCTATTTATGATACTGATGGGGAAAGTTATGAAAGTCTAGTAATAGATGAAGATTCATTGAATTTTCACTCTGTTACACCTCAAATCATTACACCTTAGATCATCAGTAATAGTTTCCATGTGATTGAAGATCAGCAGTCTTTCATCTCAAAGGGTGAAGAGGAAAATAAGGAAGAAATTTTTGAGCAGTTTGAAACCAAGGAGCCTTCTCTTGAAAAAGAATAAGCAATAGAAAAAACCCCTGCTCAAGAATACATTGATATTTTCACAGAGCTCAGTCCACCAAATCAGAATGTCTCAGAGCTACGAGAGGACAGCACTGCCATATATGATGAGTCCTCCAGTTCAGAAAATAATGAATGTTACACCATTTTTTGGTCATCTAACCTACTATCATTAGATGGACCCAAGTACACCATGTAAGACCAATTTTACCCTAAGTAAAATTGCTTTCACTATGTAAAATAACTTAATAAAACACATTTATTAGGTTGTTTATGGTCTAAACAGGAAACCCCAAAAGGAAATATTAAACAAACCTATATTTTTTTTTATTTTCCTCAAGGAATAATTAATTAAACATTAATTCAATTATTATTCCTGGTCATGTTTAACCCAAAACAAAGAAATTAATTAGATAAATCTTTATTTGTCTTATTATTTTCTAGGAATAATTATTTAAATCTTATTTAAATAATATTCCTTGTTAAATATGACTAAATCACCCATAAATAATTAAATAAATCATTATTTATTTGATTATCTTTCAACTACTTCCTTAAAATGATAAATAAATCATTTATTTATTTATTATTCACAAATAAAGGGATTTGACCCAAGTCAAATACTTTTTCCCTCCAACAAATATAATAAAATATTCCATAAAAGGTGGATCTAGAGTTGGTTAATGTTATTTTAATCATACACCAAGATCTAGAATGACCCAATATTTTGTTATAAATAGGAGGTTTTTTCCTACCATTCTTCACCTTTTGTTGCCTATTAGATCACTCTGGATCTAAACTCTTGGTCTGACTTTGAGCCATTATCATTGTCATATTTTCCATTATTTGCTGTGTGAGCTCCCTTTGAGTTCTATCTTTGTCTGGGTTTTCCACACCAACAGGAGAGAGAAATGCTAGATCTGAAGTGCTGAGGACTTCCAAGAACCCATCCCATTGAGGAGAATTGGAAACACCTTCTTGTTTTCCTCCCAGGTTCCCTTAATACAAAAATTCTTTCAAAAAATATTGTTCTTGTCTTGTCTATTGGATGTATGGAGAAAAACCTTATTTTTACTACTTAATGTCTCTTTATGCATAGATCTGGTTTTTCCAGCACTTGTCTTGATCAACTAACTGCAGATCTGAAGATATTGGCAGCCATATTTGATGTTAGGGCTATAATTTATGCGTAGCTAAAGTGGTCTTTTTTCGTACACTTCGACAAAATATTCATTCTAACAACCGGCGACTCCACACGAGTTTTCAATTACGACCGCTGTCGTTTTTCATATTCCTGCATATCCAGCTACTTCAGACCCTAGGGTTTCTTTTCAGCTTTTTATTTTCCTATTTTTATGTTGTTTTTCACCTATAAAACCCTAAAACATTAAAATTTCTAACTTCTGTGTGTTTCTGGCCCCATTGCGCAGGTGACAGACATCAGCCGCAACTGAGACGGCAACTTTTTCAGAAATCTGCCGCCGAGACACCCGGAGCTTCAGGTCGCACTTTTCAGCCCAGAAACTATGACCTAGACTACAGGTCGCACTTTTCATCCCATTATCTGTGACCTGCACAGAAAACAGGTCAGAACCTGCGACCTGCCAGTTTTTCTGCTATTTTTCTGCAACTTTTCTGGGTTTTTCTGAAGCTTCTGTCAGGGTTTTCCAGCCTCTGTCTCAGCCCGTTTAGACCTGTTTCTGATCTATTTTTCTCATCTAAGTGGGAAAATTTCCCCCTAGGGCTTCAGTACCCTCCACTTTTGGTGGAAGAGTTTTAACTGTTTCAGGTGTCTGATTTTTCAGAGTTTCAGCCTTCCCTTTTCCAGATCTGATACCTCCTTTTCAGATCCCTTTTAATTAGTTCTTCTCGCTTTCAAATCACCTCCTGAAGTTTTTTTTGGATCTACCTTTAGGGCCTCCTCCTTGTCCCTTCTGCTTTTTTCTGATTTCCTCCTTTTTTACAGCCACTTTGCCTCTGCCTCTTGGCTGTGTTCTGCACCTCTTTTTAGCAGATTTCTCCTTTAGATCCCTGTCCCTCCTGACCTTAGATCTATTGGCCTCTTTTTAGTGTGTTTTGACTAAATCTTTTCCCTCTTTTAGAATAGTTTTGAGAGACCTGCCTTTTTGGGTTCGATCAATGCATGGTTAGCTATTAATTTTCTGTTATTTCAGCATTATATACTGTTTTCTGCAGATTTATTTTCAGTTACACAACAAACTTTTTCTTTTGCTCTCAAAACATCTGGGTTTAAAACTTAAAATTAACGCACGCCACACACTCACCCTAAGTGAAGAAGAACCTAGTTAACACCGCCAGGCAAAGACTTTAAACATTGTAAAATCAATTGACACTGCACCTTTCTACCCTTGTTTCGACATTGTAATCACTTGATTCTGCACCTCCCTGCCTTTTTTGGTTGTTCTTCTTCCCCTTGTGCCGTGTTTGTGTTGTCACCATTGCGCCCCCAAGGCACACATCCCGGAGACTTCTTGGCCTTCACCCTCAGTTTCCGGTCAGTCGACCTACTCCTTCCCACTGTCGTCGAGTTAGTCCTCCTCTGAGTCTGCACTCCAACTCCTCTTCTGATTCATTGGGTTCTCCTTTTAATTTTGGTTCTCCCCTTTTCACCTTCACTATGTCTGGTCCAGGGCCTAACGCTAGCGGTAACCCCGGCCCTATTGTCGGGACTACTACTAGCGGAACCACTACACGAACTACCTCGGCTGCACCTTTGCTCCCTTACATGGCAGGCCTAAGCCTCCCCGATCTCAATCAGTTGATCAATGACCCTATCCGCCACAATGTTGGTTGGCCTGCTATGCCAACCAAGCTCCCCTCTAACATCCCTAAGTTCGAAGGCCTTGCTGGAGAAGATCCAACCAACCATGTCTGATCTTTCCACATGTGGTGTTCCTCCAATTCCATTACCGATGATTCCATCCATCTTCGGTTGTTCCAACGCACGCTTACGGGTGAAGCTTCTAAATGGTATGTTGACCAGGCCACCTCTTCCCATACCACCTTTGCGACCATTTCCCAAGCCTTTTTATCTTATTTCTAGCTCCCTCTCCGATACGACAATGGTACAGAGCTTTTGACTTCTTTTCATCAAACCTCTTCAACCTACCTTTCCACTCATGTCCAGGAATGGCGGAGAAGAAGGAGCTTATGTCGAGCTCCCACCTTCAAAGATCGGGTTTATATGGATTGGTTCCTTCACACTCTCTTACCTTCCATTGGCAAATATGTTGCCTCCCACTTCCCTCAAACCGAAGAAGCCGCCCTCCAAATAGCCTTGAAATATGACCTGATCTATGCTCAGTCTAGTTATGTTTATACCGTCCTTCCTGACCTCCCCAGGCTCGGTGGCATTAATGCCCTGGGGGCATCTCATTCAGCCGACAGTATCGTTGGAGCCCTTTCTCATCCGTATGCTCAACCTCCTATGGGCTATGGTCTCCCTCCGGGAGGGGCCAGCACCTCTAGCACTTTTCCCCCTCCAGGTAGCATGTATCCAGGATACGGCATGCCTCATCCTTTTTCCCAACCTCCTGCTTACCTCAATGTTGCCCAACCTAACCATTATCCTTATCCACAGCCTGGTGTTCCAGCTCCTCCAGCATTTTCACTTCCACCCCCCTTGCCTTCTCAACCCCAGCAACAACACCTACAACCCCCTCTAGGGCAAGTATTTACACAGCAGGGCGCGACTAATCCCCCTTCCTCTCAAAGAAGGTGGAAAGGCAATCAAAATCAATCTACCCCTGGTACTCGTGGACCCAATCCTCAAGGTACTGACCCTAACACTACTAACCAACAACAGGGTATTCATCCCAAGATGGACAGGCCTATTCGCACAAATAAGCCTTGTTCGTGTTGAGGGTTTACGGTCATTACACTCACGATTGTCCCCTTCTACCACAGATGCAGCAGATGTGGGAGTCTCAAGCCACTTTGCGAGGACAACATGCCTCCCCTCATGCTCCCCCTAATGTGGCCTCTACTCAACCGGCTGTGTTTACCGATCCTTTCCCCCAGCAAGGATTCGTGGCTGCCCAACCACCTGATGGACAGGTCGCCACTCAATCGTTCCCTTCTGGTTCCTTTGATTACCAGATCCTCATGATGAACTCTGATCCATCTCCAACCGTCGACCTTAACCTTCAAACTCGGTCTCACCAGTACCCCAAGCCTTCTGCTCAGTCTACCCCCGAGTCCCCTTCTTCGGGTTCTACAGAGCCTCTTTCGACATCCAATGGTCCCTTACATATCCCTCAACCCAAATTTGAGGTTCATACCAAGATTCCTAAGGGACCATTACGCCGAAATGCTGCTTCTGGTCGAGCTGCTCATTCGTATAGCATAGTAGATGATTTGGCGCAGTCTCATGTTGCCATTTCCACATTGGAACTCCTCCAGTCGTGCCCTTACCAAAAGAAGGCTTTGCTATCTTCCATGGGCGTTGTAGATCCTGCTGATGACCAAATTATTGTTTTTGACGCCCATCAATCAAAACATCCCCCTCTTCCTGCTTTTGTCGCCTTCCAAATCCCAGTCAAAATCCGGAACGCTAACGTTTCTCGGTGTATAATTGATGAGGGGGCATCCACCTGTGTGATGTCCGCTTCGATTTGGAAGCAACTCGGATCTCCTGAGTTGTCCCCTTCCACGATCACCCTTCGAGCATGGGACGGCCACGCCTCCCAGCCCATTGGCCTTTTCCGTAATTGTCCTATCACCCTTGCGGGCAAGACTGTTTGCATTGACGTCGAAGTCATCGACACCCCTCTAGATTACAACATTCTATTGGGGCGAAGCTACACCTATGCCATGTCTGCTGTCCCATCCGCGGTTTTTCACAAGCTATCTTTTCCTCAAAATGGAAATATAGTCACCATCGACCAGTTGACTTATCATGAGCCAAAGTCTCAGACCTCCCCTGAGATGACCATCTCTTCTGTAGCCAATAAGCAAACCATCGATTCCTTGACCAGTGTCTCTCCTGGTGTCTAAAAATACTCCTCTTTGCTTGGAACTTTCCCTGGTCTCCCTCCTCCTCCTATCTCTGATTTCAGCTTATCGAATGTTTGCATGATGCAATCGTCTTGGGCTGCCCTTAAGCGACCCGCTTTGGCTATTCAGCAACCTCAGACTCAACCTTGCCCACTGCAACCCGCTCCTAGCCATTCATCTCAGCCAGCCAGACCTCCTCCTTCTGGCCCTTCTCCTACAGCTGGTATCCCTGAACCCCTCTATCCTCCTGGGTCGGTTCCCCCAGGCCTCAACCATCTCGGAGCTGTCCCTCCTGGTCATTATTCCGCTGGTCAGATACCTTTCCTGGATCCCCCTCCTAGAGTCTATACGGTCCCCGTCATGGCCACCCTCTCTCTCCCTAACCTGACCCTGGGCATACCCGTCTGGTACCTTGACCCTCCAGCCGCTACCCCACCTGGTCACCCCAAACCCTATCTTTCTTTGACACAGGTTCAACTGGTCCCCCTCGCTTCCTCCGTTGCCACCATGCCCCCCACACCTCCCCAGGACCCTGCCCCTGTGGTGACAGCTCCAGGAAAGAAAGGCAAAGCTCGCAAGGGGGCATCCAAAGACAAGGCCACCCCGACTGACCTGGCTCCTCCTCCACCCGCAAAGCCTTGCGCCTTGTGTGATGTCGTCGGTCACGCCACCCATACTTGTCCTGAATTGCCCCGTATTCAACCCATGGTTAAAGTCGCGTTCCCTGAGTCTACGGTCCCTGACCCCTCTATTCTGTCCTCGTCCGTAACCAAGAACCCAAAGATTATTCGCACCAACAAACCCTGTGCTTTGTGTGGTGTCCATGGCCATTACTCCCACCATTGTCCTCACCTAACACATTACCGTGCCTCTTTAGAGGTAGTTCGAGAGTATAAGGTTGAAAAAAATTAGTCTGCCTCTCCCATACTTGCGCAGTATGCTTCAGGTCAGCTTGAGGATCCCCCCGCTCCCATTGACATCCCCCCCCCTGATGTCCAGATGACAGAGTCTACTACCACCATTCTCTACCTATCATCCTCTGTGAGACCCTTGGAGAACATTCCCTTTGAATCCTCCCCTGTTGTTTCGCTCGCTCCCCCTTCACCGACCACCCTGGGCTCAACATCATTTGACCATTTTTTAATTTGTTCTTCTGTCATTCTCTGTGACGATCCGTATGTGAGCTTTTCTTCCTATACAGATGATTTAGGTAGCTTTGCCGCGTCATGTGGTTTCCCTTCCACTCGTCACCCCCTCTTTTCTCGTCAGGATACCCCCTTGGAAGCATTTTCCACCCATGACCTCATCTTCCCTGCCCATACACAGGATGACACCGCCCGCGTCTATGTTGACCCCCGCAGCCTGAGTCCTAGCCATACCTCCTATAGCCCTCATATACCACCATCTAGTTCGTATATGAGTCATAGCCATCCTGCCCATCACACTCCCTCTTGCAGTTGTCGCTCGATGTCTACTATACACTCACGTTGCCGTCATTGTTCCTCCTCCCCCCATTTTTTGTCTTGTAACACTATTCCGTAGGACCTCCCGTCCCCTCCCTATATTGGTTACGCTGATGGTGCAAGTCGTTACTCCTGGAATCTAGCCTCGGTAGGTTGGGCCATTTTCACCCCCTTGCATGCCCTTGTTCTCTCGAACGGGGTCTGCATTGGTACTGCCACCAATAATCAAGCCAAATATGACGCAGTGCATGGTCTCTTAGTTGATGCCCTCTCTCATCGTATCCTCCATCTACATGTTTTTTTAGATTCCCTACTTCTTTTCATGCAACTAAATAGTGTCTATCGTGTGCATAATCCTATCCTCTTCCAATGATATCTACAAGTGAAACTCTTGATACATGCATTTGAACCCATAACTTTCAACCATGTACCTCGAGAACAAAATCACTATGTAGATAGAATTGCAAACCATGTTCTAGATTGGCATTTATCACACGCATTTTATACAAGACAATAACATTCATAATTATTGAAAAAGATGCATATCCATAATATGTGTCGCAAAACATGTGTTTAGAGTCCTTCTACTCTGATACATATGACATGCCCATAGCATGTTACAAAAAACTCAAAACTAGGGGCACCACCTGTCCCTACATACACACTAGGGGGCACCACCTGTCCCACACCTAATCACTATATGGCGGATCCCGAGCCAATGGCTCTGCTCCTACAGCTTGTAGATCACGTATCCCCTGACCAGCCATCGCCATGCGCCGCATGACACCCCACCATTCCGAGGGTAGACCAATACATGGCTCTATGTACTGGTCATCTAAGTCTTGCCACCCACACTCTGAAACACCGGTCAGCAACCTCTTGCATCTACGGCGGATGTCCTCAAGGAGGGTAGCTGCATCCTCATTATGTGCTGCTCTCGATCCACTCGGGCCTGTAGCTCTTGATGCTGCCGGTCGTCCCATATATCCGGCCGGTTTTACCGGAGCTATATCTGCATACCAAAAGTACATGAATCAATACCCTATCTATTGTTCAATAGCTTTAACATGCCCAAAAAAAGAGTAGTCACTTGTCACTTACCATCGGGTCCCCATACTCGACCAGGCGGAAGTGGTAGGTCCAGATCCCCACAATAACTCATCCCAATATAGGGATAGTCGTCTATGTATAATGGCATCTGATCCCAATGGGCAAAGAACTCTGGTCGAAACACCCGTCCGACCACCCCTCCTCTTCCTCTGCACAGTAGTCGCCCCCACCGGTGCATCCTGGGCTCTCTCGGGCCCCCATCTGGGAGCTTTATACGAGGTCGTAAGTTCAGGATCTTCTCAAAAAAGAAGGAGCACAATAAACTCCCATACGAGCAATCGTGGTTCACTTACCGCTTACAAAGCGACAGCTGTCGTTTTAACGACACCAACATCATTTGGGCCCACCCATAGTAGGTTCCACTCAACACACTCTCCACAATCATCATCTGCCCCCCAGTGATGTGATGGAGCACCTGGTTGCCCAGGATCCGCAGCACTGCTACGGCCACTGCACGGGTCTCTAATCTCTCTAGTTCCCCGATCGGTATCCGAGTCCCTTTGACTTGGAGACCCAGTCGACAATGTCGCTCCACAAACTCCATGATGTTTCGTCCACGCAGTAACATTGGCTGCATATTTCCCACCATCCCAAGTGGAGGGAGACCAGTCAGGAAATACAGATCCTGGACTGTCAATTAAATCCTGTGCCCCTGCACTACAAAGACCTCATGATTTGGATCCCAATAACTGACAATCCGGGCCAACAAGGGCTCCCTTGCTCTCATCAAAGGGTTCTCCAAAAACTTTAGAACCCCAAATATGGCCAATACACGACCGACACCCTGATCTGCCTGGATCTCTGACCATAATGTACCCAGGTCTCTCTCTCTCCAGTTGACTCGTATATCTGCCATATCTACACAAACACATCATCTTTGTCAGTATACAGATAGGAAACACTATAACCAATCACAAAAACCCAAATCTCAGCCCTAAAACAACACTGAAATCTCATTCATCCTCCAGGTTGCACTTTTTTTCCCAATCCTGGGACAGGTCGCAGTTTTTGGCCCAAAAAGTGTGACCCGACTGTAGAGGTGAAAGAGGGTCTGTTCCTGAGATTCTGGGCCCTAATCTGAACTTTCAATCCATCAAAATGAAAGAGTAAGGTTAGGCCTCTTACCTGCAACTGACGGATCTTGATTCCAACGGTCAGTTTGTCCGCTACGCTCGCCGCAAGATTTAGGGCCTTCTCTCCTCTCTACATTCACCATAGCAACACTAGCAAATGCATGAATTTGGAGGGAAAAATGCCTTATTAAAAGAGAACCCTTATTTTTTCTTTCGCCTGCTGCGACCACACTGTAGCTTCGTTTGACAAAATTTCTGCACTGTTGGAAAGCTCTCACCGAGCCCTCAAATGGGTATCTGTTAGTTTTTTGTGATTTGATATTTCACCAGGACACATTTTGTCCAAGATGGGTCACTTCCCCTCCCCCCAAAATCGAATTTCCTCACTTACAACACTTGTACTTGGGGCACCACTTTGCCTCCATACTTTTCTTTGTTCGTGTCGATTTTTGTCATGAGATACCATCTTGTACTCATGTTTTCATGGTCCCCCATGGGACCTTTTCTGTGTGGCAGCACCATCGAGTCGCCCTTGTTTAGAGCATCCAAGTTGAGTCATCATCGCATTCATGGAGTCTATCCCGAGTCCCTTTGTACCCCGCTATAGTCCTCCATCCTTCATTGCTTGGTCTCTCTCTTATGTCGCACATTATGGCTGTCAGTCCCACTGTCCCCTATCCCTTATGATACTTTGTCACTCGCTGCCATGTCATTCATGTCCTTTATGCTCTAGCAAGGGAAGTTGTCCATTTGCTACTCAGTCCCCTCCATTCCATCATCATCATTGGTATTAGTCTTTTAGTCGCTCTACTATTTTCTCTCGTGCCTTAGTTGAGGATCTCTCATTGACTCACCTATGGCGGACCTCCTTCTGTCGACATCAGCTCCTTCATTCCAGAAGACAGGTCTAGAGGGCGATGTACCTTGGTTCCAGCTTCCACTCTTGTTCGGTGCCTCGGATCAGGCAAAGGGATCTCTCATTTCCCTTTGACTTGATTGTTTCTCCACTCCAGCTCCTTTCAGCATGATCGAGATCCGTATGCTTGATGGTTCAGTGATGCAGCAGTCACTTTTGGTGATTCCCGGGTGTGTGTGAGATGTCTCAGCCCTCATGAGGGGGTGGCCCTGCAGGTAGCCCCCCACATGCCCGGATGACCTCTTCATTGCAGCCTTCGATGCAGCTCCATATATTTGATGATGTCGGCCTTAGCCGCTTGCAGCGCCTCTTTGATTTGCATGTATCAGTCAGATTTTGTGAGCCCTTCCCCACTTATAGGGGGCATTTGGGTTGTATTTGTATCTCATGTACTCAGATATTATTGTATAAGTCCTGGCTGTTATCCCAGGCACAGCATGTATGTGGGATTCCTCATTGTATTCTTATCTGGCTCATGTTTATGCCGGTTGTACTTTATGGTTTGGTCCCTTGTTTACTGGACACACTATTCTTTTGTACTTTGTCTCGGCGGGCATAGGTATGCCTCCCCCGCCGCCTTCAGCACAGGTACCCTCTCATAAAAAGAGACTTGTTGCACCTGCGAGTCTCGTCTCCTCAGGGTCTAGTTCTTCAGCACACTATCTACCTTGCATTTCTCTCTCTAACTTCCCTTTTGTTGTCTGGTGATTGAATTCTTACAACGTACTTCGGTCATACGATTTTCTCCTGACACTCGCACGCTGGGGGGCAATCTGTTACACCATTTTTTGGTCATCTAACCTATTATCATTAGATGGACCCAAGTACACCATGTAAGACCAATTTTACCCTAAGTAAATTGCTTTCACTATGTAAAATAACTTAATAAACCACATTTATTAGGTTGTTTATGGTCTAAACAGGAAACCCCAAAAGGAAATATTAAACAAACCTATATTTGTTTGATTTTCCTCAAGGAATAATTAATTAAACAATAATTCAATTATTATTCCTGGTCATGTTTAACCCAAAACAAAGAAATTAATTAGATAAATCCTTATTTATCTTATTATTTTCTAGGAATAATTATTTAAATCTTATTTAAATAATATTCCTTATTAAATATGACTAAATCACCCATAAATAATTAAATAAATCATTATTTATTTGATTATCTTTCAACCACTTCATTAAAATGATAAATAAATCGTTTATTTATTTATTTTTCACAAATAAAGGGATTTGACCCAAGTCAAATACTTTTTCCCTCCAACAAATATAATAAAATATTCCATAAAAGGTGGATCTAGATTTGGTTAATGTTATTTTAATCATGCACCAAGATCTAGAACGACCCAATATTTTGTTATAAATAGGAGGGTTTCTCCTACCATTCTTCACCTTTTTTTGCCTATTAGATCAATCTAGATCTATACTCTTGGTCTGACTTTGAACCATTATCACTGTCATATTTTCCATTGTTTGCTGTGTGAGCTTCCTTTGAGTTCTATCTTTGTCTGGGTTTTCTACACCAACAGGAGAGAGAAATGCTAGATCTGAAGTGCTGAGGACTTCCAAGAACCCATTCCATTGAGGAGAATTGGAAACACCTTCTTGTTTTCCTCCCAGGTGCCCTTAATACAAAAATTCTTTCAAAAAATATTGTTCTTGTCTTTTCTATTGGATGTATGGAGCAAAACCTTATTTTACTACTTAATGTCTCTTTATGCATAGATCTAGTTTTTTGCAGCACTTGTCTTGATCAACTAACTGCAGATCTGAAGATATTGGTAGCCATATTTGATGTTAGGGCTATAAGTTATGCGTAGCTAAAGTGGTATTTTTTCATACACTTCGACAAAAGATTCATACTAACAATGAAGATGAGGAAGAATTTCTTTCTCAAGAGAATTTGTTCCTTGATCCAGTGGAAGAGAAAGCAATCCTGATTGAAAACTACTTGCCAAATACTTAAAACCAGGTATCATTTCAAGATCCTTATGCTCATTTCCTGCAAACATTTGAAGAAGGATCAAAGGTCACCAAGAGAAACTTGTTTCAAACAACAAGAAAAATTTTAAAAGCTGCTGTTAAAAAACAAAGAGAATGGGAGTGGCCCTGCCTATCCAACATGCTCAAAGATACGAGCAGAAAAGACTAGTCATGGGATCACTTGATCGACTGGATGTATTGGAAAAGAGAGATTGTAAGCTAGACATGTAAATATTTCAAGTTAGAGTAGGGTAGGTAGGAAATCTCAATAAAGCTCAGCATGTGAGAATTTAGTTAGTTGTTGAGTTTTTCTTTGAAAGGAAAGGTTCAAATATGCTCAAAAATTGAATTAGCAGAGAAAAGAAGAAGCAGCTCTAACAAGATCAAAACCATAGTTGAAATGAAGAAGAAAAGTGACTCTAACAAGCTCAAAATCTGAGTCACAAAAAGGATGAAGGATGCTGGTCATTTTTTCAGATCTGAAGCCCTCCAATTTTGTTTTTAATTTCTACAAATTTCAGTCCATATGAAGCTTTTCTTTATGCTATGGATTCATAGAAGACCAGACAGTCTAATCCTGGTTTGTATGTGTTTAAATTTCTATTTCAGAATGTAGAGAAATAAATCTTCCAGAGAGTTTAATCCTGGTAGATATTAGTTTAGGTAGAGAAGCTATGAGGCCAACTGTTTAATCTGGTCTCATGGAGAAATAAGGGTAGAATTAGATTAGTGTTTTCTACTTTCAATAAAAAATGATGAAGAAGGTCTACAAGTCTAAACGCACCTTGAAGAAAAAATGTTAGGACAGTAGGATGGGTAGGTATATTTTTTGGGAGAATATTACTGCTGATATGATATTTTCATGATTTTTTTGCAGCTAATCAAAGAAGAAAGGGATGGTCTGGCCTACTTCCAAAGATTATTTTCTGAGATTCTTGACACCTTCAAGAAGAAGCCATCCCCATGTGAAGCCACTATTAGCCACCTATAAATTTTTGACATAGAAAACAGGTGGCTAAAAATGTTTCTGAGTCTTCAAAAGAAACATTTCCCTTGAAAATATTTCATCCTTGAAGCCTCCTTGTAAATTTTTCCCTTTGAAGAATCTTCACTGTTGTTTCCATTAAAAAGCCTCATTGTTTGTGAAGAAAACTGTTGTAAAAGAGGCCTCCATTTTCCCTATGTCATCCCCACAAAATATCCTTTTTTCACCCCTTATTCCCTCACTAAATTTCCTCCAAAACCCCTTCATCAACCCTCTAAATCATCAAAATTCCCTTTTAAACCTTATGGCTCCCTTCATCTGGTTTAAAAAACCCCTTTGCTGCCTACCGGAACCCCTCATTTGGCCCAAAAAAGCATTATTTTTGCCTAAAAACCCTCTATTTTACACTATAACATAGTCTAAGCCCTCGAGGCCTTATAATTTGTAGCCCCCTTCTTCATATAACTGCGGCCCGCAACCAGGCACTAAAAAACCCAAAACTCCCTTTGAAAGGCCTATAAAACACTTTTTCGCCCCATTGAAAGTTAAGCCCCCGCGGGCTTATTCTTCTTAGCCCCCTTCCATGCAACCTACACTCTGTGATCAAGCGCTAAAAAGGTTTAAAAAACTTTTCAAAAAAAAATTTCCTTTGTTTTCATCGTTTCCAATGGATTTAGTTTAGATCAACGAGGACCGTCGACCTCCACAGATCGACGACCTACAGGCGATTTGACTCCCATTACTCATCCAGCAGTATCACTCCAGTGTTAAATCGTGGCCATCCATCCTCATAAATCTAACGGCTCACCACTAATTCGATGCCCCAGCACATACAATGCCGCCCGATAGCAAAGCTTGACCGTCTAATGTACAGATCCGATGGTCCAGAGCGAACCCAATGGCCCACTTTCGCCTGTGCTCCTTCCCACATCGTGCTTTTTTTTCAACTGTCAAATCTCACCGCTCGTAATCCAACGGTCATGAGGCATATCGTGTTGTTTAAGTGTCTGAAGTTTAACATTCAAAAATTGCACGATATGAGTGGTTTTGGTTAGCCACATAGCGTGCGATGAGTGGAATTGCGCAAATTTTGTGAAAACAGCTTACTGTTCCCAACATCGCGCAAATACCACCCACTTTTTTCACTTACCACCATCCTCTGTAATGCATTCTTCACTTAATCTCAGACGTCCATCGTATTAATCTGACAGCCTAGATTAGATCTCACCCCGGCTCATCTCCTGTACACTTATGCTCCCAAACAACTACATCCCTTGATCTCTACCGTTAAACCTTTCAATCCAACGGTCCTCATATAATTTCACCTTCATTCGTCATTTACCTGTCCAACCGTCTAAATAGCCCCATTGCATAATATTGACTGTTGATTGTCGTGGTCAAATCTATCCGACGGTCCAGAATCCTCCTCGCACCAAAACTTCATCAGGCCTGTTTTTCGCCATTCTTTCAAAATTTCCATTGTTCCACCATGATATTTCTACCTTTCTTCATTGCATCCATGATTCCCTTCATCACACCACCATCCCTTTGGTCCACCAGGGTACTCCCTCCCTCTCTCTGAGGATTTTATAACATGGTTTATTGTCTTTTGCAGGGTTACATTTAGTGAGAATCGCTCTCTATTTCACAGTCACTATCATGGTGATATAGAGCGCAGGAAGATATCTTTAGAGCCAGAGATCACGAAGGAAAGTGTCTGAGAAAGGTTTAAAGCATGTTTTTATCAAATAATAGGTTGTAAAACCCTGATTCGAACCCTCTTGCGCCATTGAAGCCTGTACATTCACAGAAATAGTCAACAGAACTGGAAAAGAGTATCATTGATGGATTAAAGGATTAAAAGCATGTTATTGAAGGTTAATAACATAATCCAGTGGTTAAAGGAGATAAAGATAGCATGAATACCTGAAGACAAATATTAAGCCTATTCAGACCTAAAACACAGGGATAAAGTAAATTAAAGGTGTTTTAAGGTAAAGAAAAAAAATCTATCAGTCCAAGAAAGCCTCCACTGCCACATCATAGGCCAATTGAACCCTCTCTAGCACCAAAAAGCCAACCCTCTCTAGCTACCAAAAGCCACCTGCAACCTCACAGAAATCAAAGAAGGCCTAGTTATTGCCAGAATAGGAGATATTTGCCTAAAGGCAGCTGAATAGTTATTTCACACTGTCAGCAGAGTTATTTTAAAGATAAAAAAACCTATAGTCAATTTTCCCGTCCATTAAGATTCAAAATGTAGAAACAACAGTTATGGAAGTATGGGAAACCTGCAGACTTTTTATCCCCTTTACTTATTTCAAAGGTCAAAAAAAGACATTCAGAGTACAAATACAAGAAAAGGACCATTTAATGAAGCATGGATCATGTCATTTCTTATCCATCAAGCTTCCCAGAGGCCGAGAAACACTAAGTTCTTCATTTATTTGGGCAAACTATCTCATCTACTACTTCACTTCCTCATTCACCTATAAGTATTCATCGAAAATCCATTGTAAAAATTGTTGGTTGTTTGGGATTCTGTTAGTTGTTAGAACTATTATTGAGGGGAAGTAGTTGAGTAGTCTGTAATATAGTAGGCTGGGAAGAGAATTCTTTATTATACAAGGCCATTGAGCTCAAAGTATGTGACTAGTTTTGCACATCAATTAATCAAGCAGATTCACAGGATCCTGGTCTACATTATTGGTGATGTATTCTCACTGTAATTCGCTCCTTTCATGTTTTTACATACTATCCATATTTCTCTAATAAAGAACAGCAAGCATAGATTAGGATATACTGCTAGAAGTACCCTAAGTCTCACTGTAATCTTTATTTTAATGTTTTCTTCTAAGTTGTATATCTAAGAGCTAATTCATCATAGTTTGACCAGTATAGTAGTTGGCTGGTCCATGTTTACTGATGTCCAAATTTGGAGTTAGTTTCTTAGATGTTCTTGTTGGGTTTCAGCTGAAATAATTTGGAAACTGGGAGATTAGAGCTAGCCCTGTCTCACTAGGTGCCGCTTCCAATAGTTTGCCTTTCCGAGATCCCTTTGAGTTTGTGTCAAAAGCATTGAAGGTTAAAAGTCCTCCTCTGATCTTAGGCCTTACTCTCTGTTTCATCTTATATGTTTTCTACTATTCTGAAAGTGGTTATGAGGACTGCTGGATTGTCTTTCTTAGGAGTATGTTGAAAGCAGGTCTAGATTTAAATGACATCTGACCTGATCTTAAGCTACCCTTTGTTTCTTATTGAGAGTTTCCTTTGAAGTATGTCAAAATCAGGCCTGGAGTTAAATGACGTATGACCTGATCTTAGACTTCCCTTTGGTTTCTTTCTTTCACCCATTCTTAATGTTCAATTCCATCATCTATCTAAAAATATCCTTTAGTATAGATGACTTGCCCTATGAAAAGCCTTGGATGGTTGTTATGCAAGTAATCCCCTTTCATGACTCCATAGCCCAATGGATTAACCTTTCTCTTGACCTATCTTCCCATGCTGAAACATCCTTCTATTTAGTTCCTTTTTCACTTCCTTAACCTTCTCAGTTGATTATCTCCAACCAAACAATAAAAAATCAAAACCCTTGTGCTTCGTACCTAGCCTAATACCTCAATTTTAGCTTCAAATATATATCATTCTTCACATCTATAGAGAGATCCCTCTCTGGATCCAGGATGGCTAGATCCTAGGATCCCAAAGTGGTTTGATATTGTCTTATCTTTTGGTGTTGCCAATCTAGCCAAAACATAGGAACTCCAACAGGTTAGGCCAATAAAAATACTTATGTATAACTGCTACTAATTTCTCTACTTTGAAGTGTCCAATGACCCGACTGTAGTGTGCCTCCCAAATCATCTTGGCACACTCTCTTGAAGAAATAAAAAGGTTTCCTAGGTGACATAACAGTGTATCCTAGAGGTGAAAATTTGGAACTTTCTTTCCCTGTAGGAGTGTCTAGTATGTGTTGTTTAATTCTAGATTACTCTTTTACATATGCGACCACTCTAAACTTTTGTTCCCACAGGAGTCAAGAATAGTGGTCAAAACCATGACCAGCGCTCACCTGAGGCAGTATGTAACATTATCGGTGTCGCCCTTCTTCTAGTTAATGTTCAGATGGAATTGTTGCAATTATGTGGACCAGTTCTTATGGAAATAATTCTCCAACTTCCCTTGTGTTTGTATTAACTACAGGGATCAGTGGTTTGTGTGGATGATTATTTCCTTCCCCATAATTTAATGCTTCCATTGTTGTTTGATCTGAAAATGGAACTATTTTTAAATGCTATGCAAAGTACCCATTTCCATTTAATTAAGTGTGCAAAGTATTCTTCATGTCTTGCAAGTTAAACAAAGAGTTTTTGGTAATGTTTCTGAGTTTTATGTGTGAGGATTTGTTATTTAAATTTGCTATTTAATATATCACATTAGAAATACACAGAAAATAAACTTCACCATATCATAACACTGCAAAATGATGAGGCAGTTCACCCGTCCTGGGGCAAAAAATGCTATGAATTTGACTTCAAAAGACATAAATAAGCTAAAAATGGCATTTGTTTCACCTTAAACAATGAAGTACAACCCAATACAGCTCCATCTCCCAGATGGCCCTGATGGCTCTTTCCTCTTCCCTGAACACAAAATGGCTAAAGAACACCTATGTTCACTCTGAAACCTATCCCAAACACTCCATAAGGTCGAAAAAACCCAAAATTTACTAAAATTTTGTCCAATTTGGTTCAATATTGAGGAAGTTATAACCTCCCAAAGAAAACTGCCCAATGTCACTAGAAAACCCCACCAAATGTCGGATAACTCCAGTTAATGAACTAAAATTGGAACAAAGCTGGATTTGGTGGAACGTACCCCAAATAAGGCAGAACCACTAGCAATTGCATTAAATGTCACATAGTGACACATTGATGTGGTCACATATGACCGCTCCATTTAAACGCCACCTAAACCGTTAACCCAACGGTTGTATTAAATTTTCGAACCCCATTGTCACATGTCGCGGTTTAATTTTAACTGTCCACTCCTAAGTAAACTGTATTTGTTATCCCTGGTCACATAGAGGATGGTCACATGCCAAGGGGGCTAGCCCTGAGGGGCTAGCCTTACGTTTTCCACCAGTTGGAAATATTTAAGCCCTGGGTTCCGTAAGTGGTCGTATGGCAACGAAGTTTAAGCCCTGAGGGGCTATCCATATCTCTGCTCATTAGAATTTAAATGACCCAAATCACCCAATTAACTCCACCCGAATGTGCATTTAAAAAATTGACCCTCTGCCGTGTTGGTCGGGTCGACCCTGCCCAAGGAGTCGTGTCGAGGGTTCGACCCTCATGACCTCCAATTTCCACAATATTTTTTAATCAATGGCTTGGGGCCATGTGGAAGCATCCAGGAAGGCCATGTGGAAGCATCCAGGAAGGCCATGTGGAAACTTCCAACATGCCTATAAAAATATAATCAAAAATCAAAAATTTCCAATATAATTTTTTTTTTAAATTGACAAAAAATCATAGTCAAAAAGTCTTGTTTTGGAGGTCACTAGACAAATTCAAACCTCAATAACTTTCACATACGACATCGAATTTGAGTCTCGTTTGTGGCACAAGAATTGCAGTGATGAGACCTTTCCATTTGTTCAGACTAAAACCATTTTTGATAATTTCCATTTTTGAGCATTTTTTCAACTTGGACATGATCTCCTGATCACACCTCCCCAATGGGAAGCTTTTGGACCCCAAAAGCTCTCTCAATTATAGAAATTGAAGATGAGGAGACTGATTCTCCACTCTTCCAACCTTGAACCACTGAAATCTTCCTGATTTCATCAAATTTAGCTTCTCATAAAAGGTTAAATTCTTCCTTGAATCTACTGACAGACTGTTGCTAACCTTGACTGTGTCATGATGCAAATTTTTGAAATTTGCAGAACAAAAAATAAAATTTGTAGAAATCATATTGTTCCTACAATGGTCTACCTTCCAAGGAAACTAAAAATAAGATTCACCTTGCCAACTGTCCTTATGGAAAATTTTTGCTGAATGAGCCATGTACTTGTGCCGATTCCTGACCAAGTTTTCTCACCATACCAACCTACCATTCTGAAACCAACAATGACCCTTGATGAAATTTGTGCCCTCTTTTCTTGGATTCTTTTCCCTCTCTTATATTTTTGCATCACTTTGCACCGACACTTTTTTCTCTGCATCGATCGATACCAAATACACCTTGTGCAATATCTTTTCATCTTCTTCCAAGGATGACCTACTTTCAAACTGAAACATATCATCATTTATATCAGCAATAATATGAAAATGATTATGTACAAAATATCTTTTCTTAACCATCAACAAAGTCAAATTTTGACTTGCATTGACAAGCCTTTTCAACTACCCTACATTCACTAAAGAAGATTCTAGCTTCTTCCGATGTGCTCTCACAATAAACTCCTTGTCATCCTTGAATAGATGATACTTGTTCTCATGGCGATGGAAGCTCATTTTTCTGTCATATAAGTATGGACTACCCAACACCACACCTATAATGTCAAGCGGTACCACATCTAATTCAACGAAGTCAACATAATGAGTTGTTATGGCGAAGCACAACATGCACTTCCTTGAAACTTGTAAATTAGCATCCTTACAAATCCATCCAAGTGGATATGGCTTTGGATGTGGAATGGTTTCAAGTTTTAGCTTCTTGACTAAGTCTTCTGAGATGAGGTTTTCTTGACACCCACTGCCAAATAGTGTGTCTATCTTTGTGTGTTTGGAAATTATCCTCACATGAAACATCTCAATCCTCCTCTCTTCATTTGGAGTTTCTATGTGACAGTTTAAAGTGCTAGAATTGGGATTTGTTTCCTTTACAATATATTTCCCCTTTATGTTCTTTAGTGCCAAAGCTATTCTTTTATTTTCATCTCCAGATTCAGACCCTAAGTCTTGTTCAGCTATTGCAACCGTTTTTTCCTTTTCTTTGGCCTTATCTTTGATTTTAAATTTTTCTGGCTTCAACTCCGGATGAAGTTTCCAGCAATGGTCTTCATTGTGGCTTGTTTTGGAACAGTTTTTACAAAAGAATTTTCCTTTTCCTTTCCTATAGTTTGCATTTCTTTTTCTACCTTTACCTTTAAATTCACTACCCTCATTTCCATCAAAATATTGTTTCCCTCTAGCCTCTAAATGTGTGGCTTGAACACAAACCTCGTCTAGAATAGTAGGATTGAACATAAGGATAGTATGTATAAGATGGTTGTGTAAAATACCTATATATTTTAGCAAAGTCTCTTGGCTATGAAAATCAATTCCAAGTAATAAAGCCCTTCATCTAAACTCTTAGGTGTAATCTTAAACACTCTGTCCCTTAAGTTGTCTAAAACTTTGCTAATTCATGATAGCCTTTTGTAAATGAGCTAATGGATAAAATTGTTGTTTAATTGCAGAAATAAATTCAGCCCATGATAAAGTGATCTTACCATGTTTTTTAATTTCATCCTTGGTCTTGGCTTCCCACCATACCAATGTTGCTCCTTCCATTCTCAAATAGGCTAACTAAATCTTGGTGTCTTCTTCATGAAGGTTTTGTATCCTCAAATAAACTTCCAACTGTCTTATCCAATTGTCATGATTCTCTGCATTGACATCACCATTAAACATAGGCAACTCAAATCTAACATCAAGCTTTAAAAATGTACTTTTACTAATGGTTTTATATTTGTGATATTGATTCACCGAAGTTGAGGATGACAATGTAGAGGAAGAGGATGAAGATGGGGATGGTGGATCACCATTTCCTCTATGTCCTTTATTTGACTTGTCATCACTTTTCTTTCCTCCTGAAGAACCTTATCCTTCTTTCTCATTTCTAGACCCTTCTCCAACAAGCCTATCATTCCTTTCTTGGTAGAGTATCCTCACCATCTTTGTCATGTCCAAGAAAGCCTTTCGGAACACTCGTTCCTCTTCTTTGGGATCAATGTCTTCAGGAGCTTCTCCTTCCCTTGAAGAAATTCTTGAGGCTTCTTCTATGGCTCTTGGAGGTGGATCTTTGGCCCTTCTTGGTTGAGGATTAATTTGTGCTCTAACCAAGTGTCCTTCCCCTCTCTTGAGTTTAAACCTAGTAAGCATCAAAACTTGCAAACAATCAACTATATCTTTGCACAAGAACAAATGCAGAGTAAAATTCTAGAATCTAATGCTCAAATCCTAAGATCCGATACCATCTGATCCGAAAATGGAACTATTTGTAAATTCTCTGCAAAGTACCCATTTCCATTTAATTAAGTGTGCAAAGTATTCTTCATGTATTGTAGGTTAAACAAAGAGGTTTTGGTAATGTTTCTGAGTTTTATGTGTGAGCATTTGTTATTTAAATTTACTGTTTAATATATCACAGTAGAAATACATAGAAAATGAACTTCACCATATCATAACACAGAAAAATGATGAGGCAGTTCACCCATCCTAGGCTAGATCTGTCAGTCCAAGGCTCCCCAATGGTGTGTCCTTGCTCTATTAAATTACTCAAAATGGTTACACAGTGAAAAATATTCTTAAACAGGAAAAAAAAGCTGTGAATTTGACTTTAGAAGATATAAATAAGCTAAAAATGTTTTTTGTTTCACCTCAAATAGTGAAGTACAACCCCATACAGCTCCATCTCCCAGATGGCCCTGATGACTCTTTCCTCTTCTCTGAAGAAAACATGGTTGAAGAACACCTCTGTTTTCTCTGCAACCTATCCCAAACAATCCATAAGGTCGAAGAAACCCAAAATTGACTAACATTTCATCCAATTTGGTTCAATATTGAAGAAGTTATGACCTCCCAAAGAAAACTGCCCAATGTCACTAGAAAACCCCACCAAATGTGGGATAACTCCAGTTAACGCACTAAAATTGGCACAAAGTTAGATTTGGTGGAACGCACCCCAAATAAGGTGGAACCACTAGCAGTTGCATTAAATGTCACATAGGGACGCATTGATGTGGTCACATGTGACTGCTCCATTTAAATAGCCACCTAAACCATTAACCCAACAATTGTATTAAATTTTCGAACTACGCTGTCACATGTCGTGGTTTAATGTTAACGGTCGACTCCAAAATAAATCGTCGGTGTTAGACCTAGTCACATAGAGGATGGTCGCATGCCAAGGGGGCTAGCCTTGAGGGGCTAGCCTTACATTTTCCGTTGGTTGGAAATATTTAAGCCTCGGGTTCCGCAAGTGGTCGCATGGAAACGGAGTTTAAGCCGAGGGGCTATCCATATCTACGCTCATTTAACTTTAAACGACCCGACTCGCCCATTTAACTCCACTCGACTGTGCATTTTACAAATTGACCCTCTGCCGTGTTGGTCAGGTTGACCCTCCCCAAGGAGCTGGATCGAGGGTTCGACCCTAATGACCTCCACTTTCCACAATATTTTTTAATCAATGGCCTGGGGCCACGTGGCACCCTCTAACATCCCTATAAAAACATAATAAAAAAATGAAAATTTTCCAATTTTTATTTTTAAATTGACTAAAAATCATAGTCAAAAAGTCATGTTTTGAAGGTCACTAGCAAATTCAAACCTCAACAACTTTCACATACGACATCATATTTGAGTCCTGTTCATGGTGCCAGAATCACAGCAACGAGACCTTTCCAGTCGTTCAAACTACAACCATTTCTGAGAATTTCCAATTTTGAGCATTTTTTCAACTTGGACATGATCTCCTAATCATTGATAGGCCTGCATAATGGAATACATCTCTTTTTCATAGGTGGGATACTTTCATATTTTGTCTAAAAGTTTCTCACTATGATATGACACTAGATTCCCCAGTTAAGTAAGAACTACACCAATAGCATAGTAGAAAGCATTGGTCTCGATCTCAAATGGTTGTTGCAAGTCTAGTAATGTGAGCACTGGTGCATAGAAGATGTGATGCTTCATCTCATAAAACAGGTTCTATTAGGATTTGTACCAAAGAAATTTTATTTTTCTCTACCCTTAGAGACATAACTCAAAGGCCAAATGATATGAGAGAACCCCAACACAAACTTGAGGTAGAAATTGGAAAGACCCAGAAAGTTGTCAAGATCTATTAGAGCGGTTGGGGTTGGCCAGTCCTGAATGACTTGTATCTTGGTTGGGTCCACATGCACACCCCTCTCATCAATGTTGTACCCTAGATATTGGACTTGGGTCATACCTGTTACCACTCAAACCAACAGGGGACCTAAAAGGGACTCCTAAGAGGGAAATTAATAGGTCAAGGGCAACGATGGAGACTTAGCCCAATGTCACCATAGCTAAGACTCACTTCTCTTTATATAATTTAACTGATGGTAGGGGACCTAGTAATTAGGAAGTCACTTGTAAAGTATGGATTAGCAAATGAGTGTGAAGTGACCTTAAAAGCCCTTTCCCAAAGATAGGATTAACAATGGACCTCGCTTTCTCTTTGAGCAAGGTGCAGGATTTTCTAGGGAAAGGAGATGAGGACTTAAGGGTTATGCTAGAGGAATATCAATTGAAAAGGAATTCCAAAATCCCTAAAATCCCTATAGTACTTGGATTCCTGAGTTATCCTTGATGAATTATCTTTGATAAGAAATGGGAATAAATGGGGCCAAGTGGACCCAGCCCAAAGTTAAGGGAATGGAATCTAGCAACTGATGATATTCTTAACTTGACCAACGTAAGGGGAAATGATCAAACAATAATTTTCACCTAAAGAAGTAAAATTGATCCTATGAGGTACTAACCTTAGGAACACTATGGAAACTTTTGATCTTAGACCTAGGACTTGAGATATATCGCAATCCCATTGCTGGAATCTCTTCAAATTTGGAGAACACGTTGAGGATACACCAACGTAGTAGATCCTAAGAGATCGAATTTTTTATAGGGATAGCTTCCCAGGAAATTGATGCCCTAGGTGGCCCAATGTGGCTAGACCTATAAGAGTGAGGAAAAATGTGAAAAATGTGGTTTAAATGAGCACCATTTCACGGACCAGTGCCTAATTAATATTGGGGATATGGAATCTATGAGAATTATTAAGATGTAATTTTTTTCTTGTCCAAGGAGGCTCTCAAATTCAACTTCGTCCAATGTTAAGGGAAAGAGAAGAAAAGCAAATTTAAAATCATTTATACTTCGTTGCAAATGGAAGATGATTATTGAGATAACCTGATCTTTAGGAAAATTTATTGATAAAACATGGACCATGTTAGTCATCTGTATTTTTACCTGTTTTGATGACTAGATTCCTTGGATGAGCTTTCTAGAAACTAATCTCAATCTGTCAATTTGTCATCTAGAAAACACCTCAAACATTTTTTTGTCTTCCCACCCCTCCTTTCAGCCTATGATGAGAATAGTCTTCAGTTTCCCTACCTATCAAAATTCAGAAAGTCCTCCCTGTCCATTAGCTGTTATAATTTTTTCTCTCCACCATAGAAATCCTTTGTTTTCCATACAACCCACTGTCCAACATTTGACAAAGTAACTACCCCTCAATCCATAATCATCTTGTCATGTGATAAACTACTCATGCTAAGAAGCCATTCAAGAGCTGTGACAAAATCTGTAGGTCTAGGTGGTGGTGTTTTTAGGGAAAACTCCTTGGCAAGACTGTTTTGAGCCAAAAACCCTGTCATCATCATATCAGCCATCATTCTCTTCTCACCCAACAAACAAAACCCTGGTCTACCCTTAGGCCACACATCACTAAATCTCAGAGCTAACAAGTGTTCAAATTAGGAAAGAGAAATAATTTCCCTGAAGAAATATGATCAAGTGAACTTTCAAGAATTATCATCATGTTATATCAGCAAATATTTTCAGTGATTAAATTCATTTCATCAATACATCTCTGCAGGGGTGCTAAGGATCAATGGCACAAATTATTTTCGGGCAAGGGAACATTTCAAGTAACAAATTCAAGTAAAAGGAACAATTGACTATTATAAAGACTAAGGGAAATACAGATTTTAGAGAGAAGAAGACATACAAGATTCATCCCTGCAAGCCAAAACACCAAGAATGTAAAAAAACCTCCATCAGGACAAAAAAGGAGTACACAAGTTAGAAAAATACTGCCTCCAGTGCTTCAGGTCAATTATAATGGAATCTGTTCCCAAAAGTTTGGGCCAGCTCTCAAAATTAGTCTCATAAAACCAAGAGTGACAGTCTTTTGGCAAAAGGCCTTTAGCAGACTAGGCATCAGAATGAAAGGTGTAAAAGGAATAGCTGCCTTTTTATCCTACTTAAGCCTAGCTTCTAAAAACATTCAAGGACAACTTCATCATAAAAAGAGATAAAATGCAATACCAAGAAGATGTTATTTCCAAGATAGGCATAGTAAACATTTATTAGTTGGAAATGCATTACCTGCTCTTGGTTTTCACAGTGATTTTTGCAAGAAGTCATGTCTTAAAAGAATAACAGGGACATGGCGCAAAATTTAGTTTTCAAAAAGAGCCTCCTTCATAAAAAGTAGAGGGCCCACAGACAACTTGTTCAAAAATAGTCTTCAAATGATAAACAGAGACGAAATAAACTTTGTGTTTACAAGGCCTCCTTCAATTATGAGCAGATGAAAAAAACACAGTGTTTACAAGGCCTCCTTCACAAATAAACAAAGGGCCTACTTACCAAGTTGCATAAGACCTCCTTCATAAAAAGCAGAGGGTCAAATCATCAAGTGTTAACTCTGTCTTTAAGAAAAACCATCAGGGAAAATACTAAGCTGAAGAGGTCTTGTTGTGAAGACACCATGCAAAAAAGGAGAAATCAGCTAGTAAACAAGCACAATTTGTTTGGAAGGTCTTCAAAAAACGATAAGAAAAGACCACAGTTTACTAATTATGCCTTTTTTAAATAAGCAAAGGAAGACATTGTACCTGTTGAAGATGAGTTTTTATAATGTAATAGGACCTCTTCCAAAATAAGCAGAGGGCACACAGTTGTTTGAGGATATTCAAGAGTGTTGGAAATATGATGCAGAGTGTTGTCCTTGATGGAAACCCACTGAATGAAGATGAAGACATGAGATTGTTGGAATGTGTTGTCCTTGATGGCAATACACCTGATGAAGTTATTCTTGACTTGATGGACTTGGTAAATGATGTAAATATGATGTGAAATAATGTCATATGATGCTGAGTGTTGTCATTGAATGGCAACCCACTTGATGAAGAAGATGGCAACTTACTTGATGAAGTTGTGCTTGATAGAATATGTTCTTGATGAAGTAAATCTGATGTATCTGCAGTGTGTACAGAAGGCAGTGAAGAAAAGAAGTCAGCATGTGCTAAATCTTGATGAAAAGAGTATGTCTCTAGGAATACGCGGATCTGTCTAAGGGAAGTCGCGTATGCACGCGGAAAACAACGTGCCAAGTCGCGTATGGGTAAAAGCGCTCAAAAAGTGCAAAACCAGGGGTAACCACCATGGTATTGACCCATTGTATTGGGTAATGATTCGTCTAAATGACCCCGTCCAGGAATACCATCGGAAGTAATGTGGTTTTGGCTCATGGTATTGAAAAAGGGTAAACCTATATAAGAAGAAGAAATTCATTGTGCAAATCATGAGTGTGGGTGCAAGATGTCTGAGCTTGAATGAATACTTCTCTCTGAAGTAGATCTGAATGGAAAGGGTTACACTTGAATGATAAAATCTGAATGTATGATGCACCAATGATGAAGAAGGGGATCTAGATCTGAAATGTACTTGTATCTACTAGATCTGCTTATGGAAGGCTTAGATCTTAATTGAGGCGAACATCTGTCTGAAGTAAAAGGGTAAATCTGAACAGAATTGTTGATCTGAAGAAGTATGCTGCTTTATAATGATTGAAGATCTATATGCTACTTAGCCGTAGAGGAAGCGCGTATATACGCGGCTTCGATGAAGAAAAAGCGCGTATGCGCAATGAAATTGGCTCTGTAATTTGTACAGATGTATACGCGAGTTTATGTGGACGGAAGCGCGTATATACGCGACATCAGTGAAAGGAAAGCGCGTATGCAAACTAGGGTTTGCTGAAGTCTGTGGTAAGAAATGTCTGATCTAATCTGCTGTGTTGCTGCTATCTGTATTCTACTTTTCTGAGTATCCTGTATCAGTTTGGTTGTATGGTTGAGCTTGAAAGGATGAAAAGGGTCTAGTCTGAAAATATGGTGAAACGTGGCTTGCAAGTTGTGTTCTATTGAAGTTGTTGGATCCAGTGTGAAAATTGTTGAAACGTGGTCCAAGGTGGTGCTGAGGGTTGTAGCCTTCAGTCAGGGGGTTGTAGCTCCCTTCCAGGAGAGACTGGTAAACGAGATCAGGGGGTCGTAGCTCCCTTCCGGGGAAGGGTTTGGTAAACGAGTCGGGGGGTTGGAGCTCCCTTCCGGGGGAGGGGGGTGGTAGCGAGCGTGAGTGGGTGCTGTACGTCTTCAGTCGGTACGCGCCGGCCACATATGTTGTAAGATGTTTTCTCTATAATAAAATATTGAAGGTTGAGCAAGCTGAAGGCGGTGGTTTTCTCCCGACTTGGGTTTCCACCTAAAAATCATAGTGTTCATGTGTGATGCTTTATGTGATGGTTCTTCTGTTCTTCTGTACACATGTTTACTGTTTATAGAACATCTAATAAATGAATGATGGAATGATATAAGTGAAGAACTAATGATATAATTAGATCTCTGGGTATACGTGAGTTGTATGAAGTATTTCCACGTGTATACGCTAGTTGGCTTCAGCAAAGTAGTGTATGGGTTTTAGAGAGTGAAAAAGTAAAAATTTTGAATATGCTGTAAATACTGATTCACCCCCCCCCCCCCTCTCAGTATTTTTCCCAACAATTGGTATCAGAGCAGGTCCTTGTGCGGAAGCTTGATCGCTTGAAGGAGATCCGTCGCAATGGGAAGTCAAGAAGGAGTGATGTCTATAAAGCCACCTCTATTCAATGGAGGCAATCTGATATTCTGGAAGGTACGAACAAAATCATATCTGCAAAGTCTTGGTGCAGATGTGTGGGCAATCGTGGAAGAAGGTTATCAATACCCGGCAAGTATTCCTACTGATGCTGCTGAAAGAAAGAAGTATGAAATCAATGCCAAAGCAGTGAATGTCTTATTAGGAAGCATGTCTGAATCAGAATTTGCTAAAGTGATGCAACTACATTCAGCAAAAGAGATATGGGACAAAATCATTACCGAGCCTGAAGGAGACACGAAAGGTAAAGAGTACAAAAACTCCAAAACTCTTAAATTTGAATATGAAAATTTGAAGATGCGAGAGTGTTGCCAGTTTCTTTCTTTGTTTGGATGATATTGTAAATCGAATGAGAAATTTGGGTGAAACCATAACTGATACTACTCTGGTGGAAAAGGTCTTAATATCCTTGACTTCAAAATTTGACTCTAAAGTTTCAGCTATTGAAGAAAGGCAAGATCTGCAATCGCTTACTATTGTTCAATTACATGGTACTCTGACTGCTTTTGAAATGAGACAAGGAGGTCCTTCTCAAATAAGAGAAGTTGCTTTTAAGGCATCTACAAAAGGAAAGGAAAAGGAAGTTGTCAAAGAATCCAGCTATATATCCGATGAAGAAGAAGCAAATTTCGTGAGAAAGCTCCAACTAGGTATTGGAAGATTCAAAGGTAAGCTTCCCTTCAAATGTTTTGAGTGTGGAAAAGCTGGTCATTATGCTGCAAAATGTCCTTATAAAGGAAAAGAAGTAGTAAGAAGGAATAAGAACCGATCTAGCTCTAAGAAAAGTTACTATACTAATGAAGATAGTGATGGGTCATCTAGTGAGGAAGAATGTGAAGAAGATCTTAGACTTCTCATGGCATTTGAAAAAAAAGAAGAGAAGGATAATTTTATGGATGCTCTAGAGGAAAATGATTTTCTTGAAGAAAATAATCAACTCAAACTACGCTTAGAAAATTATAAAATTCTCTTAGAAGAACAAAAGATAATCAGAGAAACTATTGAAAAGCAGCTTGAAGAAGCAAAGAAACATATTGAAAAACTGGAATGTGAAGTGGTAAGTCAAAGAAAGGAAGTTGAGAAAGCAAAGACCTTGAATCTTAGATTTGCTAAAGGATCTGAAACCTTAGATGAGATTATCAAGGTACAACGTTCTCCTCTTATAAAGACAGGTCTGGGATATACCGGAGAATCTTCTCAAACATCAGCACCAAACTATCTAAAAGCAGTTACAGGTGGTTTACTACATTCAGCCACTCAGCAAGGGAATAGAGGATCTCTACAGGGAAAGAAGGACCATCTCAATTCAAGGAACACTAACAGGGATAGCTTTCAAAGACTCTACAACCAACAGGTAAACTCAAATAGAAGATTCCATGATCACAGAAATTTCTACTTCAATGGGCAATGTTTCACTTGTCACAATTTTGGTCATAAAGCTATTCAATGTGTGGCATATAAAACCATCATGACAAGAGAAGCAAGAAAGAAAAGGTTGGATACTGAACCAAAGAAGAATACCTATAACAATTTTTCTCCTCTTCAAAGTGAAGTTGAATGTACTTATTGTAATAACTTTGGCCATGAAGAATCTGAATGCAGGAACAAGATCCGGCCAAAAGAACATGTTCCCTCAAGCTCTAAAGTGTGGAAAAAGAAAGAACCGCCAGTTGAAAATTGTGGGATAGCATTATTTGCAGAAGGTGAAGAAAATCAATGGTACATCGATAGTGGGTGCTCAAGACACATGACAGGTGACAAAATAAAACTTCATACTTATAATGCTCTAGAAAAGGAAAAGAAAGTTACATTTGGAAATGATACTCCTGCTGTAATTAAAGGAAAAGGGTCAGTATTTCTAAAAGAAAAAGTGAAGGCTAAAGATGTCATGTATGTGGATTGATTAAGGCATAACCTTTTAAGTGTTAGTCAAATGTGTGATCAAGGAGCAGAAGTGGTCTTCAGTTCCAAAGAATGTGTGGTTCGTGATCTTGATACAGGTAAAATCATTATAAAAGGAAAAAGAAATCCAAGCAACCTGTATGTACTAAACGGCATAGATCAATGTTACTTAAGCAAGTCTTAAGAAAATTGGCTATGGCATAGAAGGCTGGGGCATCTGAGTTTCTCTCAAATCAACAAAGCAAGCAGACTTCAAGCTGTTCGTGATCTTCCCAAGGTCAATCTTCCGGAAAGTACCATATGCAAATCTTGTCAATTTGGTAAGCAGCCCAGAGTACGATTTAATGCCAAAGAAGGATCATCAAGTAAGCCTCTTGAACTCATTCATACTGATATCTGTGGACCTATGAGGAAAAAGTCATTACGTGGGGAAGAATACTATATCTTATTTATTGATGACTACTCTAGAATGTGTTGGATCGGGTTCATTAAACACAAAGATCAAGCATTTGAAAAATTTCGGAGCTTCAAAGCATTGGCAGAAAATGAATTAGATCTAAAAATCAAGTGTCTTAGATCTGATCGAGGAGGAGAATATTCATCAAATGAATTCTTTGAATTTTGTGAACAACATGGCATTAAAAGACAGTTCTCTGTAGCAGGCACTCCACAACAAAATGGTGTAGTAGAAAGGATGAATAGAACAATTGTTCAAATGGCTAGAGCTATGCTTGCTGATTCTGATGTTCCTGACATGTTCTGGAGTGAAGCAGCACATACAGCAGTTAACATTCTCAATAAGGCTCATGTTAGGGTAAATAGTGACAAAACTCCATATGAACTCTGGTATGGCAATTCTCCCACTGTGAGGCATTTTAAGGTTTTTGGAAGTAAATGCTTTATCAAAAATAATGATGAAAAGCTTGGCAAGTTTGAACCTAGATCAGATGAAGGGATATTTCTTGGTTACTCATCGTCAAGAAAAGCATTCACATGTTACAATAAAAGGCTTCGAAAGGTTGTTGAATGTATTGATGTTGTTATTGATGAGTCTCCTGCAGCTCCTAAAGAATAAAAACAAACAAAAAAAGAAGATGATAGCGACATATGGCCTTCTACATCAGATAGCAATGATATAGACAGTGGATCCAATGAAGAACCTGAAGATGATCTATCTGAAAAAGCTCCATCCAGATATGTTCAAAAGAATCATCCTGAATCTCAAATTTTGGGTGACAAGGAATCAGGTGTACGAACAAGGAGAACTCTTGTGGGATCTTCTAGTCATCTGGCACTTCTATCCACAATTGAACCACACAGTGTCAATCAAGCTAGCAAAGATGAATGTTGGAAGCTAGCCATGAATGAAGAGCTTGATCAAATTGAAAAGAATGACACTTGGGAATTGGTACCAAGACCACATGATAAAAATGTCATTGGAACTAAATGGATTTTCAAGAACAAGCTAAATGAGAATGGGGATGTTGTAAGAAACAAAGCTAGATTGGTTTGCAAAGGGTATACTCAACAAGAAGGTATAGACTTTGAAGAAACCTTTGCTCTTGTAGCTAGACTTGAAGCCATAAGAATGTTTCTTGCTTTTTCAAGTTATCAACAAATCAAAGTTTATCAAATGGATGTTAAATCTGCTTTTCTTAATGGTGATCTAGAAGAAGAAGTATATATAGAACAACCGGAAGGATTCATTTTGGGAAATGATGAAAATCTTATTTGTAGACTTAAAAAGGCTCTATATGGTCTCAAACAAGCTCCAAGGGCATGGTATTATCGTCTTGACAAATATCTTCATCAACAAGGATTTTCAAAGGGGTCCGCTGATAGCAACTTATACACAAAAATTGAAAATGATAAACTATTGATTGTGGTTGTATATGTTGATGATATCATTTTTGGGAGTAACGAAGAATCTATGAGTCAAAAATTTTCTTCTGTCATGCAGCAAGAATTTGAAATGTCCTTACTTGAGGAACTAACATTCTTTCTTGGCTTACAAGTGCATCAAACTGCAGATGGTATATTCCTATCACAAGCAAAATATCTTAAGCAAATTCTGAAGAAGTATGGCATGGAAGAATGCAAACCTGTAAGTACACCAATGATAACCGGATGCAATCTCATTTCTCATGATGATTCTCCCACGGTGAATCAACCAGAATACAGATCAATGATAGGAAGTCTACTTTATCTCACTGGGACTAGACCAGACATTATGCATGCAGTTGGGATTGTTGGACGATTCCAAGCTAATCCAAAAGAGTCTCACCTTCAGGCTGTGAAAATAATTTTCAAATATCTACAAGGAACTCAAGACTTTGGTCTATGGTATCCAAAGAATGTTGATCTTACTCTTCATGCTTACACTGTTGCATGATGCAGCAAATTATGTACATCATTTCAGCCTCAAACTGTCAGCTCCTACATAGAAAGGCACTGCTCTTCCAAGGGATATTGTTTTTCATGTAACAAGTATGGACATAAAGCAGCCGATTGTAAAAGGAGGAAGATTAGAAATACTCATTATGATTCTTATGCTTATTTCTCTGGACACATGAGATGTTATTCTTGTAACAAGTATGGACATGTAGAAAAAGAATGCAGGTTGAACAGATATGAGAAATTGGATAACTTCCAGCACAAAAATAGAAAGTTCAAACAAATCTGGAAAAATATGGAGGACCGATCAGAAACGTAGGGAATTTTGACCCTACTGCAGTCATCCGCTTCTGAAGCTTACTTCTCTGATTGACTGCAGGAATGATGTGGGATACATTATGAGATTTAGTAATGTATCGTCACAGGGGGAGCAATGCATGATGACTCTCAAGGTTGATTTGATTATTCTGGTTATGTTTACTTCTGACAGCGCTTCTGATGTGGAAAGGACAGGTACAGGAGATACAAGCTCAGAAGGAAATGAAGGAAGATGAAAATTTTCTATGCTTCACTTTCCATATGCGGGTTCTATGAAACAAATCCGTGTATACACGCGAGTTCCTATTGACACAGCCGCGTATGCATTGATGATGAGAAAATTTATCTGATAGCTGAAGATCTGTAGCAGAGGTCCAGGGGGAGCATCAGTCTGAATGTTGATGACTGCACTGTTAGCATTATTCTGGTTATACTCATGATAATGAAATGATACATGGGTTCTTGTGTTGAAGATTATAGATGAAGCCTGGTTGCTTTATGATGAAGAGCATTCGTTGTTGAGATGAAAGTCTTATAATTCAGAAATGAGGACAGATCATGCAGAGATTATTGCTAATAACTTACTGTTGAAGGTGTTTCAGATTGCACAAGTTAAGGAAGAGCACTGGTTTAGGGGGAGCAGCAGGTTGAATACTAAGGATTGCATTGTTGGCAATATGACTGCTTATTCTTTGGTTTTTGTGATACTCATGCTCAAATGATGATGACTTGGTACATGGTTTATTATGACGAGTTTTTAAACCCTGGTTGCTTATAAGTATCTTGTGTGCTCACACATGGATGAGTTGGATGTCAGTTGATTCAGAAATAAGAAGAGATCATGCAAAGAATGTTACTATGGTTGAGATCTTTTGCCTAAATATGTTACTTCATGTTAAATCTTGAAGATCTTGATGATGTTGGACCACATGGATGATTGCTTGACACTTATGTGAAGATGTTGTTCTGGTATGGAAAGAATGTATTGATGCTGCAAAGAATCTGAAGGCTTGGATCCTAATGTGCTTATGCTACAACCGGTGGATGACGCTTGAAGACACAACTACACTGTTTATCTGAAGTCCAGGGAAACATTCAATTATCCAAGAAAGAAGCTGAACACTGTCTTTTCTTCACAGAGGATCAGATATGGTCAAAATATAGAATATGGTAGTGGATACGCGGGTTTCCTGAAACATAGTCGTGTATATACGCGAGTTCCTGCACAGAAAACCGCGTATGTCTGATTGCTGACAATTTTTGCTTGGAGTCAGCTCTTTTCAGCACAGCTGCAGTGCTGTTTGGTATATCTGATACTGTTTGGTATCTCTGGTGGTGTTCCAGTTCTCATAATTCTATTTCTCATATTGTTGACAAAGATGCCTTGATGATTTGTTGGTGAAAGTGTTCAGGATGCACAAACTAAGGGGGAGCCTTAGTCATATGAAAAGAATGCATGGATGCACAGATTCAGGGGGAGCATTAGCATTGCTGAGTATAATGCATTGTTGGCATTATGATGGTTCTGAAATATGTTCTCATGCTTGAGGACTTTCTGGTGTTGGTCTTAAATGGTCATTTTTGTAATTTGTTGAAAAAGTCTTGTTGAGACCCATGATGTAAATTTGTAATATTCAGTCATGTAAGGACTTGTCAAATTTGTAAACCCACTTGGTTGGGTAGTTGAGTCTCATATGTAAATCGACTTGGTTGGATATTTGATGTAAGTATGAGTCATTGGTGATAGGAAATTCATAGAGTCATGTACTCCATTGGAAAATATGTTTGAAGATTCAGCATGAACTCAGGGGGAGCTTGGTCACTTCAGTTTATATCAGATCTGCAGAACGCTTCTTCCACATGAGGAGAAAAGGGGGAGAGTATGTTGGTTAAATCTTCCCCTTTGCCTGATGTCACAGAGAGTGACATGGTGTTTGAATGCGTATAATGGTACAAAGAATCGGGGAGAGTGACATGGCAGTCACGTACTGGTCTGTTGTAGTATCCAAACACCATCGTGGTTGACATCAAGTCCAAAGGGGGAGATTGTTGGAAATATGATGTAGAGTGTTGTCCTTGATGGCAACCCACTGAATGAAGATGAAGAGATGAGATTGTTGGCATGTGTTGTCCTTGATGGCAATACACCTGATGAAGTTATTCTTGACTTGATGGACTTGGTAAATGATGTAAATCTGATGTGAAATGATGTCATATGATGCTGAGTGTTGTCATTGAATGGAAACCCACTTGATGAAGAAGATGGCAAATTACTTGATGAAGTTGTGCTTGATAGAATATGTTCTTGATGAAGTAAATCTGATGTATCTGCAGTGTGTACAGAAGGCAGTGAAGAAAAGAAGTCAGCATGTGCTAAATCTTGATGAAAAGAGTATGTCTTTAGGAATACGCGGATCTGTCTAAGGGAATTCACGTATGCACGCGGAAAAGAACGTGCCAAGTCACGTATGGGCTAAAGCGCTCAAAAAGTACAAAACTAGGGGTACACACCATAGTATTGACCCATTGTATTGGGTAATGATTCGTCTAAATGACCCCGTCTAATGTAGTTTTGGGCTCATGGTATTGGTTGGGCTCATGGTATTGAAAAGGGTAAACCTATATAAGGAGAAGAAATTCTTTGTGCAAATCATGAGCGTGGGTGCAAGATGTCTGAGCTTGAATGAATACTTCTCTCTGAAGTAGACCTGAATGGAAAGGGTTACACTTGAATGATAAAATCTGAATGTATGATGCACCAATGATGAAGAAGGGGATCTAGATCTGAAATGTACTTGTATATACTAGATCTGCTTATGGAAGGCTTAGATCTGAATTGAGGCGAACATCTGTCTGAAGTAAAAGGGTAAATCTGAACAGAATTGCTGATCTGAAGAAGTATGCTGCTTTATAATGATTGAAGATCTATACGCTACTTAGCCACAGAGGAAGCGTGTATATACGCGGCTTCAATGAAGAAAAAGTGTGTATGCGCAATGAAATTGGCTCTGTAATTTGTACAGATGTATACGCGAGTTTATGTGGACGGAAGCACGTATATACGCGACATCAGTGAAAGGAAAGCGCGTATGCAAACTAGGGTTTGCTGAAGTCTGTGGTAAGAAATGTCTGATCTAATCTGCTGTGTTGCTGCTATCTGTATTCTACTGTTCTGAGTTTCCTGTATCATTTTGGTTGTATAGTTGAGCTTGAAAGGATGAAAAGGGTCTAGTCTGAAAAAATATGGTGAAACGTGGCTTGCAAGTTGTGTTCTATTGAAGTTGTTGGATCCAGTGTGAAAATTGATGAAACGTGGTCCAAGGTGGTACTGAGGGTTGTAGCCTTCAGTCAGGGGGTTGTAGCTCCCTTCCAGGTGAGGCTGGTAAACGAGATCGGGGGGTCGTAGCTCCCTTCCAGGAGAGGCTGGTAAACGAGTCAGGGGGTTGGAGCTCCCTTCCAGGAGAGGTTGGTAAACGAGCGCAGGTGGGTGCCTGCGTGCTGGTCAAGTCTGCGCCAGCACACATGTTGTAAGATGTTTTCTCTATAATAAAATATTGAAGGCTGAGCAACTGCAGCGGTGGTTTTCTCCCGACTTGGGTTTCCACCTAAAAATCCTGGTGTTCATGTGTGATGCTTTGTGTGATGGTTTATTCTGTTCTTACTGCACATGTTTACTGTTTATAGAACATCTAATAAATGAATGATGGAATGATATAAGTGAAGAACTAATGGTATAATTAGATCTCTGGGTATATGCGAGTTGCATGAAGGATTTCCGCGTATATACGCTAGTTGGCTTCATCAAAGTAGCGTATGGGTTTTAGAGAGTGAAAAAGTAAAAAGTTTGAATATACTGTAAATACTGATTCACCCCCCCTCTCAGTATTTTTCCCAACAAAGAGTGACAAGTGGAAAGATCACATTTTACCCTTAAATGGTCTATTTAAAAAGAAACAGAGAAAACAAGCAGTTTTGTGCTTAGTACCTCCATCAGATGGTAGTTACAAGGTTAAAGTGTTGAGGAGAACCTTCTTCAAATTGATAAAAAAAAGGTTAGGCAAGGCTCTGTTTAAAGGGAAATTTTGCAAATGATAAAGAAGAGAAATTACACAGCTAGTTTGTTTAAAAACATTCCTCATTTACAAAACAGAGATAGATCCTTAGAAAAATGTAAGAGGTTGAAGCCTAAGGTGTACATAAAGCACCCAGATGGTGTTTCTAAAAAGCCTCTTTCATGTCAAATGGAGGTTTCAAAGACAAGCTGTTTGAAAAGGACAAAGTTATTTTGTTTCAATACAAAGGGAAAAGGCATTCAAAGTATTTTAAAAGAAGAGCTATAAAAGCTCTCAAAGAAGAAGTTCATTTTCTATTGTTCAAAGGGACAAAAGAAAAATGTTTTTTGAACCCTAGGCAAGCAGTTGGTAACAATTTTACGACGTGATGCACTTGTAGCATCGTGCGACGTGCCTGTAGCGTCTCTCCAAAGCATTTTACACACAACGCAACGCGACTGTAGCATCGTGCGGCGCGCCTATGTGTGTCGACAAACCGGCCTCGCCCAGTGTTCAAAGGGCGCCCAGTGCCCAACTCGACAATACCACAGTGGCGTACAGGTGCTACACGCCTGTGCACATGAGCGTAGCACTGCTCAAATGACCTCCAAATCTCCACAAAATGGATTTTTTGCATAGTGAAATTATCTACAAAAGCACACAACACATTTTCAAGAGGCATTTACTGTTTTCCTTGCCTAAGTTTTGATTTTGTGAGGTTTTAGGATCAATTTTATTAAGAAAAAAACATAGTCTAAATTAAGGGGAAAACACAGTTTATTCTTAAAACCACCATGTTTACTAAGAAACAAAAAGACATTGATTGAGGAGAAAGGGCTTATTGTCTATTGCAAAAGGCATGTTTATTGAGTAAGGAGAAAAACCTAGTTTTTGAGAAAGGTATTATTATCAGTTGAAAGGCCTGTTTTGATTAAGAAGCCAAACATAGTTTTTAAAAGAGAAAAATAGTGCTTAAAGAAGATTTTTTATTTGTTCATTTGAAAGCAGGGAAAATTTTAAGGATGGGACATAATCTTGAAGCTTAAACAATTGGCGAATCTCACTAATCCCTAATATGCAAACTATAAAAATTTTATTGATGTATTTTTAAAATTATTCAAATTTATAATGATATTATATATATTGTCTATATAATGTTGGCGATTTTTAACGTAACATAATTTTATATTGTAAAATTTGGGCGAATCGTTTTTATAAAAAAATGGAAATTGGCGAATCTTTTTTTTGGAAAAACCATGGAAAATTAGCCCATCTGTGAATAGTAGCCCCTGAAATTTTCCATGTTTGAAAGACATGTGTTGGTAAGAGAGTGAAGGAAAGCCTAAACAAAACTATGCCTCCAAAGAAGGCCAGCAAGGGTGGATTTCACAAAAGGTTTGAGCCTATTACAACCTAGGAAATAAATGACTCCCTTTCGGTTCTTTTCAACTTCCATGAGGTAGGAGACATTGATTTTTGCCAAAAAGTCCAGGAGGTCACCAATTATCCTCCCTTAACACAGATGTTCACCCTGAGGCTGCAAGGAAAACATGTTCACCTAATAGGTCTGGACTTTAAACTCACTCCTAGTGTTGTCTCCAAAGCAACTAAGATCCCCTATATAGGAGAAAAGTGGTTCAAACAAGCATACCTGGATCTAAATCACTACAAACCCTTCCTAAAACTAGACCAACAGGATGCTTTCCAAGCTATATTTCCCTTTTCTCACTTATTGAGCAGCTATGCCCCCCTCATGAGATTTATCATGAAGTATTTCACATGTGAAGGGAGATATTCCCTAGCTTATTCCTATCACATTAGGCTTCTCATGCATTTCACAAGAACTCAATTACTAAATTTCCCTTTCTTCCTCTACAAAAGCATAGACAAGATGTCCTCCCTTGTTCAAAAGAGACCTCCTGCTCAGCAAAAAGCTAGTATTTTCCATCATTCTCTCATCAAAATCCTCATCCTTCATCAGCTTGAAAAGAAAGGAGTGGCTTGGGAGACTTTCATTTCTCATCCATATTTTGATACTACCTCTTCATCTCATGGCCCATCTCATATATCCTCCTCACCCTCCACTCACTATGTCTCTCCTTCATCAAGTCAAAATACTCCTCGAAAGCAAGAATCTCCTATTGATTGATAGTGAAAAAGAGCAGTCTTATGAAAGTAGGCATGAAGTTAGTGATGATGAGGAACATAGGGACACTAAGAAAAATAGTGAGCATGAACCAAGTAACAAACCACAGGTCAGTGACCATGATTATACTATTGATGGTGAAGAAATCTCACCAAAAGATAAGGAAGTCAGTGGCACTCAACAAATTGGTGAGGATGAAGAGCAAAGCAACCCTAAACAGAGCAATGAAAATGAGAAAGGGAATAGTGATGATGAAGAGCAAAGGGAAGATGTTCAAAGCAGTGATGAGGAATCCCATAGTCCTCAGCAAAGTCATGAAACCAATCAAAGGGACAGTGAAAAAAGCGCCTCCCAGCAAAGTAGTGACCATGGTGGCAGCCCACACATAGAGTCTAAGAAAAACAATGAAGATGATGGCAACATGAAAAAAAACAGTGAAGATAGTCAAGAAGTAGAAAAGGATGATGAAGTTATTAGCCCTAAAAAACATACTCTAAACAGCACTGATGAGGTTGAAGGCAGCATATGTCAAGAGATTCAAAACAGTGATAAAGGTGAAGATGGCATCCATAAACAAACTCAAAAAAGTGAGGAAAACAGTGAGCAGGGCAGCAAAGCAAGTGATGATGGAGGTAGCAGTATAAAGGATCAAGTTGAGCAAGTGCTAGTAATGAAACCTCCTCTCTCTTCTCCTCAACACAGCCAAGAACATTTTCTTGCTGCCTCTCCTAGGAAAGGGGCCATGATTCATTCTCCAAATGCGCAAAAGGCTAAAAACACTAGATCTGCAAAGAATAAGATCACTCTAGCAGTGACTAGTAATGTCACTAAGGCGCTAAGGAGTAGAGGCAAACTTCCTAAGAAGAGTATTGTTGAATTGCCAAAGAGAAAAAGAGAAAAGAATTCTATCCAAAGCAAGGGCGAAGAAAAATTTGAATAGCAGGAGAGTAGCCATGAAAAAGAAAGAGACTTTTGTTGGGAAAAATACTGAGAGGGGGGGGGTGAATCAGTATTTACTGCATAATCAAATCTTTTTACTTTTTCATTCCTTAAAACACATACGCTACTTTCCTTCAGTAAACTAGCGTATATACGCGGATCCCCTTTATGAAACTCGCGTATACACAGAGATATAGAAATGTTATTAAATCTTCACTTAAACCATTCCATCAGTTATTCATCAGATAGTCAATAAGCAGTAAACATGTGCAGTAAGAACAGAGTAAACCATCACACAAAGCATCACACATGAACACCAGGATTTTTAGGTGGAAACCCAAGTCGGGAGAAAACCACCGCTGCAGTTGCTCAGCCTTCAATATTTTATTATAGAGAAAACATTTTACAACATATGTGCTGGCGCAGACTTGACCAGCATGCAGGCACCCACCTGCGCTCGTTTACCAGCCTCTCCTGGAAGGGAGCTCCAACCCCCTGACTCGTTTACCAGCCTCACCTGGAAGGGAGCTACGACCCCCTGATCTCGTTTACCAGCCTCACCTGGAAGGGAGCTACGACCCCCTGACTGAAGGCTACAACCCTCAGCACCACCTTGGACCACGTTTCATCAATTTTCACACTGGATCCAACAAATTCAATAGAACACAACTTGCAGGCCACATTTCATCATATTTTCAAACTGGACCCTTTCCATACTTTTAAATTCAATCATCAACCAAACTGATACAAACAACTCATCACAGTAGAATACAGATACCAGTGACACAGCAGAATAGATCAGACATTTCTTACCACAGTCTTCAGCAAACCCTAGTTTGCATACGCGTTTTTACTTCACTGATGTCGCGTATATACGCGCTTCCGTCCACACAAACCAGCGTATACCTCAGTGTATATTTTATTGCGCATACGCGCTTTCTCTTCGCTGAAGCCGCGTATATACGCGCTTCCTCCATGGCTAAGTAGCGTATAGATCTTCAATCATTACAAAGCAGCATACTTCATCAGATCAGATATTCAGTTCAGATCTACCCTTTTGCTTCAGACAGATGTTCGCCTAGATGCTCGCCTCATCACAGATCTAAGCCTTCCATAATCAGATCTAGAAAATACAAGAGGAATTCAGATCTAGATCCCCTTCTTCATCATTGGTGCATCATACATTCATATTTATCATTCAAGTGTAACCCTTTCCATTCAGATATACTTCAGAGAGAAGTATTCATTCAAGCTCAGACATCTTGCACCCACACTCATGATTTGCACAATGAAATTCTTCTCCTTATATATGTTTATCCTTTTTCAATACCATGAGCCCCTTTTTCAATACCATGGGCCAAAACAATACTATGAGCCCAAAACTACCTGGACGGGGTCAATTAGGCGGATCATTACCCAATACAATGGGTCAATACCATGGTGGTTACCCTTGGTTTTGCACTTTTTGAGCGCTTTAGCCCATACGCGACTTGGCACGTTCTTTTCCGCGTGCATACGCGACTTCCCTTAGGCCAATCCGCGTATACAAAGAGACATACTCTTTTCATCATATTTTGAGCACATTCTGAATTCCTTTCTTCATTGCCTTTTGTACACACTGTAGATACATTATATTTTCTTCATCAGGAACATATTCTCTCAAGCACAACTTCATCAAGTAAGTTGTCATCATCTTTATCAAGTGGGTTGCCTTTCAAGGACAACACTTAGCATCATATTGTCAACAAACATCATATCACATCAGATTTACATCATTTACTAAGTCCATTAAGTCAAGCATAACTTCATCAGGTGGATTGCCATCAAGGACAACACATGTCAACAGTCGCATGTCTTCATCTTCATTCAGTGGGTTGCCATCAAGGACAACACTCTGCATCATATTTCCAACAATCTCCCCCTTTGGACTTGATGGCAACCACGATGGTGTTTGGTTACCACAGCAGATAGATATCATGTCACTCTCCCAAATATGTCACATCATTATCTTCTCTTTATTCAAACACCATGTCACTCTCTCCCTTTGACATCAAGGGCAAAGGGCGGATCAAAAACCAACATTCTCCCCCTTTTCTCCTCATGTGGAAGAAACATTCTGCAGATCTGATATGTGCTGAAGTGGCCAAGCTCCCCCTGATTTCATGCTGAATCTTCAAACATATTTTTAATAAAGTACATGACTCTTCCTATCACCAAAGACTCATACTTACATCAAATATCCAACCAAGTGGATTTTCATATGAGACTCAAGGACCCAACCAAGTGGGTTTACACATTTCAATTCAGCTACCCAACCAAGTGGATTTACAAATTTGACAAGTTCATACATGACTGAATTTTACAGATTTTACATCATGGGTCTCAACATGACCTTTTCATCAAAAATACAAATATGACTTTTCATGAACAATACCAAGAAGACCTCAAGAGAGATCATATAACAGAACCATCATAATGCCAACAATGCATTATACTCAGCAACGCTAATGCTCCCCCTGAATCTGTGCATCCATGCATCCTCTTCATATGACTAAGGCTCCCCCTTAGTTTGTGCATCCTGAAAACTTCCACCAACAAATCATCAAGGCATCTTCATCAAAACATTAGAAAAAGAATTATGAGAACTGGAACACCACCAGAGATACCAAACAATATCAGAGATACCAAACAGCACTGCAGCTATGCTGAAGAGAGCTGAACCAACCAAAAATTGTCAGCAACCAACCATACGCGGTTTTCTGTGCAGGAACTCGCGTATATACGCGACTGTGTTTCAGGAAACCCGCGTATCCCAAGTCATCTTCTAAATTTATGCAGATTTGTTCTTTTGACTGATAGAGAACACTCCCAGCTTCTGTCTTAGATACTCGAACGCTTCCCTGGGCAGAGGTTTGGTAAAGATATCAGCAACTTGTTCTTTTGAGGGCACATACTCCAACTTCACCGTTTGTTCAAGCACTTGTTCACGTAAGAAATGATACTTGATGGGAATGTGTTTGGTCTTCGAATGCATAACAGGATTCTTTGAGATACTGATGGCACTTGTATTATCACACATAATGGAGATAGGAGTTGCACATTTGATTTGAAAATCTTGCAAGGTTTGTATCATCCATAGGAGTTGAGTGCAACAAGATGCGGCAGCTACATACTCTGCTTCAGCTGTTGATAAGGCAATAGAATTTTGCTTCTTGCTGAACCAAGATACTAACTGGGGTCCCATATAGAATGCACCACCACTAGTGCTTTTCCGATCATCAACACTTCCAGCCCAATCTGCATCAGTATAAGCATGAAGAGTAAGATTAGCATTCTTTGGATACCATAGACCAAAATCTTGAGTTCCTTGTAGATATTTGAAAATTATTTTGATAGCCTGAAGATGAGACTCTTTTGGATTAGCTTGGAATCTTCCTACAATCCCAACTGCATGCATAATGTCTGGTCTGGTCCCAGTGAGGTAAAGCAGACTTCCTATCATCGATCTGTATTCTGGTTGATTCACTGTGGGAGAATCATCATTAGAACTGAGACTGCATCCGGTTATCATTGGAGTACTTACAGGTTTGCATTCTTCCATGCCATACTTCTTCAGAATTTGCTTAAGATATTTTGTTTGTGATAGAAATATACCATCTGTAGATTGATGCACTTGTAAGCCAAGAAAGAAGGTTAGTTCCCCAAGTAAAGACATTTCAAATTCTTGCTGCATGACAGAAGCAAATTTTTGACTCATAGATTCTTCGTTACTCCCAAAAATGATATCATCAACATATACAACCACAATCAATAGTTTATCATTTTCAACTTTGTGTATAAGTTGCTATCAGCAGACCCCTTTGAAAATCCTTGTTGATGAAGATATTTGTCAAGACGATAATACCAAGCCCTTGGAGCTTGTTTGAGACCATATAGAGCCTTTTTAAGTCTACAAACAAGATTTGCATCATTTCCAAAAATGAATCCTTCTGGTTGTTCTATATATACTTCTTCTTCTAGATCACCATTAAGAAAAGAAGATTTAACATCCATTTGATAAACTTTGATTTGTTGATAACTTGAAAAAGCAAGAAACATTCTTATGGCTTCAAGTCTAGCTACAGGAGCAAAAGTTTCTTCAAAGTCTATACCTTCTTGTTGAGTATATCCTTTGCAAACCAATCTAGCTTTGTTTCTTACAACATCCCCATTCTCATTTAACTTGTTCTTGAAAATCCATTTAGTTCCAATGACATTTTTATCATGAGGCCTTGGAACCATATCCCAAGTGTCATTCTTCTCAATTTGAACAAGTTCTTCATCCATGGCTTGCCTCCAACATTCATATTTGCTAGCTTCATTGACATTGTGTGGTTCAAGTGTGGATAGAAGTGCCAAATGATTAGAAGATCCCATAAGAGTTCTCCTTGTTCGTACACCAGATTCCTTGTCACCCAAAATTTGAGATTCAGGATGATTCTTTTGAACATATCTGGACGGAGCTTTTTCAGATAGATCATCTTCAGGTTCTTCATTGGATCCACTGTCTATATCATTGCTATCTGATGTAGAAGGCCACATGTCGCTATCATCTTCATTTGCTGTTTGTTTTTCTTCTTTAGGAGCTGCAAGAGACTCATCAATAACAACATCAATACATTCAACAACCTTTCGAAGCCTTTTATTGTAACATGTGAAAGCTTTGCTTGACGATGAGTAACTAAGAAATATCCCTTCATCTGATCTAGGTTCAAACTTTCCAAGCTTTTCATCATTATTTTTGATAAAGCATTTACTTCCAAAAACCTTAAAATGCTTCACAGTGGGAGAATTGCCATACCAGAGTTCATATGGAGTTTTGTCACTGTTTACCCGAACATGAGCTTTATTGAGAATGTTAACTGCTGTATGTGCTGCTTCACTCCAGAACATGTCAGGAACATTAGAATCAGTAAGCATAGCTCTAGCCATTTGAACAATCGTTCTATTCATTCTTTCTGCTACACCATTTTTTTGTGGAGTGCCTGCTACAGAGAACTGTCGTTTAATGCCATGTTGTTCACAAAATTCAAAGAATTCATTTGATGAATATTCTCCTCCTCGATCAGATCTAAGACACTTGATTTTTAGATCTGATTCATTTTCTGCCAAAGCTTTGAAGCTCTAAAATTTTTCAAGTGCTTGATCTTTGTGTTTAATGAACCCGATCCAACACATTCTAGAGTAGTCATCAATAAATAAGATATAGTATTCTTCCCCACGTAATGAATTTTTCCTCATAGGTCCACAGATATCAGTATGAATGAGTTCAAGAGGCTTACTTGATGATCCTTCTTTGGCATTAAATCGTACTCTGGTCTGCTTACCAAATTGACAAGATTTGCATATGGTACTTTCTCGAAGATTGACCTTGGGAAGATCACGAACAGCTTGAAGTCTGCTTGCTTTGTTGATTTGAGAGAAACTCAGATGCCCCAGCCTTTTATGCCACAGCCAATTTTCTGAAGACTTGCTCAAGTAACATTGATCTATGCCGTTTAGTACATACAGGTTGCTTGGATTTCTTTTTCCTTTTATAATGATTTTACCTGTATCAAGATCACGAACCACACATTCTTTGGAACTGAAGACCACTTCTGCTCCTTGATCACACATTTGACTAACACTTAACAGGTTATGCCTTAATCCATCCACATACATGACATCTTTAGCTTTCACCTTTTCTTTTAGAAATACTGACCCTTTTCCTTTAATTACAGCAGGAGTATCATTTCCAAAACTAACTTTCTTTTCCTTTTCTAGAGCATTATAAGTATGAAGTTTTCTTTTGTCACCTGTCATGTGTCTTGAGCACCCACTATCGATGTACCATTGATTTTCTTCACCTTCTGCAAATAATGCTATCCCACAATTCTCAACCGGCGGTTCTTTCTTCTTCCACACTTTAGAGCTTGAGGGAACATGTTCTTTAGGCTGGATCTTGTTCCTGCATTCAGATTCTTCATGGCCAAAGTTATTGCAACAAGTACATTCAACTTCACTTTGAAGAGGAGAAAAATTGTTATAGGTATTCTTCTTTGGTTCAGTATCCAACCTTTTCTTTCTTGCTTCTCTTGTCATGATGGTTTTATATGCCACACATTGAATAGCTTTATGACCAAAATTGTGACAAGTGAAACATTGCCCATTGAAGTAGAAATTTCTGCGCTCATGGAATCTTCTATTTGAATTTACCTGTTGGTTGTAGTGTCTTTGAAGACTACCCCTATTAGTGTTCCTTGAATTGAGATGGTCCTGCTTTCCCTGTAGCGATCCTCTATTCCCTTGCTGAGTGGCTGAATGTAGTAAACCACCTGTAACTGCTTTTAGATAGTTTGGTGCTGAAGTTTGAGAAGATTCTCCGGTATATCCCAGACCTGTCTTTATAAGAGGAGAACGTTGTGCCTTGATAATCTCATCTAAGGTTTCAGATCCTTTAGCAAATCTAAGATTCAAGGTCTTTGCTTTCTCAACTTCTTTTCTTTGACTTACCACTTCACATTCTAGTTTTCAATATGTTTCTTTGCTTCTTCAAGCTGCTTTTCAACGGTCTCTTTGATTATCTTTTGTTCTTCTAAGAGAATTTTGCAATCTTCTAAGCGAAGTTTGAGTTGATTATTTCCTTCAAGAAAATCATTTTCCTCTAGAGCATCCATAAAAGTATCCTTTTCTTCCATTTGTTCAAAAGCCATGAGAAGTCTAAGATCTTCTTCACATTCTTCCTCACTATTAGATGACCCATCACTATCTTCATTAGTATAGTAACTTTTCTTAGAGCTAGATCTGTTCTTATTCCTTCTTACAACCTCTTTTCCTTTATACGGACATTTTGCAGCATAATGACCAACTTTTCCACACTCAAAACATTTGAAGGGAAGCTTACCTTTGAATCTTCCAGTTCCTAGTTGGAGTTTTCTTACGAAATTTGCTTCTTCTTCATCGGAAATATAGCTGGATTCTTTGACAACTTCCTTTTCCTTTCCTTTTGTAGATGCCTTAAACGCAGCTTCTCTTATTTGAGAAGGACCTCCTTGTCTCATTTCAAAAGCAGTCAGGGTCCCATGTAATTGAACAATAGTAAGAGTTTGTAGATCTTTCCTTTCTTCAATAGCGGAGACTTTAGAATCAAATTTTGGAGTCAAGGATCTTAAGACTTTTTCAACCAGAGTAGTATCAGTTTTGGTTTCACCCAAATTTCTCATTCGATTTACAACATCATCTAGACGAAGGAAGAAACTGGCAACACTTTCATCACTATGCATCTTCAAACTTTCATATTCAATTCTAAGAGTTTGGAGTTTTGCATTTTTTTACCTTTGTATCTCCTTCATAGCTCAGAATGATTTTGTCCCATATATCTTTTGCTGAATGTAGCTGCATCACTTTAGCAAATTCTGATTCAGACATGCTTCCCAGCAAAACATTTACTGCTTTGGCATTGGTTTCATACTTCTTTCTTTCTACTGCATCAATAGGAATACTTGCCGGGTATTGATAACCTTCTTCCACGATTGCCCATACATCTGCACCAAGACTTTGCAGATATGCTTTTGTACGTACCTTCCAGAATATCAAATTGCTTCCATTGAATATAGGTGGCTTTATAGACATTATTCCTTCTTGACTTCCCATTGCGACGGATCTCCTTTAAGCGATCAAGCTTCTCCACAAGGACCTCCTCTGATACCAATTGTTGGGAAAAATACTGAGAGGGGGGGGGTGAATCAGTATTTACTGCATAATCAAATCTTTTTACTTTTTCATTCCTTAAAACACATACGCTACTTTCCTTCAGTAAACTAGCGTATATACGCGGATCCCCTTTATGAAACTCGCGTATACACAGAGATATAGAAATGTTATTAAATCTTCACTTAAACCATTCCATCAGTTATTCATCAGATAGTCAATAAGCAGTAAACATGTGCAGTAAGAACAGAGTAAACCATCACACAAAGCATCACACATGAACACCAGGATTTTTAGGTGGAAACCCAAGTCGGGAGAAAACCACCGCTGCAGTTGCTCAGCCTTCAATATTTTATTATAGAGAAAACATTTTACAACATATGTGCTGGCGCAGACTTGACCAGCACGCAGGCACCCACCTGCGCTCGTTTACCAGCCTCTCCTGGAAGGGAGCTACAACCCCCTGACTCGTTTACCAGCCTCTCCTGGAAGGGAGCTACGACCCCCCGATCTCGTTTACCAGCCTCACCTGGAAGGGAGCTACGACTTCCTGACTGAAGGCTACAACCCTCAGCACCACCTTGCACCACGTTTCATCAATTTTCACACTGGATCCAACAACTTCAATAGAACACAACTTGCAGGCCACATTTCATCATATTTTCAAACTGGACAAATTCAATCATCAACCAACCTAGATACAAACAACTCATCACAAGAGAATACGTATGGCCGTTGACACAAAGAACAGACTGACATTTCTTACTGTTTTGTTTCCTTCGTTAGAAACCCTAGCTGGTATACGTGCTTTTTACTTCTTACATCGATGCTCTATATATACGCGTCTCCGTCCACACAAACCACAACAGATACCTCGTATATTTCGTATCAAGGTGATACGTCGCTTTTCTTTTGGTCAAGCCGCGTATATACGCGCTTCCTCCATGGTTAAGTAGCGTATAGATCTTCAATTATTACAGACCAGCATACTTCATCAGATCAGTTCAGATCTACCCTTTTCCTTCAGACAGATGTTCGCCTAGATGTTCGCCTCATCACAGATCTAATCACTCCATAAACAGATCTAGCAAATACAAGTACATTTCAGATCTAAAGATCCCATACATTCAGATTTATCTTTCAAGTGTAACCCTTCCATTCAGATATACTTCAGAGAGAAGTATTCATTCAAGCTCGCAATCCACTTACATATTCGCACCCACTTTTTTGAATGCAACAATGAAATTCTTTCTCCTTATAGGTTTATCCTTTTTCAATACCAGTGAGCCCTTTTTTCATCACCATGGGCCAAAGCAATACCATGAGCCCAAATCTACCCGGACGGGGTCAATTAGGCGTGGTCATTACCCAATACAATGGGTCAATACCATGGTGGTTACCCTTGGTTTTGCACTTTTTGAGCCGCTTTTGCCCAAATTTGACTTGGCACGTTATTTTCCGCGTGCTACGCGACTTCCCTAGGCCAATCCGCGCATACAAAGAGACATACTCTTTTCATCATATTTTGAGTTAATTCTAGATTCCTTTCTTCATTGCCTCTTCGTACACACCGTAGATGTTACTATATTTTCTTTATCAAGGACATATTCTATCAAGCACAACTTCATCAAGTAAGTTGTCATCATCTTCATCAAGTGGGTTGCCTTTCAAGGACAACACTTAGCACCATATTGTCAACAAACATCATATCACATCAGATTTACATCATTTACTAAGTCCATTAAGTCAAGCATAGCTTCATCAGGTGGTTTGCCATCAAGGACAACACATGTCAATAGTCACATGTCTTCATCTTCATTTAGTGGGTTGCCATCAAGGACAACACTCTGCATCATATTTCCAACAACTTTGACATCATACAAATAGACAATGATGTTGGAGATGATGAAGATAGAATTCTTGAGTCACTTTTGCAAAACAAATAAGCCCAAATCCATGACTTATAAACTGATCTAGAAAGGTCAAAGGACCTCATACATTTTCTACAAATGCAAAATAAACAAATGAGTGGGCAAATGGCAATTTATGAGGCCCAAGAATTCAAATACCAAAGGGAAGCATACAAAGCACAAGTCAAGCTTGAAGAGTATATGGGCGAATTTGATGATATTTATGAAGAAGAGCAGCCAGTAAGAAAAATGCCTAAGACTATGGGTCTTAGGAAATCTTTGGAGAAATAGAAGGAAGAAGAAGCAGCCCTTGTTCGATCTTATCCTCTCACACAATTGCTTTCCCAAGAGATAGAATATGATAAAGAATCATGGCTTGAAAGATCCAACAATAATTTGGAGGATAAATTAGAGAAGGCAAACAAATACTTGGGTTTACAAAGGAAGATGACCGGGCATTACAAGAAATTGAACCAATTTGCCCGAAGAAAACTCAAACTTGCTCAAGAAAGGCTCAAAACTGCCCGAAGGACGTGCCCGGTGAAATAACGGGAAAAAGACATATCTAGCCTTGAAATCTTGGCTTCAGCTTCCTTGAATGCTCCTAAGAACCCATAAGGGGCTTGCTTGCCAAAATTGAGCAAATTTTGACATGATCTTGTTTTTTTGCGTTTTTTGGCCCTAATTGCAAATTTTTCTAGGCACTGCCATGTTTTCTAGGAGCATCCTCAGCTCATGAAAGTCATTTTTTTGTATTTATTAACTTTGGGGGCAGATACTCACAAATTTTTAGATCAAAAGGAGGTGTTTTGGTCTCCCAAAGATGAAACAATCAGTCAAAAATCACCTTTCTACCTCACATAAGAGTAGATGAGACCCTACTGGGTTTTTTTCACTAAGTCCACTTTTTGATAGACTTTTAGGGATCCGTTTGGAAAAAATCAAGTAGTTCCAGAAACTAGACATCTAGGGCTTTCCAACGAGCTATCACGGGCCTCATTTAGACATCAGGAAGTCCCTCAGACGTTGTTTGTAAAACAAGCTTCTTTCTGCTACTACACTCCTGTAGCATTTTGGCTAAAAAAGTAGTTTTCTGAATATGATCATCCAAATGTACGTTTAGCTATTTTTAACTCCATGTTAGGGATTAAAATTCAATTTTATTTCTATTATTAGCTTAAATATATATTTTTGAGGATATTTTGTGCCTTGGGCTTTGCAAAGCCTCAAGGACAAAATCAGATATTTGTATTAGGCCAATGGCCTTCTAGATGCTCTAGGAGGGTTTCTTTCTCTTTGGCCTATATAATCCAAAAGGATTCATTGTAACCAGAGGCTGAACTTGATGTTATAGAGAAATACATAGCATTACAAGCTTTGAAGAAATACTTTGTCTCATGAAGTGCATGATCTCTTGCTTGACTTGGATGGTGGAGGAGGATTGTTTGTAGGATTCCATGGCTTGGTGAATGGTATTGTGTTCCTTATCTGTTATGTTCCCTTAGTTTATCATACATGTTTTCATGCTTCTTGCTTGTTGTAGGACAGTAAAGAATATATTTGAGATATGCCCATGGAGGCACCTCAAGTTTCCTGATTCATTACAACTTCTTTGTTTTCATCTTTCGTGGTTATGTCAAAGAATTCTTAGTTTCTTTTTGGTACCTTAAGAATTTGTTATCAGTTTCATTAATGGTTATTATGTATGTTGTCTAGTATGATTCATGGTATGCCCTACTTACTCATAGCTAATAAAAACTCCATCTCTGAAATCTCTCTCTGAATTATTGATTTGCTTAGTTAAGTCAAAGAGGTCTTGTTTCGATCTTGCCCTTTGTCCATGCTCTGCAGTCTTATTTCAAAGTTTCTGATAGCTCAAGATATAATTTTTAGGAGTTTCCTCTTCATAAACTGAGATTTTTTTTGTCTTATTTTTTTTCCCAAAAGTCTGAAGGTGATTTTCCCAAAGTTAGAGGGTCTTATACTTCTATGCATCACCTGATTGTTTATTTTATGCATCTATCAATTTGAGTTTCATTTATTGTGATTAATGGTTAGCCCTACCACATGAATGCTTGTTTTTTAAACTATTTATGCTTAAAATCCCTTTGTATTTCACAAACTTAATGTCCATCTCATTTCACTTACATCCAAAGAATCCATTTATTTCGATCAAATCGGCCCTACAGTAATACCTTGTCCACCATTTGAGACCGTCTCGACCTTTTCGACCCCATAGCCTAGTTGATCTGAAGAGCTTTTGATATATTTATCCTTTGATAAATTCCCCTCAAAAACCCAAAACAAACAAACGTACTTAACAACTAGCCTAAAAACAAATATATAAAAGCAAACAAGTTTACATCCTTTGCATAATAGAGAGAGCCCTCTCTGAGTCCAGGAAGGCTAGGTCCTAGGGCTCCAAAGCTTGGTCTGATGTTACCCTATCATTTTTCTTGCCAATCTGCCAAATCACGGGACCCTAACAAACCATACATAGAGATAAGATAAATAGAAACATAATTCCACATTAAATGCATGCAAAAATTATCCCTAAAAATAGCAAAGATCTCATAACCAATGTATGCAGCAAAATGAAAGAAAATAACATTAAAATTTCACTTACATGTAAGATAAGATATCCGACTAGTAACACATTAGCAATATGAGAAAATATAAGATAACAATAACCCAATCCATACATCAAAATTCATCTATTATCCAAAAATATCCACCAAGGAAAAAGTGTGAATTTCTCCAGTGATTGAATGATCCAAATCCAAGTGATGATACAAAATGAATTCATATAGCTCTTGTTTATACCCTAATTAGGATTTACAATTACCTAATTGGCCTACATTAGCCCCTAAAAATAAAATAATGTGCATTTTTTTTAACTTTTGGTGAGAAGCCCCGCAAACTAGCTCATAAATAAAATAATAAACTTATCAAGAGGTAAACTAATAATATATGCATGTCGTAGGGCCCTCTAAAATTCATGATGAGGCCCATAATTTCCATAATGATGAATAGGATCCTACGAAGTGATGGACAAGGGATTTTCCAGTTGTTCACCAAATAATAAACATGTGGTGCTCCCAGTGGGTGTGGGGGCACACTAATGACCTCATGGGTCTCCATATGCGTCAAAGATGCATGTAGACCATATGCAAGGGCTCAGATTATGGAATGAATGCTTCCATTTCATCGTACAAGTCCTTAGACACCTTCCAAGTGTGTGGTGCACCTGTGGGGCTAGTTGGGTATAGTGTACCAAATGCATCTTCCTCATCCAAAAGGTGGATCTCTAGCAATCTCTGAACATCTCTAGGGATCCATGGAGTGTTTTCTACTATTGTGGAGGCCAATGGATCTCTACACACACCCTATATGAGCTAATGTAGCCCTATGGAGGGTTAGAACCCCATATAGTGACACCAAACTCAATTAGACACCATATTGAATCTTGCATAAGATCCAATGCATCCCCTAGCCTTCCATTAAAAAAGGTCATTAAAGTAATCGGGTAAAAGAGCTTACAAACCATGGACAATAAGTAGACACTTGATAATGGCATGCCCTTTCATAGTGGGATTTGGCATGTGCTATTGTCTCCAAGCTTCAATGGGGGTTATCCAGGTACCTTATTAGGTGGTTTCTACATTTATAGGGGATCATATGTCCAAGGTAAATCCCTAAAATGGTGGTGGCATGTGATAAATAGGGGAAACAGAATATGGAATAAGAGGGGCAATCCTAGGTTAGATATCGAGGCACAAGGGTAGCTAGAAAAAATGGAAGCCCACACATGGGTATATAATGTGTAGGAGGTATCATTTGTGGTACATGAGGTTCCCCGGCCTTTCTTTTTCCACCCTACTTTATATACATTTTTTCCTTTAATGATTTTTCTTTGATTACCTTCTCGGGCCTCAAAGGATAAGGGCATGATGTGTAATATATACCAGTGATTACTAATGAGCTCCATCATTAGGTACATTTGGAGGGGTTAATTGTCACCTTTTTTCTTTATTAATTCTATTTTTCTTGAATTTTAATTATGTTATGGTCTTATGTTGCTAGTGTAGATGGTTATTGAGGCTTTTCATACCTCAAATTCCTAACATGAGTTAAATGCAGGAAAATAATGAAGATATTGCTTTTTTTATGAATATTTTGCATTAAAGCTTGAAGTAGAAAACAAAGAGAGATTCTAGGGGTATTTTCCACCTCCTTAAATCCCAAAGGCAACGAAGGGATCCTCGAGATTCCCTCGAACAACTCGAAATCAAAGGCAGCCAAGAAAAATCAAGATCAAGTGCACCAAAGCTACACTTCACTTGCAGTAAAAAATGGACACGTCACCTACTTTTTAGGGATTTTTCGGTAGCTACCCTCTAGGTTAAATAGGGCTAAGAAAGAGATCATTAGGATTCGAACATTGAAGGAAACTAATAGACTCTTGGCTCTTGTCATAGATTTTTGATACTTTCATGTTGATGTAATGAGACTATCTCCTGCAATAAAATGAACATTCATATTGTGCTTCATTGATCTAGTTTCAAAGGGCTAGGCTTGTGGGTCAGGGCCCAATCCATTGGTCTTAGTCTTTCTTGTGTATTCATTCTTTACTTTTATGTCTTTTTATCTAGTTTTGCTTATGCGTATTTAGCTAGTGTGCTTTCATTTCAATTCAATGTTTTTAGTTTGCCTTCATTTGTCTTTTGTCGTAGATTTAGCTTGCTTAAATGTTGATAGAATAGGTCATAAACTAAAAAAATTGTGTGTAAACCTCCCTCTCTCATCTCTTTCATTGGAGCTTGAGGAGGGTAAACCTTCTCCATGGGCTAAAATTACCTTTTAGTTTATGATTTCTTGGAATGAATAATAAGGTTTTTGTAGTTCCATGAAAATTTTTAATTATATGTAAGATTTTTTTTTGTAGGCTAAAGTAGATTTACTTTCCAAATTCAACCCATATTTTCCATTTCCCTCGTCATTAATTTTTCAATATTTTTTGCATGAACAGGTATTTTTCTTGCAAGTTCAATTAGCACAACAAAGGAGGAATTCACTAGCATGTTTAGCTTCATTTTAGACCCTTCATTATCCTTTTGTTCATCAAAATGGCCATCAACGTTGTTTTCATATTTTTCATCTTCACACTATGAGAAAACCCTAGAGGTGCAAGATAGGCCTCTCAAGAGGTTCTAAGATTGGCCAAGGGGTTTTCCACCTTCCACTCATCCAAACACACCTTCACTCCACCTTACCTACACTTTTCTCACCCATTTTTGGCTTCAAATTTCCCTCAGACTGTTTCCTGTAGCAACTCAGGACTTTCCTGTAGCACTACAGGAAACCTATACCAGCACTTGCAGCAACACCAGTGGGCCCCTCCTTAAGCCCAAAAACCACCATCCACCTCATCCATACCTGCCAAAACCACCTAGACACCTTTAGCCTTGCAACCATGAGTTCAAGCCTTCTATAAGCCACCTTAGCACTTTCTCCTCCTAGTTGCAAAACAATGCATTTACAAGCATAGTTAGGTCATGAGTAGCTACATGATTAAAAACATGATAGATAGAACATAGATTAGATAGAGTGTGTTTAGCCATTTTTCCCATAAAAGTGTGATTAGGTTAGTTTCCTTTATGCAATTTCATTTCAGCAATTTACTTCATGAAAGATGCCTGGTTTGCTTCCATTTCTTATCATAGCTTTATGTGTAGATTTATATCATTGCATATTAGTTAGATTTACTTTCTTGTTGTAGAATATTTATTTTATTATTGATATATTAATGCCTTTGAATCATTTGTAGCCCTAGGTATAAATTCAGAAGTTTGACAAACTTCATCCAAAAACCCTAGAAATAACACCCTTTTGTAGAGCTCAGAAGAGGATGACATTAGTAGAATGAATCTATTGTGTATATAATACTATCACCTCCAATTTTTTATGAACCCTAGGTTGATAAAGTAAATTAGGGCAGCCTCTGCAATTTGCAGCATTCTTGGTGCAATACTAGGGCTCACCACTTTTTGGCGTCATTGTCGGGGAGGTGTCTAGTAGATGCTTTGATTTTTTTTTAACATTATTTTCTACTTTAATTTTACATATTTCATAAATATTGAAAAACAAAAAAAATCTGATTTTCATGCCTCGTAGGAGTAGGAATACTCAAGGAAAATTTCTGCCGAAAACCCCCACAACACCACATAGTCACCCTTCACTCTTTCTCAGTGGTTGTGAGGTTGAACACACCACAGGTGAGCCTTATGAAAATTTTGAAGAACCTAATGGAGAAGAAGAAGATATTGTTTCACCAGAGGAACTTGATTCATCTATTCAAACCATGGCTGAAACTAAAGCCCAGGGGGACTTTCCCATTAGAGAGGTAGATGGGGAAACTAAAATGAATAACATTAGCCCGCTAGCCCTTCCAAACTTCCATGGACTTACCTCTAAATATCCTGAAACATTCATGTTTCAATTTTTTGTTGTCTATAGGACCTATGAATATGCCTCAGATGATCAAAATATGAAGCTATCCCATCTACACTTAAGGATGCAGCCTTGCGCTGGTTCATGGGTCCACCTGGGAACAACATCACTACCTGGGCATAGATGCGAGAGGCCTTCAACAACAAGTACATGGACTATTGTAGGTCCAAGGAAATGAAAGATGATGACTCTAGTGCCTGATGAATTGTAGAGGACTATCAAGAGAGGTTCCATTTAAACTATAAGAGAGCCAATTGTACCCTTGATCCTGGATCACTTAAACTAGTACTTCTCTGAGGGATCAGGGAGGAGGTGATATAAACCCTCAATATGTTATCAGGAGGATATATCTACTAGTTTCCTTATGAGGCAATCAAAACTATCTTTAGGAACCATTCTAGCACAGTTGGGAAGAAAGGAAAAGCTAGCCAGAGTAAAACCAATACCCCTTCCTCTTCCACCTCCATCAAGCATGATATTGGAAATTTGTTGGGGGACTTTAAGAGTGACATGTTGCACAAATTTGTCTTGCAAATAGACACAATGTAGGCCAAGAGGAAGTAAGAGGAAGTAGAAAGAGCCTTGGCTATATTTTTCTCTAGATGTACTAGAAAACACCCCAGAAACGAATTTCCATTAAATGTAATAGAGGTTTTCTTAGTTTGTGAGGAGAATCATGCCACAAACAAGTGTCCCTCCTTACCTGGACTCAAATTTGTATATCAAGGTGGGGAAGTACGACCAGAGAAACTTTGTTTCATCAACCAGAGAAGGCCTCAAGGCCCAAGGTCATATCATCGGGGTATGAAAGGTGCACCTTATTCTTACTAACACAATAATAAAAATGCACCCATGCAATCTTGGTACACCCCAACTCCTCCATCCTAATCTACACATATTACTCGACCTTACAACCCTCCATATCATCCTCAACCTATGATCCAAACATTTCAGTGGAACAACCCATCACAAGGGTGGAGGCCTTAACATAAGCAATCACCTACTCTAATGCCTCCACCCCAACCTCAACCTCAGCTTAATCATGTTTCTCCACCCGAGCTACCTCATATGCCTGCACAACCCATTCTGAACCCGAACAATAGACATGCACAACATTTTTATAGTGGAGATACATATTATCCAGTGTATGATGTGGAGATACAAGAGATTAATATTAGGTCGGGAATATTACTCCCATACAACCGCCCTCGATCTCCACCTGTAGAGGTTGAGGAGGAAAAGGAAGAAATTAACACTCAGATCCAACAACTTCCTTTTCCTAAGTGCTTGATCCATTCTAGTTAACACACCCCAGAGGAGACCAAACTTCTGGGAGAACTGAAAAGTTTGTGTGTAAAAATACCCCTTCCCCAGGCCATCAAGGATGTCCTTATTTATAATAGGCTCATCAAGGAAAAGTGATTCAAGAAACCTAGGAGAAAGAAGAAAGGTACCCCCACCATCAATGTAGTAGAAAAGCTATCTGACTTAATGTTGGGAAGGGTGATATTTCCAAAGTACCTAGACCCTAGTGGTCCATTTGTAGATGTGCACATAGATGGTGGCATATTCCCCAATACTCTGATTAATCTCGGGGCTGTCATCAATGTTATGAACAAGGAAACTATGTTGAAACTCAACCTCCAAGCAACTTTGAGGAAAACCACAACAGTTTTGCAACTTGAAGATCAGTCCACAGTAACTCCAGAAGGAATTGTTGAGGATTTTATGGTTTCAATTGACTCTTGGGAGTATCCTATAGATTTCCTAGTTCTGTAGCCAAAAACCAAGTTCAATGGATATCCTCTCATCTTAGGGAGATCTTGGTTAGCCATTGTTGATGCTTATATCAGCTGTCAGGTAAGAAACATGATTATTAAGAATGGGTCCTTGTCTAAACAACTGGTATTATACCTCCGACCCAACCTTCCCTTGATTGTGATCTACCTATATGGTTGGAGGATGAAGAATATGAGGTATATACCTACCCCCATTTGTACCATATATTATTTTCTTAGAGGCGGGCAGCTTGATGAAGATGAACTCATCAACCATGTCATTCAAAACCAGTTCCCCACTAACAACCCACTTGAAAACCTAGTCAAAGAATCTGAAAGCCACCCTTAGATGGAATTGAACTTAGTTGATTCAACCTCTGAAACCACCAAGGCTGTGGAATTTGGCCCATCTAAATCTCTTAAAATTAGCTCAAACCTCTCAGATAAAAAAGAAAAGCACTTATGCTAGCTTTTGAAAGAAAACCTAGATACATTTTCTTGGGATTACAAGGACATGAAAGGGGTGCATCCCTCAATATGCAGACATTATATTTACATTAAGGAAGGATGTAAGCCTATTCACCAACCCCAAAGGCAGATGAACCCACCTCTAAAAGACATAGTCAAGGAAGAACTGCAGAAATTTTTGGATGCAGGTTTCATTTATCCTATATCAGACAATGAGGGGGTATCTCTGATTGTCCTAGTCCCAAAGAATAATAGAAAATGGATAATCTTTGGTGATTATTGGGAACTAAACAAAGCCACCAAGAAGTACCATTTCCAGTTTCCCTTTATATACTAATTCATGGATGGACTTGCAAGAAAGAATTTTTTTTCCTTCTTATATGGGTTCAATGGTTATAACTAGATCCAAATCAGCAATGAAGACTAGGACAAGATTATTTTCACATGCCCTTGGGGTACCTTTTCTTACCAAGTCCTACCCTTTAGGTTGTGCAATGCCTGAGCTACCTTCCAAAGATTTGTCTTGAAAAAATTCTCTGAGCTAGTCCATGACTCAATTGAAATCTACATGGATGATTTCACACCCTATGGGGATGACTTCCAGGAATCTCTCTCCAATTTAGGAAAAGTGTTGAAAAGATACATTGAGATGCATCTCTCCCTGAGCCCAGAAAAGTGTGAATTCCTAAAAAGAGCAGAATTTGTATTGGGACACTAAATCTCCCAAGAAGGAATACAAGTGGACCCGAACAAAATCACCATCATCAAAAGGGTGCCTACTCAAAATTAGAGAGATGTCAGAAGTTTCTTGGGGTTAGTTGGCTATTATAGAAGTTTCATCAAAGATTTCAGCAAGATGGCTTCACTACTATTTGGTTTGTTGGCCAAATATTTTGAGTTCACTCGGTCGAGTCTTTGTCAATAATATTTTGAGCTCATTAAGGGAAAGTTGGCTATGGCCTCCATCCTCTGATGTCCAAATTAGACTCTGCCTTTCCACATCCACACTGATGCATTAGAAAAATTTGTTGGGGTAGCATTAGGGAAGTTAGAAGACAAATTATCTTTTGAAATATATTTACGAAATTTTCCAAGGTCGAACTCAATTACACTGTCACAAAGAAGGAGATGTTAGCCATTTTCCATGCTTTAAACACATTTAGACATTATGTCACTAGTTATCAGACGTTTGTACACACTGACGATGCAGCCATAAAATATTTAATGAATGAACTATATTTTAATGCTAGAATAATTATATGGTTGTTACTATTACAACAGATTGACCTAACCATTATTGATAAACCTGGAAAGGAGAATGCTCTTGCGGAATTTTTATCCAGGTTAGCTCTAACTACATATGAAGAAGGAATGGTGGATGACCAACTTCCAGATGAACATATCTTCGCTATCTCAACACTCTCACCATGGTTTTCTGGCATAGATAACTACTTGGTTGTTGAAAAGTTTCCTCCTAACCTCTCATTCAAGGAGAAAAATAAGATCATCATAAAAAGCACCCCTTTCACATGGATTGGGGGAAAAATCTTCAAGCTAGGCCCTGAAAAAATTCTCAGAAGATGTGTGAGTATGGAATAAGTTTTTTTTTATCCTCTTGGCATTTCATGATAGCCCTTGCAAAGGCCACTTTTCTGCAAAAAGGACTGCCTTCAAAGTTTTGCAGGCAAGTTACTATTTTCCTACCCTTCGCTAGGATTCCATAAAATACACTATCAGGTGTGACCAATTTCAAAGGATGGGGAAACCTACATAGAGGGATGAGATGCCTTTGCATTTCATTGGGCCTATTGATCCACCATCTGGCTAGAAAAATTATACCATAATTTCTCTTGACTACCTGACAAAGTTGGCTGAAACAAAAGATGTGAAGTTGACAACCGAGGAGAAAGTAGTAGAATTTATTAGAGAGAATGTGTTTTATGAATATCGATACCAAAGAGAGGTATTCATTGATCATGAGGCACAATTCACATCTCATCTCATTGAGAATATTATGAGGAGGTTCAAGATAAAGCATAAGACTTCCACTTCCTACCACCCTCAAGAAAATGGCCAAGTGGAAGTGACGAATAGATCCTTGGAGAATATCCTCAGAAAGGTTGTGAGCAGCAGTACAAAATATGGGGCGAATAGATTGGTAGAAGCTACTTGGGCCTACAACACTACTTGGAAAATAAAAATAGGGTTCACTCCTTATGATCTGGTTTATAGCAAGAGATCGCTGCTTTAAATTGAATTTGATTTCAACACCTTAAGGATGGAAGCTGAGTTACACCTATATATATTAAATTCCCAATAAGCAAGGTTGGCGCAATTAAATGGATTGTATGAGTTCAATATGAAAGAAATATTTCACATAGAAGTGATTCAACTACAAAGGAAGCTCTGGCATGATAAGTACATTAAGGAAACTACCTTTCAAGAAGGAGATTAGGCGATGTTGTATGACTCAAGGTTTAAGGAATTCAAAAGAAAACTAATGGAAAGATTAGTGGGACCCTACAAAGTGGACAAATGTTATGATAATGGCACAGTTCAAATCAGAACCATAGATGAGAAAGGAATTCCCCTACTTGTTAATGGTTACAGACTTAAGGTTTACAAAAAACCCCTATCTAGAGTAGAATTTATAAATTCAATAAGCAGGGAGTTGTATGTCATGGGAGACTCCATATTTTCCAGTGCCTCCCACTCCTAAAATAAAAGAGAAAAAAAATAATGAGGCATGGGTGAAAACCTCTCTGCGGTGCACAAGGCCAACTCCTAGGTTAAAAACCTCCATGAGGCAATCTTGGAGCAAAAAATAAAGAGACAAAAAAATAAAAATAAAAATAAAAGGTCCTTGAGTGAAAACCTCTCTAAGGTGCCCAAGGTAGGCCTGCGGGTTGAAAACCTCTCTGGAGGCATCCCACTTGCCTTCAAAAAAAAAAAGGAAAAATAAGGAAAATACATATGCACTTATTTGTTTTTCCTTTTTGCATGTTATTGATCAAATATGGTTTTTGGAATCCAAAGGAGTATTTTCTCTTCATTTCTCCTTCTCCTCTACTTTCACACTCCATGAGCCACTCTAGAATACCCCCATTCATCTATTTCACCCCTCAGATAAGAAAAAAATTCATTTTTGTCTCCTAACTGTAATTGCTACAAGAAAATCCAGCAGCTACAGGATTCCCGTAATACTATAAGAAACTCATGTAAATTTGATAGGAAACTCATTCAAGAAGGAATGAGCTCTCTCAAGGATTTTTTAACTTCAATGAGAGCATGAGAATTCATATTTTCCCTGTCCCTACCATTCCCAACCCCTTATTTCACTCCATTCTCTAGGATTCACTCTCCAAACCCTATGTTGCACCATTAGCAACTAGATCATCCTAAACTTGGCATGAGACCCCTTCACTCACCTATCCTCAAATCCATTCATTCCATGACTCCCTTCCTAGCCTCCATAAACCATTTCCCTCCATTTCTGAGTAAACTGAAGCAAGAGGAAGCAAGAAGCAAACTGCTACAATAATTAGAAGGTTTCCTGTAGCAAATTTGTGTGTGGCATAGCAAGGCCAAAAGATGAAGAAAATTTTATGAGGATAACTCTAAAATACCACCAGAAGACTCCAAGAGGGAAATAACACCAACCATGGCACATTTAGACCTCCATGCAACACCTACAAGAAGAAAAAACGAAAAAAATATTAAGCAACTCACTCAGAAAATAAACAAGAAAGTGAAAATACATCAAATAAGAGATCATGGCTACAACCACCAACTTCAGCTCATTCATCACCATACCAGCACAAGGTAGGCTCAAGTATGGCCCTTCACCTCTCGCTATGCATTCATAATGACCAAAATGGTTTAATGTTGAGTTTTAGAAATTTAAAAGGCAAAAAGGTGGCTAGTTAACTTGGCCACCTTCGTAAAGTTAAACTAGAGGAAAAGTGAAAGTACATGCCACCTGGGCAAGTCAAATAAAATCAAGTGGGAGTGAATGGCTACAAAGAAGGTGATTACAAGGCTCAGTAATCATTAACTAGAGTGGGACCAATGGTCTCAAAGAGTAAAACTCGTGTTAATTACGAGTCAGCACAATGCTCCAAATTTAGTTTAAAATGCTATAAAGGTGAGCTTTGTCTCATTTTCACCATTTCGATGAGAATTTTGAAGAGAAACAAGATCAGGAGAGCAGTGGGAGCCATCAAGAGAGCAACATGGATATTAGATCTTGCACGCACAATCGTACTACAGAAAATAGATATTTCCTACAAACAACTTCAGAGGCAGATCAACAAGTGTACAAAGGGCAACACAGAGTCACCTGCGGGTGAAATTTCTTTCGAAATCCACTATCTCTCAAGAAAAAACACCAGAGGAAAAAGGTGAGTGATTTCTATCCTCTAGCAGTAATATTTCTCCATGAAATTTGCACACAGAAAGTTAAATTTGTCAATTAAAGGGTAAAAAAAAATGCATTTTTTTAAAGACCTCCATCTCCAAGACATAACTCTCAAACATCTCACCACATTCATATCACAGCCATTAAACTGGGAGGGGGATTCAACATAAGGGAGAACATTGATATTAAGATAATTTTGTAGCAACCTCAAGTCATGGAAATCTTCATAAATCACTAATGGCTAGGATTCTTACAGCTTTTGAAAGGTCTTGATGAAGAGATAGTTCGATAATTTACAATGGATCTGCAATCACACTCATATGAGAAAGCCACCATTGTGGTTATAGGACTAGCCATCACAATATCACCTAAACTCATAAGCAGAGTTATAAAAAATTTCCCTTAGGATTCAAATGGGTTAAGGAAATAATGCCTAGCACTACAACCAAGAAGAGCTTCTTTCTGTCAGGAGAAGAATACATTGAAGACAAAATTGGAGTGAGGAGAGAAATCCTTCCATACCCCTAGGATGAAGTAGCCTTCCATATCCTGAAGTTCATTTATTTTGAAGGCAGAATTAGTGTGGTCTATGGGTATCATTTCAGATTTTTGAATGAACTTAGGTTTCAAGGATATCTCCCTCTATAAGTAAGATTAAGCATCCCACATTTCCTCCTTAAATCCATAATTGACATGAAAAATAAGGTGAGGCAAAGAAAATACTAGTACTTGGCTCATCATGGCCTCATAAAACTGATAGTGAGTGATGCTTCGAGAATATTAAACCTACCTATATCTTGGTCTTCTTTCATAAACATGGATAGGGAAGCCTTCATAGCTACGCAAATAGGGAAAACCTCTGCCTCTAGCCTTAGAGAGAGGGAAGTAGAAGAAGAAGAAGAGAAGGTATAAAATGAGGAAGAAAAATAAGGGATGGAGAATGAAGCAGAAAACACAGAAATAGTAGAGACATACAAAGAAAAAGCTGAAGGGAAGGAGGAAGAAAATACTAAGGAAAAGGAAGGATTGGAACCTATCCTAGGCAGTGAAACCTCCCCTCAAGACACCAACATGTCACCAGACATTACAAATCAGGAAGTGGCTGCTACCCTAGCCAGTTTGAGCACACATGTCAAAACAAAAAGGAAGAGGCAAACACCTATGTATTTTCAGACTAGAAATATTCAAAGGGTGGCGCAAGGGAAACCACAGACTCCCACAAAGACCCCTATTTCCATTAAGGAATCACCAAAGAAAAATCATGAAATAATATTAGAGGAAGGAAGGGTACAAGAGGTCACCTCACTTATGAGGACCCCTGTAACATACATCAGAAGACACTAACCAAGGTTGTCATCACAGACACCTCATGCAACCCCTAGGGACCCTCAAGAGACTGAAAAGAGTGAAAAACAAGAAAAAGAGGGTCTTCACTAAGAAAACAGAGTTTTCTATAGGAAACTTTATTTTTCCTACACGAAAATTCAGCAAGCCTAGAATTCGATAAAAAGGCCTTGGTTGAGGAAGAAAATATGTCCATAGATGGGCAAGAGGTCAAAGAAGTTGAGGAAAAGGCACAAGATGCAGGAAAAGATTAAAAATATGGAGGAAAAGATGACAAGGAAGAGCCTACCTCACCAAAACAGGTCCTCAAAGATGTAGCAGTAGTGCCAAACCCTAGCCCTCATCCCAATCTCAACTCCTACTCCACATACATTGAAGGGGCTATATTGATTCCTAAAAATTTCATAGTGCCTTTATTTTATCAGTTGGAAGAGGAGAGGGCATGCACTCATAATTGGATGAAGCTTGCTACATCTAAAGGTGTGCATGACATAAGGGTCATGGAAGGAAAAGTGGTTGAGTTGGGGAAGGATTTGTTTGATGTTAGGCTCAGAGAATCCTTATTGAAAGAGCAGCTTCAGAAGGCCCAAGCAGAGAATGTGATATTGCAGGAGCAACTTCAACAAAAGGACAAAAAAATGGCCACCATGGAACATTTGTGCATGGAGGCTGTTATCACTCCAATAATTGCTAGGGTTTTTATGCTTTGTTTTAAAGAATATTAGAGGTAACTATCAACCCACTTTTGAGATCAGGATCTAGCCTTCCTATTTCTTAGAGAGGGCTCTCTCTTTATGATTTAACTTTATTGCTTTTAGTTGATTTTAGGCTAGTTAAGTAATATTGATTGGGCTTTGATTTTGGTTTGGTTTGGTTGTGGAATTTACTGATTTAGATGGATAGAAGTAGGTTTAATTTTACCATTGGGCTATGGCATCAAAGTGTCAAGAAAACATGATTGAATCAAGGTCTAAAGGAAGTGTTCATAGGGAAAGGTAGTTGAGTAAATTTAGATCTTTTAGGCTGGATGGTGGAATGGTTTCAATCGGGATCAAGGATCAATTAAGGATTCCTCAAACCGGATAATCAGGGAAATGAAAGAGGTCAATTGAAACTAGGGAGAAATTAAGAATTCCCTACTCTAGATATTAGAAGAAAACATCAAAACGAATAATTGTTCAAGACATAGTGTAATTAAACAAATTCTATAATAATATTCCAGTTATCACATTTAAATTGGAAAACATGCAAGTATGTGAAATACTTAAGAAAATAACAATTTAACAATAGAAAGATACTTCACTGAAGTGGCCCAACACAAGAATCTTGTAATGCAATGCCTTTATTACTCAGTCCAGTCTGCTGACTTGAAAATGGTATAATAAACCCTCAAGTTTCAGATCAATACTACAATAAAAATGTTCAGAAATCCACACTCAATACTTCGAATTATGAAGTATTTATACAAAAACTACTATAAAATACCCTAAAACTGATTTAGGAATTATTCAAGGAAAAATAAATATCTTCATGCAAGAAGATAGAGACAGTTATCTAACTAATGCAAGTTGTCCCTCTTTTATTTGGATTTGTTGTTTTTTCTTTGATATTTTCTTGCTTTCTCTCTTTTTTTGTTTCTCTACGCTGGCTATCTTCTTCATGTTGAGTGTCTTTTACACTGTCTTTATCTTTAACTATGCTTTTCACTTTAAACTATGTATTTCATCTGATAATATTTTAACTTTGTTACTGCTTTAAAATTTATCCTTTGACTGTTATGTTTTAACTTTAAACTGCCTCTCTTTTACCTATTTTACCTTGACTGCATTTTACCTATGACCTTTGACTTTCACAGTAAATCATTCAAATTCTCCCAAGCCTCTTCATCTGGTAATTTAATTTTTACCATTCTTCTGAAAATTTCATTAGCCTCTATATATTTTTCAAATGTAGGTTTGTTAATACAGAGATGTTTTACCTCATGATGGAGGTAAAAGAGATTCTCAAAATTTTGATAGAGTACTTTTCCTGTTGGAATTCCTTTCATAGAGGAATTTTTGGCTTTTTCTTTAGCCACTTCTCTAATTTTCTTGTCATATTCTTCACGTTTCATCAACCTGTCATTGATCACCAAAGGATTTGGCAGACCCTTCTGTCTCAAAACATCAAATTTCACCATGAATCTGGTTATTGAAAGCTCCATGTTTTGGCACTTATCTTCAAGTTGTGTCATCAAGTTCTTCATGGAAATAACCTTTCTAACTTCTAATATTGTTTCAGTCCTATCACTTATGCAAATTTCTTCCAATTCTTGTTTGTTCTTGGAATTAAGAAACTTAATGATCTCAGTGGCCTCTTCTCAATTTTTACCAAGTTCTTCCTTTACTTTCTGAATGGCTTCACCTGCTTCCTTGATCAAATCTTTTTGATCAAATATGACTTGAATTGAAGGCCAAATATCATTAACAGAGTTAATGATATTGTTGGAAATACTGAGAGGAGGGGGGTGTGAATCAGTATTCCTTTCAATTAGAGCATTAGATAATCTTCAATTATTATCAGTGTTTGTACAATGATAGCAACAAACAAGAGGAACACAAATGCACATAGTTTTTAAGTTGGAAACCCACTCCGGGACAAAAACCACCTAATGCTTTTCTAATAATTCTTTAATATTTAACTCCAATTGAAAATAAAGCTCCAACTTCCTAGAATCTAGAAAAGCATTCTTCTCCAGCTCCCACTTGATGGGTGCTCCAATGCCCGAGATTCTTTAGTAGTCAACTGAATGGATTCCCCAACACCCAATGAGCTACAACTCACCCTAGCACCACCCTACCACCCTATAGAAGAATAAAATAAGAATGGACTCCCGTACCTGGGAAAATGGTCCACTTTACAATGATATAGAATGATGTAGAAGAAGAATATATACTATACCATAACCCCAAATTTGACACAACCACCTAATGATGATCCTAGACCCTCCAACACTGCCTCTTCAACCCTTGGCAGATAGACACTAGTACAATTTTTACAATAATGTATTTACAATGACTTAGTACAATGATACCTTTACAATGATTATATCCAATGCTGCCCACTTGAAGACTTCCTAGGATGAACTTATTACTGCTGTTATGCACCTTGTTTGATGCTCTTTTCATGCTACCCTCTACTACACCTTGCTTTTCTTTGCTGCCCTAGAAATTTTGGTCCTTTGCAACCCTTGACAACACATGCTCTAGATTTTTCTTTGCCTTCTAGGAGCTCGATATTGAATCTGGTGTATCTCTGTTATTTCAGATCCTCAATATCTGATTTTTGGTCCTATAGTAGTCCTTTGAGTCATCTTTCCAATGCCATAGTTCTGACCCAATTTGGATTCTTCAAGGGAGATTTATACCCAATCTCTCACAATGCCCTAATTATGGACTGTTTCAGAAGAGCGCACTTGTACGGTGTTCCACGTGTCACTCTTTCTTCATTTGACTCTAAAATTGATATAGAAAGAACTAAAGACTGTGAAATATCTGTCAATTTTTACAGAATTTCAATCCGATACTCAGAGAGAGAATTATGATGATTTTTCCAAGGTCACTTCTTTGATATGAATTTCAGGAGCCTGCAAAAACCTTGACTTCCACAGATCATATCTCCAAAAATATTGCACACCTTGATCTGAAATTGTTACAACAGCTTCCTTAGGATTTCATCTTTGCCTCATAAAAATTTCAGCTTTTGAACCTTCGTAGAAAAAACGTTAGAGCGAAAATGCCACGATAACCTGTTTCAGATGGTCGAATCCCTTGCCTAAGGAGGAAATGAAGATCACAATTTATATAAATGCTTAAGTTGAGAGGTGATTCAACAAGTGAACGTGGGAGGGATTTTAGGAGCTTAAAAAATATTAATTATGAATTTTCAATAACCCATGCCCCAATCCCATTGGGTTTTAGCCCACTAACTGGGGGTACAAACTTCAAACATGAATATCTCTCAAACCGTGAATAATTACATGGCGTGCCATATATCAATGGAAACATATCGACAAGTAGAAACCATAAAAATCATTATTGACCCAGAATATATTAATTTGGTAGGTCAAAATTCCCATGCAATATTGGGTTAGCCCCTGGTGCTGCTTGGGTTGACATCAATGACAACCGCTGATCAACAGATATTGGCCCACAGTTGTTGCTTATCTTGGGCAAGTGATTCTTTCAATGTTAATTCCTTGTCTAAGTTTTACCCTTTATCAGTAAATTTGTTTGACTTCTTTGTTTCATTCTTGTGCATTATTTGAACTATCTTCTTCTCATCCTCTAGACTTTTTATTTGTTTTTTAAATTTATTTGTTTCATTTTTTTGGATGGACATGTCTTTCATTGCTTTAACTAGTTTACCTGCTTCATCACTAGGATGAGCTGTTGTTGTGGATGATTATGTAGTTGATGTAGTTGTTGATGTAGTGGGAAGTGTTTTAGCTACTAGAACTATTGTGGCCACTGGAGGTGATAAAGTATAAGGAGCTGTTGTAGTAAATGTAGGAATAGCAGCGGCAAGGATTGCTTCCATGCTGGTTGTTTTCTCCTGCACTAACTTATCCATCTCATTCTCCATATCTTTTAGTTGAGCTGTCAACTAAATTATGAGATTCATCATTTAATATTTTTGACCTTCATCCTACATAACTTATTTTTCTTGTGGATGTTCAGTAGGAGGCAATTTGAGTTGCTTCTTAAATGTATCAATGTCTGCATTCTTTTTCTTGATGAGTTCTTCTACAACTTTGATGTTTTTGGGATCATATCCTACCTCTTTTCCCAATTCTTCCAGTGATTTAATTCTATTGTCCTTAGCTTGTGAGGAAGAATTTTCTAGTTTCAACTGTCCTCTGATGTTCTCTAGAGTATTTTTCAATTTTTGGACACTCATGGATTTATTGGTCACTGTAGAATGTAACATTTCACCATCTTAATTATGAAATTCTATTTGGTCTATAGGATGAACATATCTAGCTTGAACTTCAAAAGTTTTCTTCCTGTAATCTACTGATGACTTAGGATGTTGTACTATGGGCTATAAAAACTTCATCTGCATCTTCCTGGTTTTGTAATCAAATGCAGAAAGCAACCTCTTCTAGTCACTAGGTGTTTGCTTCAATTATTGGGCATAAGTAACTTCTTTTAATGTCTCTTTCTTGAGTTTAATTTTATTGTACTTCTCCATGATATCATTTTCTTTATCTGCTGGTTTACTTGATGAAGACACTTCAACACTATGTTGCTTTTGAATGATTTGAGTATTAGATGTTGAAGGCTGGTTAGTTTCCTCTGAAACTGTTGGAGGTGCATTCTCCTTTACCACTGTGTCTTTATCAATAATTTCAATAGTCTCAACTTGTTCATTTACAGGGTTTAGCTTGGGTTTGTTCCTGTGCATTAGTTTAAATTTAGTCTCAGTAGTTATTTGAGCTGAATATGATCCTTCTTCGCCTACTCTCTTGGAGTTCCTATCTTGTAGGGCTAGGGTTTGGAAGATGGAACTAGTATCACCTTGCTTCTCTGCCTCTTTCAAAGTATTCTCAAACCACTCTGAACGGTTGGAGTACTTTTCTATTTTTGGTTTAGACTCATGGACAAAAGGAGTTAGTTTAAATTTTATTCTTAACTTGTTGATAACTCCTAAAGGATCATAATTCCATTTGAAACTTTCATTGAACTTGAATTCCTGTAAACATTTTTTTGCATGCTGACCAGCAGCCCTATTATTGCAAATGAAAGGACCAATATGGTTTTTGATATTGAATTGTGTTTTCTTCTTAGCTGACAGGAAATTCCCTTCATCAGAGTTTAGGATCTTCCTGATATATTAAAGAGAAAATAACCTCATTGGGAGTTATTTGGGCAGCTTATATGGAGTGAGTTGACATCCATATACCCTAATCTCAGTGTGGTTCTGGTATATATACCAGTCTCCTGTCCTACTATGTTATGATAACTGCAATACTTTCTTGATTTCTTCATTGATCCTAGGTTCACTGCTACTGCTTAGCATATTGACAATTGGATGAATAAATGAATCAATGAAATGTTTGTAGGTAAAATCTGTGGAATCTTTCCTAATTAAGGAATTCCAGAAGACAACTGATTGTGGATTGCCCTCAATTTCCAGTTTTTGAAGGCTTACTGCAAACCTTTCAGATTGGAAGTATAAGAACATGTGAAACAACACAGATGAATACTTGAAGACTCCTTCCTCAAGCAATTTAACTAGTTTCTCATGAATAACATCTGATATGTACTAATAAAGTTAAATGTGAAGGATGGAGGATGTCCTGGACATAAAATGGACAGAAAACCTAGGATTAAAGCATCTACATACTAATCTGTGAAATATCCTAGAATACAAGACAACATTGTGATAATATGTCTTGTTCTTTCTGAGAAAATTGAGGCTGCATAGGTGTTAGTGTCCCGTAATTTGGCAGATTGGTAAACCAAATGACAGGGTAACATCAGACCTATCTTTGGAGTCCTAGGACCTAGCCTTCCTAGACTCAGAGAGGGCTCTCTCTATTATGTGAAGGATGTGAACTTCACTTTATATGTTTGATTTTAGGCTAGTTGTTAAGTATATTTTGGTTTGTTTTGGTTTTGAGGTAAAACTGATCAAGTAGGACAAATGGAAAGAGAGTTCATCAAATCAATAGGGCTATGGGGTCAGATAAAGTCAAGGATGTCTAAATTATGGACAAGGTGTATTGCAGGGCCGATTTAGCAAGGTCAATGGATCCTTTGGGTGAGGTATAAGGTGAAATGAACATTAAGTTTGTAAAAAATGAAGAAGTATTAAACATATATAGTTTGAAAGAAAATACTCATGAGGTAGGAAAACCATCAATCTCTATGAACAATACTCAAACTGATTAACATGAAATATAAACATTCAGGTGAGACATAGAAGCATAAGAACTCCTAACTTTAGAAATTCACCTTCAGTTGTTGGGAAAACATATAAGATAAACAAATAACTTAATGTATGAAGAGGGAACTCCTAAACAACATATATCAACCTATCGAGAACTCTGAAGCAATCTGGTGAGCATGGACAAAGGTCAAGATCGAGCGAGACCTCTTTGACTTAACCTAATCAATCAATATTTCATAGAAAGGATTCAGAATAGGGTCTTGAGAACTTAAAATAAGAAGGGCATACCTTAAATCATATTTGATAGCTAGCATATTTACTGTTAATGAAAAAAATAAAAAATTCTTGGTGGACCTAGCAGGAGTTAAGAATTCCTTATAATGACTAAGAAGAAGAAAACATCAAAGCTATAATAAACAGGAGGTTTGAGGTGCTTCCATGAGCATATCTCAACCCATAATTTTCTGATCTACAGCAAACAAGAAGTATGAAACATTAATGGAAACAAGAAGACATAAAAAAATCATGGAAACATCACCATTCACCAAGCTATGGAATCTTGCACACAATGCTCCTCCACCATCAAGCCAAGCAAGCCATTCATCCACTTCATAAAACCAATATTTTCTCCAAGCTCATAAAACTATGTATTGCTCTCAACATGTCAAGCTCTCCTAGTTTATTACAATGAATCCTCATGGTTTATATAAGCAAAGAGAAGAAACGCTCACTAGAGCATCTAGAAGGCCATTGGCCAAAGCAAAATATCCTAATTTGTCCTTGAGGCCTCACAAGGTCCAAGGCACAAAATATCTCTTAAAAATATCTTTTTCGGACCAAAATAGCAAAAATATTCACTTTTAGGCTCTAACAGACAAGATATAACTTTCCTAATGCACATTTTCTCAGTCACCACACAAGAACGCAACACTCTGTCTCTGATTCTAAAAATTTTCCAGCCGCGCAGCACCAAAAAGGGTCCTTTTGCAACAAGGTTTTGGAGGCCTTACCGATGTCGAAAAAGGCTCCATGATGGCCCGCTGGAAAGATATGGATGTATACTTTCCAAATATACTTTTTTTTTCTCAATCAGATCTTTGAAAGTTTCCCAAAATTTAAAAAATTTGAAGGACCCCAAGAGCATAGCACCTGCTCAGAAAAGGTGGCAAAAAGGTGAAAAATGGGTGTTTTTGGCACTTTTGAGGGACCAAAAAAACTCCAAATGAGCTGAAATTTTGTGAGCATGCTCCTCTTGTTCCAAGGAATCTAAAAATGTAAATTTTTCCTGCTAAAGATGCTCTGGGAAAAAGCACAGCACTAGGGTTGCTACGCTCCTAGGCTTAAAAATTTGCAAAGAACCAAAAAGTGTCCAATTTTGCTCAAAATTGGTGAGTGAATCCCTCAAGGATCCCTAGAGGCTTATAGTGAAGCTTGAGCCAAAATTCCAATCCCAGCTTGGTATTTTCCATCATTTGGCGCCGGGCACCTCCCTTGGGCAATTTTGAGTTTTTTCCTAGCAAACTGATTTCTCTTTTTATAATTCTCTGTCATCTTTCTCTGTAAGCCCAGATCTTTGTTTGCCTTCTCTAACTTAGCCTCCAAATGTATATTTTCCCTTTCAAGCCATGATTCATTATCATGCTCAATTTCCAAGATGAGGAGCTCAGTGAGAGGAAATTGCTATGCTTGGGCTGATTCTTCCTCTCTCTATTTTTCCAATGCTTTCCTAAGACCCATAGTCTTAGGCCTTTCCTAGTTTTCCCCTCTTCTTCATTTTCTTCTTCATAGGTGCCTATGTACTCCTCCAGCTGTACTTCTGCTTTCTAAGCCTCTCTCTTGTATTTGAGTTCCTGGGCTTCATAAATGGCAAGTTGGCCACTCATTTTTTTGTTTTTCATTTGTAGGAAATGAATGAGATCTTTTGATCTTTCCAACTCAACCTTCAAATCTCTGATTTGCGCACTCCGGTCTTGTAGGAGAGAATTAAGTATCCTTGTTTCATTTTCCTCATCACTACCCAAGTGAATGAGTTCAAATTCCCTCTCTTCTTCATGACTGGTTTCCTATTCTTTCATTGTCTTCTTGCCTTTATCCTTCATGGGCTTCTTACCCTTGTCTTTCTTTGGCAGTTTACCCTTGCTCCTCAATGATTTGGTGACTTTGATTTCTACTATTTGAGTGACCTTTTCCTTCACTATTTTGGTGATTTTGTCTTTGACTAGTTTTGAGGAGGAGTGCATGGCCCCTTTCCTTTTGGAGGTAGCAAACGCATGCCTCCTACCTCTCTGATAAGGGATGGTGAGAGGTGTCACAAACTGGGCTTGCACAATTTGATCATTTATAGCCCTAAGGTTGTCCTTTTATTCAAGAAGGTTTTTTGTATGTATCTCCTTGCTACTTTGCTATTGGAAGTCCCTTTGATCATTAATTTCAACATCTTTCATACTCTCATCACTAGGAGGATCTTCAAAACTGCCATACTCTGTTTCTGCAATGTCAGAGGCACCTAGGTTTGACACATTTTCACCTTTAGGACTATCCATCTCTTCACCTTTTTCATTGTTGTTTTTACTGCCATCATTCTTTGGATATTGGCCATCATCTCCATGTTTATTTAAAAAAACTTTGAAATCTGTTTCTGGGCTATATTTATCAATCTTTTCATTGTTATGTCTGCTTTCCTCTTCTTTGCCACTTTCTGTTGTAGGGCTTTCAGTGTGCTTTTCTCCACCATGGGACACAGCATTTTGACCTCCTTTCTCATCATTGGTGTCACTTCTTGTAACTCTATTTTCTTCTAGGTTTACATTTTCATCTTTGCTGTTATTTTCACTGTCTTCCTCTTGTCCAACATCTTCATCCTTGCTATTTTTTTTATTGTTTTCCTCTTGGCTATCTCCCTCTTCTTCATTTTCTACTTTATCTTCAAGATCCTCTCCTCTACTTCTTTCTTCAAGGCCGCCCCTGCTGTTTTTGCATCTTGGGAAATTGGCTAGATATATGATGGCTTAGGCTTGTTATGAACACATGAAAGGTGATTTGAAAACTATATTTTCCTCCTATTTTCTTTGAATCAAGCTTGTGTTTGTTATTTGTGAGAAAAAAAAGTTTGAATTGATGCTATGTTTCTGTCAGTGAAATGGCGTACAATGCCTCAATACCCCTCTCTTTGACCTTTATACCTCTGAATCTGTCCTTTGATTTAGTGGATTTTGTGTCCTTTTTACCCAATCTTGGAAAATAATTAGGAATACTCTGTTGTTGATGAATGAGGTTTTCTTTACCACTTACTATAAACATTTTGTTCATTATCCCAACTTTGATTTTTTAGGGATATCTAGAAAAACAAACCAAGTTGCCTTCCAAGTCTTCAAAGAGAGCATCCTTCTGAATTGATTACTTTTTCTCAACAAATTTTCCACTGATTTATTTGGAGGGTTGAGGAGTCTTTTAGCTTTTGTAGCCCAGCTAATTTTCCATTGTTTGGTCAAACCAGTCATGTTTTTGCATTCTCAACCAAAACGCACCTATTGTTTTCTTCATGAGTGTGATTGTCTTTCTTGATACTAGTCTTTAGTATTTTCTTTCACCTTATGGCGCATCTGATAAATTTTTTGTCTTTTTTGAAGGATTGTGGCAAAGGGTAGCTGTCCCTCTACCAACTTCATGCTTGAGGAAAAAATCCTTTCCAATAATCTCTTTGTTGTAATGTGCCATGTTGCTCATATGCCACTGTCCTTTTGAAATTTACACAGACCTTTTGATGAGAAATACTTTTACCACTTATTATGAGCTCTTGATCTTCCCTGTAGCCTCAAGCTTATTGTACCTTTTTATCAACTACAAATGACTTCATGAACTCTCTTAGGTGTCTTTCTTTGCCTCTATTTTGCTTTAGACTAATCTTCAAGGCGTCTCTGCAGAAATGTTGGGATATGATAGTCTATTATTTTGCAAATTTACTGTTGGATCAAGAGGGTGCCTTTGGAGGTTGCTTAAGTGCTCTTTAGGTAATGATAAACCTCAACTCTATTCTCTCTTTAATTCATCTTTGACTTCTTTGAAGGGTTGTTACTCTGCATGCTGGGCAAGATCGTAAGAGCGCAGCGCCCACCTACAGGAGCACAACACTCAGTGTAAAAATGCACTGGAGGTAGCTACAAGAGCGCGGCACCATCCTACAGGAGCACAATACCATAAAAAAATTTACCGAGCCTCTGTTTGGTCTTTTTGAACTTTCCAGGAGCGTAGCGCAGAAAAATACCTTTTTGCAGCGGGCATTTGGAGGCCTTCCTGATCTCGGAAATCGGCCCGTGATAGCTCATTGTAAATTTGGTTGAGTCTGATTTCAAAAAATTCTTATTTTTTTCCATTTTTTTTCCATTTACCTATCCAAAAACTAATTCTCCCAACACTGGTCAAAAATGGTGAATGCTGGTGCAGAAATGAAGAGTTCTGGTGCAGATAACTTTTGGAGGACTTCCACAATTCCAAATTTATGTCATGATAGCTCATTGGAAATAGGGTTAATTATAATTTCCAAAAAAATAAAAAAACCATTTGGTGGCCATTTACCTATCCAAAAACGGATTCTCCCAACACTTGTCAAAAAGTGTTGGATGCTGGTGCAGAAATCCAAAGTGCTAGTGCAATCCACTTTTGAATGCCTTCCTTAATTCAAATTTGATCTCATTATAGCTCATTGTAAATATATTAAAGTATTGTTGTCATTTGAATCATCAATCAAGTCATTTGGATACTCCAGCTATGAGAAAATCAGATTTTCCCAGGTCACTCCAGTAGTGCAGAAATTCTCCCGTGACACCTGTATTTTTGACATTTCCCCCAAACCATGATACTTGTGTAAAAAAGGAAGGAGGTTTTTATTCTTGGGCCTATTATGGACAAAAACCTCAATCACATTTTTCAATTTCATCTCTTTTTGGTCAGAAACATAGTTTGAAGAAAAACTGGCCCTGGGCGTGACACATGGCCTGTCTCTTGGAATGAATTCTTGTAAAATGATGGATGCATGATGTTTATGAGATGGTATGGAATTATGCTTTCTGAAATGATTTATAAATTAATCCTTTGCTTTTTTTCCTCATTTTTCATATCAAACCCTAGCTTAGTTGGAAGAGGAAATTAGGGTTTGGTGTGGGGATTTAGGACTACCTTGCAGAGGGAGTGGAATGAAGGTGTTAAGGGTTGTCTAAATTCTTGGTGAAATTTTGGGGGATAGGGATAGATGTTAGGGAATATTGGAAAGTTTAATTTCAATAATTGAGTGAGGGTAAGGGGTCCAAAAGGGAAAAACACAGGCCTAGTCTTAAAAAGCATCAAAATGTGGCCATAGACTAGGGTTTTTTTTAGAAAAATGATGAATTTAATTGATAAGAGTGATGGGAAATGTTTGTGAAGGTATATTAAGGATAGGAGGAGGTGTAAGAACAGAAATATACGAGCCTTGTTGATTTTTAATCATGGAGGTCATGAAACCAAAAAAATTTCCTTTAAAACCCCCAGTTTTCTTTGAAAATAGGCATGTTACCTTTCCTTTGTTGCGGATGTCTTTAGTGATGAGTTGGCCTCTTACCTTACCTAGTTTTATGCCGATAGCCACCTTGACACCTCTGCATAAATGTCAAAATGGGTAGCTTTCCTCCTTGCAAAACTTATGCTTTAGGCCAAATACCTTCCTTGAATGATCTTTTTGATGAATTTAGGACAAAAATGACTTGTCTATTTCTTCTTTGAAAGCAGTCTCCTTGTAGATATAAAACATAGATTTGTAAGATACCAAATCCATCCTAGGACTCATGAAACCCGAGGTGACCTAGTGGAAGGTCCTTGGACTTGGCTTTTTGGACTAAGACCTAGAATTTGGGATCATCAAATGTAAGATAAAGTTTATGGTAAACTGAAATATTGAATCCAAAATCCAATGTACTTGATTTATCTAAAGAGCCTACAGGGGTACTTTGGGGACCATCAATGCTTTAGACTTTTGGGATACATAACAAAGTTGTTTGGTTAGTAGCCTTGGGTAGCAGTGGGGGAGGTTGGGCAACACAAAATAGAGGGATGAGGCCAAAGGTGACACAACAAAGACAACTGAATGATATGAGCCCATGATGGGTCTTCTGGGATGGGTGAGCGGAGCATTGACATGATGGAATGATGAAATAGTGAAAAAAATTACCTTAAGGAAAATGAAGGTAGCGAGATTTATAGAACTCACAATGGTCATGAACTTTGTTTCTATAAATCCATAACCGATACTTAGTCATCTTCAGATAGTGAAAATTATGGATGACTAACAATAGGGAGGGTTGCTCTTTGGGGTTTCAATTGATGAAGGCAAGAAGGTTTGGAAGATCTGAAACCTCTTTGGAAAGTTAAGTTTCAGATATAACTCAGTAAGGATTTAAATTGACAGAGGGGCTTCATCAGGTTTAGATTAGATTTGAAGCATTTGGTTTATGAATTCAACAGTAATGGTGAACAAGATCTCCTTGTTGTGGCTTATTAGGGCTCTTTCATTTGGCATATAGTTAACTTGAAAAAACCCGATGATTTCTAAGAATTGGAATGTTTGTGGGAAGATATATTTGGCGAAATTTGATTACCAAAGGTGGATATCATCAGCCTAGTCCATGAATTTATCATGACTGCAGTAGTGGAGCTCAAGGATATTGAAATCAGTGAAAGGGTCACTTATTTTGAAGTCTTTGTCTTCAAGGGGGGTATGTTCTACATCAATAACAGGAGGTTGCAGGGGATTGACTATTACAATACCTTGGGAAAGCATAGATTTTTTAATTTTATTCAATTAATTACTCTCTTGCTTAAGAAATAATCTCAGGCCCTCAGGAATAATGTGGAAAGATGATTATAGTCTGCAGAAAAGGTTTTGGATGTAAGAGTGGCTTTTCTATGGTCTGCAAAGCTTTAAAACTCTTTGAATTGATTAAATAGAGGCCTCGGCACTTAGGAATACCTGGAAGGGATAATTTATGTTTGCAGATAAGGTCCTGGAAGTAGCTGAGGCTTTATGGTAGCGAAATAGGCTTCAATGGTGCTTTATAAGGCTTCAAACTGGTTCTAAAAAGGTTCTCATGGAAAATGCTTGAATTATGGTGTGAAATGGCTTTAAAAAGGTCGGTAGTGTTGTTTTAGCTCGAAAACAAGTCGGAAGAGGCTTCCTTTGTGCAAATTTGAACATAATGGTGAAAATACTATAAAGGGCGGTCTTTGTGTTTTTATCCAACAATGATTAAACTTTGGGCATGGGTTTCAATTCAAATAGCAGGGTGGTATTCATAACATGCAGAAAAATAGCTTGATAACTTTCAGATTGTGAAAAGTAGGTGGGCGGTATTCTGCTTGGGAGTGATGAGCAGTGGAGCTGACACGAAGCAAGGGAGAAGGGTTGTGAAATTTCTCATTTCGCAACCCCTCGGTGATGTTAAATATTGGGAAATCGGGGATGTGAAAGCTTTCATTGGTCATCGGATCTGAGGAATGGGGATCTAACAAATGGGAGAATAGGGGGGGATTGATAAGTGGGGCCCGGGATGAGTCATGTGATGGGTTTAAAATATAAGTGGGACATGGGCTTTATTATAAAGTGGGGTTAGCATGATATATATGTCGGTCAGGGCTTTACAATGGTGAGGTTTAATCAAAGTGGGCTCGGGATGATATGTAAACCATAGGTTAAAGTAACGTATAGGGTTTAATATAACATGGGAGCAGGGATATATATACATCGAGGCTTTTTAATAAAACTATATGTTATAATAAAATAAAGGGTTGAGGAAATATATGTGTGGGAGCTAATATAATAAAGTTAAACAAGGGATTAATATAAAATGGGGGGTTAATGAATATAATGTGAGATGTATAAAATACACTAAGAATTAGTGTTAAAACTGATATCGGGAAGGGATTGTACAGTGGGGCCCGACATATCATTTTAACCATTTAGACTTAGGATAAGGGGGTTTTAGTGTGTTTAAATAGAAACAATGGAAATTATTAAGGAAAATTTACTTTTTCAAAGGAAAATGTATTTTTAACTAGGGAAACGGGTTGTTAGGAAGGGGAAAGGGTTAAAATGAGGGGAAAGGAATATTTTACAAGGGAAAATGCCTTACAAGAGTGGCATTATGGTTTTAAACAAGGGTAAAGGGATTTTGGGGGATATTAGTGATATTAAATGACCAATTTTATGTTTTACTTGCTTTGTAAAAATTGCTTCCGCCTACCCATCATTTACCCTAACATTTTTTCTTCATTTATTGGGTGCATTTGAGCTTGCTGGCCCTTTTATTTTTCTTTTATAAGAAAACTATCTAATTCTAACCTATGACTTCCAATGGCTTAGATTAAACTATTGAGCTCATTATTATTCTCTACCTAATTACTGATCTGCCAAGATTAAACAGTTTGGATATATCTTTATTCTCTAACTATCAGCATGAAATTTAAAGCATGAATGAATCAAGATTAAGTTGTTTGATCCTCATGGATTTGTGACATTTTTTACAGGCTGCATAGAATATTTATTTTCAAAGTAAAGTAAAAAGTAGTGGCATTTGAATTTGCATCACTTTAAAGATCTATTTTTATCTCTTTTTGGTGGGATTCATACTTTATATTCTTTTTTGATCTTTTTCTTTTAGTCCTTTGATTTTTGTTTTAGGACTTACCCTCTTTACATTTTTTCATATGGGAAAACAATTTGCAGAAATAAAAGTATGTACAATATTACAAGAGTAAACATAGTCAATTCAAAATTATGAATCCTATTATTATAGCACCCTAACAGTGGCTCCACATGGGGATGGAATTTCTTGGTGAAATGTCAAGAAATTTAAGATTAGTAGCCTTGAAACTTTGACTGTGCTTGCCTTGAAAAAAATTTCTGAGTTCTACTTTATTCATACTTATGATATTTTGTCTTTCAAATCTTAGGGCCTTCTCTTAGGGCTTCAAATTTGCAAGAAAAACATCTAATCCAATCTAAACTTTTCAATGTTATGTACAATTAGAAAAGTAAACAAAGTGAACTAATTTTAATCTTGGTAAAAGTAATGCTTCAACATCCTACCGTTAATTGGTCCTCCTAGGAGATATGATCCATTAATTTCCTTCAAAAGGAATGCATTTTTACGTCTATAACAATAAATGATGTATGGGCCTTTCCAAAGGAAATCAAATTTACCATGTTTCCCTTTATCTTCTCTTCTAGAATCCCATTTAAGCACTTTATCACCTATGTAAAAATCATCATCTTTTGTTTTCTTGTCAAATATCTTTTTGATTTTATCTTGGATAACTTGTGATTTGACATAGACTTCTTCCCTAGTTTGCTGAAAATGTATTATCTAATTTATCCTTCTCTGGATACCATTGGATTATACCTGCATCTCTTGGATCATCTTCATCACTGGTATTCATAAAGAGGATGGAAAAATAGCATCCATTCCATATACTAGTTGATAGGGGGATGTACCAATGGACTTATTTGTAGTTAGTATATCTGCCCATAAGGCATTGACCAACCTTTTGTTCTTGGTATTTTTGTTGTATTTTAACAGATTTTGATGATATTAACCAGGTTTTTTTTTTAGGATTCTGCAAGTCCATTACCTTGAGGGTAATAGGCAATGGAATGGCCAAGGGTAATGTGGTATTTGTTACAGAAGTCAATCATTTTCTTGGATTTTAAGGTAGATGCATTATTAGTAATGAGATTTTGTGGGCATCCAAATCTAGAAAGGATATCATTTTCAAGGAATGAGATGATGACATAGTCAGTGGCTTTTCTAAAAGTAATGGCTTCTATCCACTTGGTAAAATAATCAGTGGCTGTCAAAATCCATTTATGTTGGGCTAAGGAGGGTGGGTGAATTTCACCAATGAAGTTTAAACCCCATTGTTGAAATGGAATTTCTTTGGAGATGGGTTTGAGGGGTAAAGGTGATATTTTTTTCTTCCCTTCAAAGATCTGGCATTTCTGACAGGAGGTCACATACTTTCTAACATCTGCAAAGAGAGTGGGCCAGTAAAAATCTGCCCTCAAAATTTTATCAACAGTTGATTTCCAGTAAATATGTCCTCCACCTTCACCTGCATGAAACTCTTGCATAAATTTATCAACTTCATCTTTCAGTAAAAAATTTAATAGAATACCACCATAATCTTTCCAAAATAAAGCATTGTCTATGATACAATATTTCATTGATTGCATTTTCAAAAATCTACTTTTATTTCTAGAAAATCCAGGAGGAGCTTGTAAGTTTAGTAAAACAAATATGATACCTACATACCAAGTTGAATCTATAAAAGCTTCATTGATCTATGGAGTCGCCATCTCTTCCTGATCATCTAGTGCACCAATGAAATTAAAATCTAAGGATTGACATTTTGATTCAGCCATAAGTTTTTCTAAATCTTGGCCTTTAATCAATTTAGTAGGCTTTATTTCAATATCATATTCCAAAATAGTGGCAATCCATTTTCCTCTCTTTCCCTTAGGCCCATTCCGAGTCAGAATGTCCTTTAATAATGAATTTGGAACATATGAAATAGTGTGTGAATATAAAATGTACACTCTAAAATATTTAATAACCTTTTCTAAAGCAAGTGCTTGCTTTTCAATTATGTTGTACTTTAGTGTTGCATCTCTTAAGGATTTGCTGAAAAAAGCAATGGGTTGTTCATAACCCTGATCATTCTTTTGAAACAAGATTGTTGTAATGGTATGTTCTTAAGAAAAAGAAAAAATTATAAAATATTTTTGGAAATTAGGACTTATTAGGACAAGTGTTCTTGTAAGGGTTTGTTTGATTGATTCAAAATATTGTTTGGCCTCTACTTTCCATTTAAGTGTTCAATCTCTTTTTAAAAAATTATTTAGTTCTCTAATCCATTCTGCTAAATTAGAAATGAATCTTATGAGAAAATTAATTTTACCTAAGAATGCGTGTAATTCCTTGATGTTTCTAGTATGACTTATGTTTAAAATTGCTTCTATTCAAGATGGATCTATCCTATTTCCCTCTTTTGAAATTATGTGTCCTAAGAGTTTACCTTCTTTTAGTCCAAAGAGTGTCTTTTTGGGATTCAAGGAAATACCAAATTTTCTGCATTTAATAAAAACTCTTCTCAAATGATCTAGATGTTCATTTTCTATTTTAGAGAATACTGTTATATCATCTAGATAAATGACTAGAAAGTCATGAATCTCCTTGTCAAAAGCTATGTCCATATCTCTTTAAAATGTAGCTCCTGCATTCATTAATCCAAAAGGCATTTTAAAATACATGAAAGTAACCCATGGAGTGGTAAATGATGTCATTGCTTGATCCTCTATCTGAAATAAGATTTGATTGTATCCAGAGAATCCATCAAGCAATGAAAACCTGGATGAACCTACTAACCTCTGTAAAATATGATCCATTTTGGGGAGAGGATAGCTATCTTTTAGTGACACTTTGTTTAAGTTCCAGAAATCAAAACAAAGTCTGATTTTCCCTGTTTTCTTCCTATTCGAAAGTAAGTTTGAAACCCAATCAGAATATCTGATAGGTGCTATGATCTATGCCTCATACATCCTTTTTACCTCTTTTTCAATCAATGGCATAAGAACTGGATTTATTCTCCTAAGCTTATGTTTAAATGGTTTTCGATCATATTTGATAGGTATTTTATGTTGAATTATACTGGTGTCATAAGATTTAAGGTCTTCATAACTACATGAAAATACATCTTGAAATTATTTAAACAGACTTATGTATTTTAGCTTTTCATCTTGAGGTAATGCTTTGGAAAGTTTGATAAGTTTAGGTATTTGTTATGTTCCTATATTACATTCTTCTGTGTCTAATATTAATGGTAACTTCCATTTTTGGTTTTATTGCTACATCATTCGAATCAAAAAGATCTTCTAATGAGGCTAATCCCTTAGGCAACAAGTTATTTTTAAAGTTTAAAATCTTAGGATCATCATTTGCTATTTTTTATATTTCTACAGTTTCTAATTTATCTATTTCTACTTTAGTAAATTTAGTTGGTTCAGTCAAATATAAATTATTTACATCTATCTCACTATCTATAGTGTCATCTACTGTACAATCAGTGTCTATGTTACAGTTTTGGAATTCTCCCTCATCATTCATAAAATTATAAGTTTGAGCATCTTGTGAAAAAATCTGCCAATATTTCAAGTTGTCTAGTATAGTAGGCTTGTGTATTACCTCTGTTGTATACTGATGATTTGGTTGAAAAATGTAATTTGTAGGTGTTGGCAAAAGTATCAATATTGTGAGCTTTTATGTTATGTTTCCTTGGAATGATAGTAAAGTCAATTTCAAGAAGTTACTTAATCAAATCTAGAACAGTTTCTCTGTATTGGTTAATTCTAACATTATTCACAGAATACTCTCATCTATTTTTTTATGATCAATTCTGAATCTCCCATGATAAAGAATCTCTTGGCTCCTAAGTTTCTTACAATTTGCAAACCTAAGATTAAAGCTTCATACTCTGCCATGTTATTTGTGCATTTAAAGTTTAATCTAAAGGCATAACCCTCTCAATGATTGTTTTCCATGTTATAGATCCAAACTCTTGCACCTGCTCATAATCTATTCACTGAGCCATCAAAATCTAAGTGCCACATAGATTCATGAAATATATTGTCACTGCCCACTTCTTTATGTTTCTATTTTATAACCGTGTTTTTATCTGTGCCAGATTCTGAATTACATAAGATGAAAGGATCCATATTAGAAGGTATAGAATAAATAGGATAGTTCAGAGGTTTTTCTGCACTACTTACCATATATTTCATTAATTTTCTTTGTAAATATTTTTGGGTTGACGAAATAGTGAAATTATGGAATATGACATGTCTAATTGTAGAGATCCATGCAATATTACTCCCCATGAGCGAGATAATAGAATTCCATACTTTGGAGGGATATCAACAACTACAATATCCATGACAATACTCATACCTAGGTATTGGACTAGAGTGACACACAAGTCTTTTATTAGGCCAAGACATTTAACTTCACTAGAATCAAAAGAAAAAATATCTTTATATGGTCTGGTGATATCTAGATCCAATGTTTCCATAATTTCCTTTGGCATCAAGTTGTGAGATGCTCCTGAATCTAGCATAGCGTTGTGTAAGATTTGATCATGAATACTTAAGGTAATGTAAAATGGAGGAACACCACCTTATTGATGTTTTCCATTTACCTCAGGGCCAAATAGTAGTTCTGTTTGATCATCATTTAGATTAACAGACTTTTCTCCTTCACTTATGTTCAGTGTTTCATTGATTTGTAATTTGTATAAATCATGTTTAACTAATTATGTTAAAGGAATTGATAATTTTAATTTGGCTATTTCAGTTTGGATGTAAAATGGAACATGAGTTTTTCCTAACTGAATGATTTCATCTTTACCAATGCAATATAATTTTTTTTCTCTTCTTTATCTACAATTGGCTTTTCAGTTTTTGTTTTCACTGTTTTCCTATTTTAAATTTTCTTTTGTGGAACAGTTTGAGTTACAGTTGTAACTTTGGCAACATCTGATTTTTTATTATCAGTAGATGTTTTACGATTAGCTATTGTTTCAGGATCAGCTGTTGTTTTAGTAGCAGTAGATGTTTTAGGATTAGTTGTTGTTTTAGCAGCATTATCTGTAATGTCTACAATTTTTGGACTAGAAATTTTATGAGTTAAATTGGACTTTTTATGAGTTGAACTAGAGTTTTGTTGAGTTTCTCTAGGGAGAATTTGCAGTACTTTGGTCACAGGATCTTATACTGTTTTCTTGGTCTGAGTTTAGGAAATTTTCTTATTAGGAGATTCTCCGTTTTTCTTACTCCTAAGGTTATATTTCTTATGAACTTCATTAATGGCAAATTCATAACCTTGTTTATAATAAAAAGACTCTCTAGATTCTAACTATAATTGTTGTAACATGTATAATTCTTGTTCTTCTTGTGTAAGAAAAATAGTATTATTATCATTTATTCCCATTAAATTAAGTTGAGTGTCTTCATCTTCTTCATTTTGGTGAGAAATTTCAACATAGTTCTCTTGGAAAGGTGGTCTTATTTGTTGATTAGGTATTAATTCTCTGGATTACCAGTGTTGGGATTCTTTCTAAAGTTTGGATTTCTTATTTGAGGACCTTGTTGTTGATTATCCCACTATGGTTTTCTTTCCATATTTTCTAATCTATCCATCATTATTTCCATAGTTTTTGCTAAGCTATCTATCTTACTTTCTGATGTGGATGCTTCATCCTTGATGGTAACTCTTCTTTCATTTCTCATTCGGGCTCTTTTAGCTAACAAATTTGCTTCTACAAATACAGTATTACTTTGCATATGCTCATTGTTTTAGAGTTTCTTTCTCTCAGTTGGTGTGACATATCAGTATCAAAACCATCAGGGAATTTGAGTAAATCTAGATCTGGTGGGGGTTTGATGTTTGTTGGAATAGCATTGTAAATACTATTAAACCTAGTACAATAGTCTTGAACAGGTTCATTAGGTTCTCTTCTTATGTTTTCATATTCAAAAAATATTTGTAAGGGGTTATTATTTCTTTCCCATCTATTGATAAAAAATCTATGGAAAGAAGCTAAATCAGTAATTTTACCAGCGGGCAAAGCTTTAAACCATTTCTTTACATCACCTGCTAAAGTTTCGGCAAACAATCTCATTTGAACATCATCATCATCTACTTCATGCAATTCAAAGTAATCAGTCATTTTATTAACATGTTGTTGTGCAGTATATTGACATGTACCATCAAATTGAAATATTTTACTTTGGTAATCTTGGGGCATGGCATATAATTGAGCTGGTAAGACCAAAGGAGAATATCTGGCTTCCATAGTGAAGATTCTAGCTTGGCTAGGAGGTAAATTTACTAGCTTGGCCTTAATGAGTTTACTGGCTTCATCAGGCTGTTGAGCTATTATGGTAGAGTATTTTGTAGCTGAAGTAGTGGAGGAAGTCACTGGTACTACTGTGACGAGTGGTACTTTTAGTGCCAAATCTTCTGCTAGTGTTGAAGGAATAGTTGTTGTTGCCATGGGAATTACTATAGGAACTTCTTGTGCTTTTGCAGTTTCTCTTTCATGGACAAGCTTGTCCATTTGGATTTCCATCTCTTTAATTTATGCTTTCATTTGTAAAATCAAGTTCATCATATCATGTTTTTGGCTTGCCTCTTGCAGCATCTCTTTAGTCTGTGGATGTTCTGTTGGAGGAAGTTTCAATTGTTTTCTAAGTGTTGCTATGTTATCATTTTTCTTCTTTATCATCTCTTATGCAGCTTTTACATTTGGTGGGTCATAACCCACTTCAATTACCAATTCTTCTAAGGAATTAATTCTAGTGTCCTTGATAAGAGAAGAAGATTTCTCAATCCTGATTTGATCTCTCAAATTGGTTATAGTGTTCTGAAGCTTCTAGGCACTCATTGCCTTGTTATTCATAGTAGAATAAATCATTTCAGAACTTTTCTTATGAAACTCAATTTGATCTAAAGGATGAATGCTATCAACTAGTACTTCCAAGTCAACTTTCTTGTAGTCTGCTAATGTTGTGGGCTTAGGCACTGTTGGTTGTAGCATTGTCATAAGAAATTTATTTTTGGTGTAATCAAAGGCTAATAATAATCTGTTCTGACTTCCTAGAGTTTGCTTTAGATAATGTGAATAAATTTCATTCTTTAACTCTTCATTCTTAGCTTTGATTTCCTTGTATCTCTCTTTAATATCCAAACATGTACTTTCTGCTTACTGTGATGATTATGCCGCCATGTTTTTTTGTCTTTCGACCATCTGAGTATTTGGAGTATCCTTTTCCTGCTCATTTATAATGACTGTAGCAACATTTGTGTTCTTCTCTATGTTTTCTTCTTCTAAAATCTCAATTGTCTCTTTTTCCTTGTTCACTAGATTGAGCTTCGGCTTTTTATTATATCTGAGTTTAAACCTAGTCTTTTTTGTTGTTTCAACAGTGTAGGTACCTTCTTCTCTAACTCTTTTGGTAGCCTTATCTTTTTGATTTACAGTTTTCAAGGTGTGACTAGTATCACCCTGTTTAACTGTTTCTATCAAGGTATTTTCCAGCCACTCTTCTTGATTAGCAAACTGTTCAATATTCGGCCTTTTATCATGGATATAAGGGGTCAATTTTCATTTTACCCTTATTTTAATTAAAATTCCCTGAGGATCATATTCCGTAGGAAACTTTCTTCAAATTTTTATTCCATCAACTCTTTTGCTGCCTCTATACCTGCGTCCCTATGATTGCAAATGAAGGGTCCTACCTAGTTCTTTAACTTGAATTGAGTCTTCTTTTTGGCAGCCAAGAAGTTCATAGAATTTGAATTCAGTATTTGCCTTATGTACACTAAGGCAAAGACTCTCGTTGGCAAGTATTTTGGTAGTTTATAGGGCAAAATATTTGACCCAAAAACTCTGATCTTTGTATGATTTTCGTAAAGGTACCAATCTCCAGTTCTACTTTGTTCTGACAGTTGTAACACTTTATTTATTTCATCACTGACTCTTGGTTGTACACTTTTTGTCAACATGTTTATCAATGGATGAAAAAAACAATATATGAAATCCAAATAAGTGAATTATGTTGATTCTTTCCTGATTAGTGAGTTCCAGAAGATGACTGATAGAGGATTCCCTTCTACATCCAATTTCTAAATGTTAATTGGGAATTTGTCTTCTTGGAAATAAAGGAACATGTGAAAGAGAAAGGATGAATATCTGAAAACTCCTTCGGTAGGAAATTTCACAAGCTAATCATGGATATTTTCAGAGATGTATTCGGCATAATTGTAGATAACAGAAGGAGGTTGACTTGGCACAAAATTTGATAGGAAACCTAGAATTGACTCATCTTTATGCTCATCAGTAAAATAACCTAAGATAAAGGATAACATAGAAATGCCATGCCTTGACCCTTCAGGAAATTTGGAAGTAGAAAAGGAGGGTTTATCTTTGGGATTTCAACATAGGCAAGCATGAAATTTTGAAAAAACTGAAACCTCTTAGGAAAATTTCCACTCAAAGAGCAGAGCTTTGTGAAGGTGCTTTCTGTGGAGAAATGACCTGCATGATGGGATGCGGGTTCTCGCGCGAAAGGACTAGGGTTACAGACTTCGCGATGACGTGGTAAGCTTCTCGCGGCACCACTCCAGAGGTTTGTTGGGTGCAAAACCTCCACGGAGCGCATGCCATCTCGGAAGCAACTCATACACAACCATACTTGAATGAAAAAAACTAGATAACAATGATATGCACGAGACCTACACCGTAGTCCTCACGCTCGATGTAGATCACGGCGCAGTCCAAACCCGAAACAACCTTTCTTCCTCCTTCAAAACCTGGAAATCAAGAAAGAACATGCATGGAAACCTAGTTGTGACGTATATATCTCCTAAACGTTAGTGCAATCCATGCGAGACATGATATAAAACGACACTAAGCACAGCTTAATGATCGATCTTTCCTGCAGTATACAAAATAGTACTAACACGTGTGCAGCTGGGGAACAAGATGGTTCTCTCATTATTATGAACAGCGTGTACGATGTAGTAAAGAGTGGAGAGACTCTTCACCGAATCTCTTTCCACGATCTGGACGGATCCATCGTTCGGATTCATCCCGCCTTGCCCTCGCGAAGAAACTCCTCAAGACTTGTGCACTCGAGAGTGGCATATAAATGGATGATCATCTCCGTAGGAAACAATGGTTTTTCCTGTATAAGGCTAAGGCAGGTGACGAAGGCACGGGGAATCGAGACTAGGCCCGGGATTCCAGCAAAAGTATAACGTCTAGGCATTTCTCTCTCCCTTAGGGCCATGGCACATGAGGTGCTTTTTATACTCCCTCAAAGTAGTTTCCGCCCGGGCTTGGAAACGATTGGCCATTATGTGCGGGGTGGTATGCACTGCGGAGTAACCACTCAACCCGTCGAGAAATGAGGAATATTATATTTTTTTAATGGCTTTTAATGGCATACGTGGAAAAGTACATGTGGACTCGCGTATACACGTGGAAAAGTTCGGGCATGCCGCAGTAGTGGGAATTTCTAACTGACTGTAGTGAATTTATTCAAGTTTGTAGGAATGGGTGCTCAAAGCCATAAAAGACAATCATGAATCACTTGAGGGTGAAAAATGATGCTACAACGGAGTGCCCTAATACATAGAGTTCGAGAAGTACATGATGGGCGAAATGTATATGTGTCACGTAGAAAGAACCGCAACGACAAGAGAGGACCTCACCGTATTTCTCACTTCGCCACGATGAAAGAAAAGCAGAGAGTCAACTCACGCGTGGGCATACCGCATGCTCGACCGAAAATACATCATATGGAAAGTACATAAAGGAAGATCCGATGGCCGCAAGGGTCAGTGACGAACTCAGCACACAATGAACTCATCCAGTGCATGGCCGGAAGTACAAGTTCCGAATCAACGTCCACTATCACATATATAGAAATTTGATCAATGATGTCTGGCGGATGTCCGATCATATAAGTAGCTGAGATCTCCTAAGTACCAAATCGCAGAGAGGTGGAACAAACGTGTAGAATCACGCCTTCCGGGAGCCAACATATAAGATGATGTTGAAATGCGGCACCGCAACATATAAGGGTAAAGTCGGCATCGTCTGCAGAGAAGCGAATGGACTTTGTCAAAAGTGAAGCTGAGCATGTTGATGCAACCCGTGTGTCTTTCACGTCTCGCTACGGCACACAGTGTACACAATGGGAACAATGAGACTGAAGCTTCGACCATGTGATGAAATTGTTGGATTACCGGTTTCAATGATGTATACGAGTTAACCAACGCATGAACAAACCCACCAATAATGAAAATGAGCGTCAAGGTGCCCCAGTACAATCTAACAAGTGCGAATGAATGAGTTGAAGTCGAACACTTGAAATAATCTACCAATCAGGAGGCAATGATGAATCCCCACTGTCGATAGCGAAGAGTCTACCACTGATGACTGCAAACCCTAAGGTACTGACAAAAAGACTCTAGACCTTATTCCCAGAGAAATGAGTCGGAGTCGATGGGAAAAGATCTGCTGGAAGGAAGGCATTAAGGCATCCCACATCAGTCCAGCGCGAGTGTAACCCGTAGGCCAAGATTTGGAAGGAATCGGATGAAGTAGAGTGATGGAACCAAAACCGAAGTACGTTTCCGACATGCACAAGATGAAGCTAGCGCACGAAAGAAACCCTCTAAACCAACCAATAATGAAAGCTGACACAGAGGCGAGAAATCCACCGATAGGGTCAAATGGAAATCAAGGTACTGCACGAATCCCAAGTGTGATAATGTGTGCTGACGTCGAACACAGGGGAAACCCCTCAGTCAAAGACCCATGATGATGATCAAATGCTGAGCACGAGGTCACCTATCAATGATGGAAATAGGCCCAAGGTGCGGCTCTAGGCTTGCTCTCAGAGCAATGTGTCGTAGTTGATAAGAGACAAACCCGCCGGCAAGAAGTCAATGGGGACCTTCTCAAACCAGCACGAGCAGAAGATCAAAACATCTGATGTGATAGAACATGATACTGACAAGACCGGGAAGGCCGATTGAATAATGAGTCAAGAGACACCGCAGAATGGCCGACTCAGGTTAGACTTCCCTTGAACAAAAGCATGACTCGTGATGACCATGGCAGTAAAAAGTGACACTGTATAAGTCTGTTATGCAGGAGGCAGAACAAACTCTCCATATGATTGGAAGAGATAACCAACCGAGGGAGAACTGACAAGTGAAACATGGTAAAGGCTGAACCTAGGTCAAAACTAAAACCATCCCAAATGTAGGAGATATATATAAGTAAATGTGCTTTGTTCAAGGGTGACAAACTAACTCTGTACTGCCATCAAAACAACGAAGATACATCCCGTTCCCGCTCTTTTTGTTATATTTGATTTTTTTGTCTTTTTCATATAATAAGCCTGAAAAAGAATAAAAGAATGCTATGGTACAATGGATAGAATGAGTATCAAGAAACATATGCACTAGTTCCTGGGATAGGAACGATCCTATGCTCAATGCAAGGTGGCGGAAACTGGTAAGTGATACTCAAAGGAATGTTCCATCCATGGGAAAAAAGGGTGTCAAGTCGTGATAGCTAAGTGCATGCAATGGTTAACTTGTACAGACAGTCAAGGTCAAAAGATGGCTTAAACATCGAGTCCAAATGAAGCCGGCTAAAGGCCAGGATAAACAAGTAGCCAGTATGCAATGTAGTAATACAACTCAACAACACCAGGGAGCCTCTAGGGTAATAGCCAAAAAAATGATAGTGAGGAAGAAGAAGAATGAAGCTTCAACACATAAGTCATGGCGGGACTAAAGAGGACTCCCGAGCCTACATAAAACGCAGCATGGGCAACAAGTGATAGCGAGAAACTAACTAGGAAGCCCATGTAAAGGAAGGCTCTACCATCAAGTCATGATTAAATAATCGGCGAGTGAAATGGGTGTAATACTCATGACCTGATGGGATCGACCCTATGGCAAGTGATCAGTATGGAGGCTAGTATGCAAGATGCAACAGAAAGTGGATTCCCTAACCTATATGCCCAGTGAAGATCATATACCTGCCATGACGAGTCAGCAGTCATGGATCAAAAACCGGGAAAAATCTCAAATTCGTCAAAATGTACTTGAAAACATACCAATCTGGGCACTTCCAAGCATCCGGGTTATACAGCTTAAGATAGATTGAAAAAATAAGCATAACAAATTTTTGTGAAAATTTTCAACTTTTTGGACATAAATAGACAAATTACCTCATATTTGGTTCATTGTTACATTGCTGATTTGGAAAAAAGTGCTCTGGAGAAAAAAACTTCTTTCGTCAAAACAGGAGCAACCGACCGTCAAATCGCACCGAATTTGTCAGGTAAGCTCATAAACCATCCTTGCTATTCATTTTTTCCGTTCATAAATTAAAATTTAGGAATTTTAACCGTAGAATCTCTTGCTAAAAATCACGGGTTTGCGCATACGCGGGTTGGTAATGACCAAGTCGCGTATACACGCGACTGTGCACAAATAAAGTCGCGTATGCGCAGCCCCAAATGAAAAATGCGTAGCTAATGAAGGAATTATTAAAATTTTGCAGGATGACCATATCATGGAGAGAGCGTGAACACAGTGCTATTGATCAAGAAGTCATGCAGGACCAAGCATCACTAAATATTCTTCGGAATTGCGGATTGCTCAAGTTTTTTAAAATGCCAAATATGAAGAGTAATGTCCAGTTGCTCGAAATGCTTGTGAACTATTGGGAACCGGAAGAAGACTGTTTCATTATAGATCAGATGCCCATACGCATCGAAGTGGAAGATATATATTTTATTACTGGACTCTCCCGGAGGGGGGAGCCAGTAGACTTGCACGGTAAGCCTTTGGGAGGGCTAACCGTGGAAGATTACGTCCACGTGTACTGCGTAGAGGGTTCCAAGAAAGTTGGAACTCAAATTTCTATCAAAGATCTACGAGACTTGCACATAAAAATCCTCCTTTTTACCATTGGGAGAGTAGCAGGATCAGCTTCTCTACACCAGGCATCCAGGACGCAAATGAGTATAGCAGTGGAATGCTTAACTCATTTATATGATTGGTGCACAGCTCTACTGATGAACATGAAGCAACAATTGACTTCAATCCGAAAGGCAAAGACAAAACATTTTGGATATGGTACAATTTTTATGACATTCTTCTTCGAGAAGATACCAGCATTGAGACCCAAAGTGATCTCTACCATCAGCAGCCCTAGAGATCCAAGAATTGCCCGCTGGGCAGACATGATGAAGAGATTGGGGGGAAGTGAAGTTCCCCGGACCACTTGGGATGATGAGTTCTTCCTTTGGTGGGGAGAACAAATCATCGCTATGGACGACTATCCCTATGCCGGGATGGACTTTCGTGGCGATCCAGATCTTGTCCTTCCACCAGGCGCGGCATGGGGAACAGTCGGTAAGTTTGCAATTTTTTGACTTATATAATTTTTTGGATTTTTTCAGATATGTATGAAAAAATGGAAAACAAACATGTTTTTGATTGGATGCATAATGACTTATAATTAAAAATGATCATGATACAGATATTGGACCAGTTCGACCTGAGGGTTTCCCGCGACACAAGCGTCGCCGAGGCGAAGCGGATACAGTGGATTCAGACAGGACCCTCCAGGCTGTACAGAGGAACTTGGAGGGATTAACCCGCCAAGTACCTATGGCTGCAGTGGAAGATCTGCCGGAAGCCATCCAGAGATGAGTGGTAGGAGTGCCCCGAGACTGGGTACGGTTATTCCGCCGAGTTGCCACCGCGATCGTGTTCTATAGGAACACAACTTCTGGGCAGGGACCTCAGGAGTAGATAGATATGATGTATCAGATGACTGTATATTATTTGAGACTGAACATGATCGGGCATAAGCCCAATTTTTGTATGACTTATGGATCCAAATTTTGTAAAGTTTTTTGAACACTCTGATGATATATATATAGCGATGTTTGATGTGATGTGACAAATGTATCAAAATGTATGATGTTTTTGATGATTAAATTTTATTGTATGGAATGATTAATGTGCCAATCAATTTCTTGATTAGCTAATGAGTCTGCCATCCAATTGTCAGCTTGAGGAATATGAATGAAAGTTAAAAATTGAAATGATCTTTGTAACAAACGTACCCTCAAGAACAACCGGAGTAAAAATGGGTCTCGAACCCGATAAGTATTGTTCAACTGCGACACCACCAGCTGAGAGTCCAAGAAAACTACCAACGAATCAACACCCAAAGATATTGCGTCCGAGAGTAGATAAATAACTGCAGTGTATTCTGCTATATTATTGGAAGCAGGACCAATGCAGACTCCTCTTGATACTAACAGCTGACCGGATGGATGATGAAGCACCCAAGCCGTGGAAGCCAAGTTCCGGGTGTGTCTACTAGCACCATCGGCGAAACCAAAATGACTCATGACATCCGACACAACCTGCCAAAGCAGATCAAAAACATCACCATCCCATCAAAGATCGAAAAACCAGATATGTACAAAACAAAACTACTATATACAGAAGCAAAATGTCAGGCCGAAGCCTAGGCATAATACTTCTTCAAATAGAGCCCATTTCTGGGCTCCGGCAACTCGTTTCCTTCAAAATCAACCAAGGTATATGCTCCTTTTTTAAGGAATTTTTTAACGATGAAGGGGCCATACCACATAGACTTAAATTTTCCTGCCCCCAGGGCATCTTTTTCTTGGGCATAGACCAAAACAAGGTCACCTTCCGAAAAAACCCTAGGCTTGACTGCCTTATCGTACTGAACTTTAACTCGGTTTTTATGTTCTTCATTCATCGTGGCGACATCCCGACGCTGCTCATCGAGATGTTCCAGATGAAGGAGTCGTTCTTCAAGACTAGAAGTGTCAGGAAGAAGTTCAACAGCTAATTTAAGAGAAGGAATCTCGCATTCAATGGGAAATACGGATTCCAACCCGTGCACTAGCTAAAACGGAGTAAAGCCAGTTGCAGTTTTCACTGACGTCCTATATGCCCAAAGTGCAGGATATAGCATAATATGCCAATTGGATCTAGCTTTATCAATTGTCCTTTGAAGAATTGTCTTCAAGGATTTATTCACGGCTTCCACTTGCCCATTGGCTTGAGGATAATATGGAGATGAATGCTCCTGCCGGAAACCCAATTTGAGAGCCAACTCAGCCATCATACTATTCTGAAAATGACTGCCATGGTCAGTGACAATCTCTCTAGGAATACCAAAATGAGCAATAACCTGGTTGAAAAGGAAAAGAGCTGCAGTCTCACCATCATTCCCAAAAGTAGGCATAGCCTCGACCCACTTCGTGAAGTAGTCTACTGCTACAATAATGTACTTGTGACCTTTAGCCGAAGGCGGGTTACAAGTAGTATAATCAATACCCCACTTTGTAAAGGGACCGACAGTAATGACTGGAAAAAGCGGAGTTGGATGAGCGCGCATTTTTCGAGTATAAACTTGACACGGATGACACTTTTTGACCGACTCCATACAATCTTTGAAAATCGAAGGCCAAAAGTACCCAGCACGCAAGATCTTTTGGGTTGTAGCAAGCCCAGATAAATGACCACCACAATCTCCACTGTGGCAATCATTCAGCACAGCCTCAGCTTCTTCGAGAGTTAAGCAACGTCTCAGGATTGAATCAACCCCTCGACGGTATAAAGCATCACCAATAATCAAGTAATTCTTAGCCAAGTGACGCAACTTACGACGCTCATCTTTCAAAAAAGTAGAGGGAAACTTCGCAGTCTGAAGATACACAATGATATCTCCATACCAAGGATCCTGTGAAGAGATAAGAAACAAATGTTCATCCGGGAAGGATTCATCATAGATCATCTCCTCTCCACAGGGCAACTCGGAGATCAATTCCGCGAAAACCAATGATTTCTTGGACTTGGCAGACATAAACTCAAGATCAAATTCCTGCAAAATCACAATCCATCTATTGTATTTGCCCCCAATCACTCACCTACTAAGGACAAACTGAAATGGATTGGCTGCTGCCAAAACATAAGTTTTTCGTAGAATAATGTAATGCCGGAGTCGCTGCACAGCATGAACAACTGCCAAAGCTAACTTTTCTATTGGAGTGTACTGGAGTTCAGGTCCTACCAATCCTCAACTAAGATAGTAAATAACATGCTCTGCAAGAGCATCATCTTCCTGAACCAGAACCATACCAATAGTAGATTCTGCTGCTGCAAGATACAAAAGGAAATCCCTGCTATAATCAGGTGGACTCAATAAAGGAGCAGAGGTCAATGCTTTTTTCAAAGAATCGAATGAGCATTGAGCGAAGTCATCCCAAAGAAATGGAACTCCCTTTTTCAACAATCTCATAAATCCCTTGGTAACTTTAGCATAATTTACGATAAATCTCTGAAGAAAATTAGACTTCCCTTGTATACTTTGAAGTTGACGAATAGAGGATGGGGGAGGCAACCGAAGTATTGCCTCAACCTTGAAGGGATCTACCCTAATCCCTTCCCTAGACACAATGAATCCCAATAACCGACCAGATGTAACCGCGAAAATGCACTTGTTCGGATTCAACCTAATCTTATAGAAACGACATCGTTCAAATATTTGACGGAGGTGAGCAGGATGATCCATCCTCTTTCGAGAATGAGCAGCTAAATCATCCAAATACGCCTCGATAATCTTTTTGATGTCGTGAAAGGCATATGACATGGCCCGCTGAAAGGTAGCCCCAACATTTTTAAGACCAAAAGGCATCTTCTTGTATGCAAATGTACCCCAGGGACAAATAAAGGCAGTCTTATGCTGATCTTCAGGACGGATAGTAATCTGATTATATCCAGAGAAACCGTCCATGAAGGAGAAAATCTCATTACCGGCACACTCGTCAATGATCTGATCAATAAATGGTGTGGGGTAATTATCTTTAGGACATGCTTTATTAAGGTCTCTGAAATCAATGCAAACTCGAATCGTTCCTTGTTTTTTATCTACGGGAATAGGGTTTGAAACCCATTCAGTCAAAGGAACAGGGAAAATGAATCCCGCCTTAAGCAGCTTCTCCACCTCAGCTTTGATAGCTGCTGCCTTCCTAGGATTGACCGGACGAAGTTTTTGCCTCACAGGCTTAGCGTTTTCGTAAGTCTTGTTCTCATGTTGAACAATAGATGGATCTATACCAGGCATTTCCTCATAAGACCAAGCGAATACATCCCTATACTCTTTAAAGAGCTCGGTGTAAATTTGAATCTCTTCACGGGAACATTCAGCTTCGATGAAGACATTCTCAATAATATTGGGATCCCTGGAAATGTTCACCGGGATAGTAGGAGAAATCACAGCCATGTTCCCTTCAGCATAAACCTGTGTTGGTGCTAAAGGGTTCAGGACTGGGTGAACAGGACCAGGAGACTGAGGACTTGGAAAACTTGTTTCAACTTCGCTTAAATCAGGTAAAAATTAAGACCGATGATGCAAGTCATCCCATGGTCTATCTATACCTGTCATAGCTTCCAGGATGGCCTCTTCAGATGGAAGAGTGGTATCAAGGCAATCCTGGGCAGAAGAAGAACTAAGTGTCCAAGCCGGAGCCACATCTCCATCCAACTCTTCCGGTGAAAGAGGAGCTGGACTGGATTCTACAGAGTCAACAATAGACTGATAAGCAATCTCAGCTGCAGACATTGGAAATTCCATTCCACCCACTTGACCTTCCGCTAATGTGGCGGTAGGGGAAGGCAAGGTCCAAGGGTCCGAAAAATAATGAGTTCTGAAGAAATCTCTTCGAAGAGGAGCCCTGGAGGATGAAATTGCATTTATATGAACCGTAGGAGGAGGAATATCGAAAGTACCCATCAAGGAAGAATACATTCCAACCCCTAAATTCTCAATAGGCACCTTAGTATTATCCAACTTTGGAACAGATGAGTCAGTAGACGCATTCGGGTCTACAGGAGGACAGTCCAGTTGGTCCACTGTAACAATCCTCCCTTCGTGAGGGAAACAAATAATCCGAAATAATGAGGATGCAATGGCATCCATCTCATAAATCCAGTTTCTCCCCAACAGAAGGTTGTAGTCCAAGCTTGCGTCAACTACCTCAACCTCTATATTCACATTTTTTCCCCCAACACAGATAGGCAAAGCTAGGACAATACCATGTGGTCTGTGAGAATGACCATCAAACACAGTCAAAAGAGTGGTAGATGGAACAGCTTTGGGAGATCCAATCGTCTTCCAACATGTGAGAGACATCACGCATGTGGAAGCACCCTCATCAACAACCGTCCGAAAGATGTTGCACTTCCGGTACGATGATTTAATATGAAAATCCATATGATGGGGGAGTCTCTTCTTAAAATTAGACATATCAAAAGTAATCAGAAGAGAATTTTTTGGATCAATAGCCCCAATGGCAGTGAGCAAAGCACTGCGCTGAGCCGGACAAGACTGGAGTACCTCTAAAGCCGACATAGCACAAGGACTCTGCGCCAGATCTTCCAAAATAGAGTAGTTCTAGGTAGCCCTAGCATTTGGATTAATCGTCGAACGCTTAGTAGATGCTTTGGGCATCCGAGGCATAGACTCAATAGTAGGCCGTGTAATGTGAAGCGGCTCAGTAGCATAAGGAGTATCCTTAGCTTTTGAAGACTCTTCTCCTCCATAATCACGAGATCTCGTAGCGACATCCACGTGAGCACTCATCATGAATATGTTCGATGGAATTTCCCCTTCCTGGGTGCCCCTAGAGGAAGCCCCAGGATTTTGATTCGCGTTAACAACTAACTGTTGCCCTTGGGGAAAAGGGTTTGTTAACACAGCCTAGGAACTAGAAGAACCCTGTTGAGCTAACAAGCGCTGGGCATCCTGAATTTTAGGGAAAAGGTGTGTAAGATGGTCTCCAGTACATAACTTGCATGGAAACTTCACTTTCTTTTTCTCCTTTGGACCCTCACCAACATTCTCGTTGGTTTTATTCGCATTACCCTTCCCGTTCTTGCCCTTTTTCTTATTATTACGTCCCTTCTTCTTCCCTTCAGATTGTTGATTTCCTTTGGGATCAGAAGCTTGGACAACATTTATCGACAAATATTGGGAAGGCGATGACTCAGCAGGCACAACTTGACCAGAAGGAGCAGATTGCAAAGACAACTGCTGCAGTTGAGTAAGCAGGCTAGCTGCACCACTATTGATCGAGCCGATAAGTCCATCACCATGAGGACCAGGCTTAGTTTTGGATAAATCTAATTTGGAGAGAGGAGCATTCAGAAAATATTTATGGAGGACCCTAGACTGAGAATAGATCAGTTCCAGCTACTGGGCCCTAAAAATGGCCTGCTCCTCAGAAAATACCCCAGACAGGGATACATCTTTAGAAATTTCTGACTGCAGAGATTTCAGAAACCATTCCAAAAGGAATTCTCCTGGAATATGAGCTTTAATAAGCCTCTTCCTTCTCCTCCATTCCTGAATATGGTCAGAAATGTGGGTTGCGTCATCCTGCTTAAAATTAGCTAGGAGTTCAGTCCCAGCGTCATATCGGACAGGCAACTGGAAATGGTTTAGAAATGTAACAGCCAGTTCTCCAAATGTAGCAAAACTTCCCCCAGTTAGCTCAATATACCATTTGGCAGCGTTTCCAGTTAGGGTGCATTGAAACAATCTCAACCTAATCGAATCATCGATCAGGGAGTTCGAAGAACACCATAAATGGAAAGTAGTGATGTGGTCAGCCGGATCTTCTCCATTCTTGCCTTCAAACTTTGGAATGTCTGAAGGAAGTTTGGTGGGAACCGGAGGCCACCCCGGACTATAACGGATCGGATCATTAGTCAATTTCGACAGATCTGGCAAGTTTAACGTTGCCAGAAAAGGTAAACGAGGCGGAGCCTGAGGATTCCATCCTTGATAGGATGAATTCCCAACATTCTGAAAATAATACCCTGGATTTGATGAGGCACCAGGTTGCCAGAAAGAACTCGTAGAAAAAGGAGAAGAACCTCCTCCCAACGCAGAGTTACCAAAGACCGGACCAGTTCCCCCCACTGAAGTATGAAATTAAGAGGAAAGCCCCTGATAGGGGTTCCAGGCATTAGAAAGAGGGGAAAAGGTCTGATAAGCACTCGACGAAGGGAAAAAAGCATTCCCTTGGTGACCAGCGTAAAACTGATTCCCTGCCCCCGCTGTAGTGAATACAGGGTTCCAACCTGTAAAAGTAGTCGAATTTTGACCTCCAGACCAAGGGTTGAAACTCTGGGTCTGAGAAGTAAACGGAAAGGACCCTAAAGAAGGATTCAAACTAGGAATATGTCCAGTTCCGAAGGGGAACCCTTGAAAAGAAGCTGATCCACTAGCCATGGAAGACATGGGTGTAGATCCAGCTGCAGCAGCGGAAAAGGAAAAAGAAGGAATCCCACTAGTGGGCATTCCAAAATAGAAGGGACCAGATTGAGAAGCATGTGCTTGGGTGAAACCAGAGCCAAACATAGTAGCACAAGAGGCAATTGAAGATATAGCAATAGTGCCCCCTCCTTCAACATAAGCAGGAGTCTGAATCCCTGCAGCACTCACAGCAGAAGCCGCGTTCCCAGTAGTGGCCATCGAAAGGTATGTATAATAAGGAGGATCTTCCTGTCTCTCTGACTCGGGTCCGATGTATTCAACAACGAACGGATAATCAGGAGGAAGAGGAGATGGAAGTGAATCTGAGGGTTCAGACACTTCCTCTACCTGTATATCTTCTTCCTGCGGAAATAACACTCGCGAGGTGAGCAGAGCGCTCCTCTCGAAACCAACACCAGAATCAGCTATGAAACCTTCAGACCCTTGTGGAGGATCTCTCTCCACTGCGTCAGACGCCACAGGGTGGTAACCACCTGCTAAATCACTCCTACGCCTTCTTGAAGAAGGCTCTGGACTCTCGGGAGATAACCCCCGGATTCTCCTCGATCGACGAGGTGCTTGATCAGCCACTTTTATAGATTTTAATTAGACTCAAAAAAGTGAAAATATAGGCAAGCTAGGAGCAAAGAGCACTCACTAAAAAAATCCCTGAGATACAATCAAGCAAACAGCCTTCAGGTATTTCCACTCCGGGTGATTAGGACCGAACATCAAAATACAAGAAAGCGAAATATAGGACCTCCTGAAAGTAGTCTGGGGTAATTACGGCCCAGGCCTACTAGCGAAGGTATCAGAAATAGTTACGCCGACCTCCTAACGACAGCCTTTGCCGGCACAAGCACCCAAGCTTCGCAAGGGCACCCCCCAGAAGTACTGCTGAAAGTGATGCGACGTCTGCCTCAGGTACCACGGGTATTCCCCCCCGCAGTCACCTATGTGGAACCTAGGAGTGGCAACTATGGGCACCAATCCATGTCAGAAGCCAGGCGGAACGGTCTTGAGGTCAGATTCAGCAAATCAGAGAGGGGGTATCTCTCTTCTCAGCCTTCACTTCCCCTCGCGCTTGACTCTCTGGAGGAGAGCTTTCCTGGTCCACCTAACGGAGTTGGATTTCTCTCAATTAATCAACTTCTATGTTTTGTTTGAGCGGCCTTGGAGATTTAACTCTCCACTCACCTAATCCAAGGCCCTACAACCTAGCTAGTTGGTGTATGACACTTAATAAAAACTTGCTAGTTGCTTTTAAATTATAGCGCTTATTTTAATCGGCTGTTATGTTAAGTCAAAGGGATACGGAAATGAAACTTGTGGTGTTTTGACGCAGAAAATAAATTAATAAAAACCAAACTACATGCAAATGCAGTAATTGTCTTTCGATGAAAAGCAACTTCTACACAGGTTCTACGAGACTAAAAAAATTTATTTTTCTTTTCAGATAACAAACTTCACACTCACAAAAACTATGAAAATGACTAAATGCTTAAGTGCACCTGATGCAAATCACTAAAAGCATGCAAATTCTAAGATGCAAAATCTCCTAAAGCAGAGAGAAATTTCCCAAAGATCCTTCAGTTTTATCTCTTTTTGGTTGTCCAGAAAGCTAGTTCCCACAATCAGAAACTCTTAATATAAAGACACCAAAATCGCTTGAAAACAAGAGGAAGAAATCAATGACAATTCCTTTCCAAAATCAAGTCAAAATCCAAAGGCAAGAAATCTCAACAAAGCTTCAAAAGATATAATGAAATGAAAACAAAAATGTAAAAACAAAAGAAAACAACAAAGCAAAATGTTTTTTTTTTGAGCTTTTGAGTTTTATAAAAGAAGAGTTCGAAAAGACCAAGAAAAACTATCAAATCCCAAGCCAAACAACACTGAATTTCAAGCAAAAACTTCAAAAACGCTCCAAATCTTATAAGGCTAACTAGTAGCAAGATTTATATGAGCACAAGAAGACACGAAACTCAGTCACTCAGCCTAGAAGAATAGTACAACCTTGCAGCAAACAAAAACTTCAAAGAACCAAGAAAGACTCTTCAAAAGTTGCAACAAGACCTAGTCGACTGAACTCAAGAAAACCAACCAAGAAATGGGCAAAAATCGAAGTGCAAAGCAAGACACAAAGGTAGGAAAGAGTAAATGAGCAGGAGCTCTCTGTTCTGATAAAGCAGAACAACCAAGAATCCCCAGAAAGAGATCTTGGTACTCGAACCAGGAATGCCAGCACAAGAAACAAGACTTTGCCAAATAAGCTAGTTTTCAATCAAACAAGAGAGAGAAAAGACCAAAGACCACTTTCTACACAATCCAGAGGACACAAAGACACTGCAGGAACAGGTCTCCACAGACAGACAGGACTAAAAAGCCAAGAAATCCAAAATTTCAAAATCTACCCAGGTATACGCTACTTAACAGTTTGGCAACAAGCGTGCATACGCGACTGTGCTAAAGGAAACCCGCGTATACGTGACTCCCTTTAACAAAAAATGCGTGTATATGCGACTGTGTGCAGACAAACCCGCGTATATAAAGGTAAATAATGAAAAACAAAAAAGATCAAGCCTGGATAAGAAACCAGGACTTCGGTCTGACTGAGAAAGAGTAAACTAGAATGGAAATAAAAGTTAAAACTGTTGGAAACCTATCAAACAACTGAAACCACCCAACAAGGGAATCACAAGCATGCATGAGGAGTCGCCAGTTCTGTTTTGGGGAAAATCACCCTAGAGGTTTGTTGGGTCAAAACCTCCACAGAGCAGGGCATGCCATTCAGAAGGACTCACACACAACCATACTTGAATGCAAAAAACTAGATAATAAAGATAGCAGAACTCACCCGTAGTCCTACGTTTGATGTAGATCCCGCGGGGTCCAAACCCCCAGCAACCTTTCTTCCTCCTTCAACCTGGAAAACAAGAAAGAACATGCACGGAAACCTAGTTGTACAGCATATATTTCTCCTAAACGTTAGTGTAATCCATGTGAAACATGATATAAACGATAATAACTGCTTAATGATCAATCTTTCCACATATACAAATAGATACTAACACAGAAGTTCAGGAACAAGATGGTTCTTCATTATTATGAATAGCATGTACAGAAGTAAAGAGTGGAGAGATCACCTGAATCCTTCCATGATCTTCGAGCAGACCGTCGTCCGGATTCGTCCCGCCCTTGCCTCGCTAAGAAACTTTCAAGACTTGTGCACTCGAGATGGCATATAAATGGATGAACATCTCCAGGAAACAAGGGTTTCCTGTATAAATTTGGGAAAGTGCAGGAGGCACGGGGAATCAGACTTGAACTGGGATTCCAACAGAGTATAATGTCTATAAAATTTCTCTCTCCCTTAGGCCATACACATGAGGGGCTTTTATACTCCCTCAAAGTAGTTTCAGTCAGTTGGAAATAGTTGGCCATGTACTGGGGTGGTTGAACTACTGGAGTAACCATCAACCCAGTCCGAAAATAGGGAATTTATATATTTTTTTAATGGTTTTAATGGCATACACGGAAAAGTACATGTGGACTCGCGTATACACGCGGAAAAGTCTGGGCATACCCGCGTATGGGAATTTTAACACTATTTTTTAGTGAATTTGTTCAAGTCTGTAGGAATGGGTGCCCAAAGCCATAAAGACAATCATGAATCACCTGAGGGTGAAAAATGATGCTATAACAAATGGTAAACAATATTTCTTTATTAGCATTAACCATAGCTCTTTGTTCAGGTGAATAATAGGATTGACACAGCCTAATGACTTCTGGACATTGATGAGTATGTGGAACTACATACTTGGGTCTATTTGACTCCCAAATCTGAACTTCATCTCCCTGATCTAATTATTTTTCTAGACTCCACCAGTGGAGTTCTAAAAGATTGAATTCTATCATTAGATTAGCTATCTTGTAATCTATATCAGCTAGAGGTGTATGTTCCACATCTACAAATGGAGGTTTTAGAGGATTTAGGACAATGGTGGTTTTGGAAGCCATTGCTGGGTTTGATTTTGACATTTTATACCTTCTGGATGTTTGAAACTCTGTATTTAAACTTTTTTTACACTTATGTAAGCTTAAACTACTTGGAGAAGGTATTTTTGGATTTAACAAAGGTTTATTGAATAGGAATAGGCACAAATTGGCTTTCTTTTTGGTTTAAACTTTCAAATTTAGCTTTAAAACTGATCTTCAAACTCTTTATAGGTTTTGGAAAAGGTAAACCTAGGGTTTTCTGTTCTTCTTTGAATAAACTGGACTAAAAATGGTTCAATTCAGAGACATAAGGATCCTAAGTGTTTATAAAGGGTTTCTTTAATCAATCAAAGGATCTTTAAAGTCTATAAAAGGTTAAAATTACTTCAGTTTTGATTTAAAAACTGATTACAGTATCAAAATCGTAATTTTATTAGGGTTTAGTAGTGAATTCTTTCTTTGCAGGCAAAATAAGCATTTTTCTGTAGGCAAACAGCTTCACAAGGCTCAATTTCTTAGAAAATTAGTTCTTTTAAATGAAGGGAAGGTTATTTTCTTCGAGGAATACCTATTTTTGCAGGTAATTGATCTTTAAATTGGGTTTCTGAGGCGTCAAAAAGTTTTTTTAATGGATGTTGAAGTCTTTTGAAGTAAACTGGGAGCTTCAAGCGGTCTTGGCAACAATTCTCAATAGATCTCTAGTTCTTTGGGTGAAAAAATGGAGTACAGTGCTTGATTTTTCAGTCGAGAAGGCTTAAACATGCAAAAAAAACTCTTCAAAAGACTTGAACTAGGCATATATGTGATTATATTGATTTTTTAGGTTTTAAACGGGTTCTGTATTGAATGCGAGTCAAATAAGAGGAAGGGTGGTTTAGTGCTGGTGGGAGAAAACCACCAGTGGTTATCGCATGAGCTCAGGGCGGTAAGTGGTTTCTTTGGATCGAATGTGATCCAATAATTTGGTGTTGCATGGAGGAGAGATAATGGAGTAAAGCAGACTATTTCACAAATCTAAAAATGATTAACATTAGCGCTATTGAATTTGAAATTTTGCATCTAGATCGTTGGATCTGGAGGGATGTGTGCGAACAACGGAGATGGAATGATGGAGTTTCTTAGTATGTGAGGCATGGGGCCCAGGAAATCATATGCGTCGGGGTTAGGTTTAAATGTTTAAAATGCAGTTTTAAACATAAAACCTTATGTATTAATATGATAGGCAGGGTACGTATTTACACAGTAAATGGGTAATATTTATGTGTATTGTGACTTTTGAGCAGGGGATATTATATATAATATGTAATATATTTTAATCTATAGGGGGAAGCGGGATAATATTTCACGTGGAGTAATAGGACCATAGGTTAAAATTAATAAATGGATTTGGGGTATTTTAAAAATAAATAAATTAATATATCAATGGGAAGGGGTAGTTATAAAGGATTTAATACATTATGTTAGAGTTAATATGAGATGAATGTAATGAATGGAAATACATAAAATAAACTAAGCAAAGTGTAAAAATAGGCATTTGAGCACAATAATGGTCCCATTTAAAATATTTACACATAATACTTAGGTTAAATTGTATTTTGTGGGTTTTTTGAGTGTTTTTGGATGAAATGAAATTAATTAAAAGGGGGTTTTACTTTCTCTAAGAAAAAAAGGTGTTTTGCTTAGGAAAATGGATTGTGTTTTTGGTAAAGGGTGGCTATGTTGAGGAAATGGGATTTTATGAAGGAAATCCAGTATTTATTATCAATCAGTCATTGAGCCTTGGGTCTCGTCCCAACAATAGTCAGAGAAATTCTCTGAGCCTCTTTAACTGAAGGTTTTGAAAACTGGAACACTTTGAGGGGAAGGGAATTAGTAATTTTTGCCAAATGATGCTTTATAACATGCCTTGCACAACTTCTTTCTACCTACCCATCATTATTCTAACATTCTTTACTTCATTTGCATGGGTGCATTTAAGCTTGAAACCCTAAATCCATTTTTGTTTTTAAAGCAAGAAAATATCTAATTCTAACCTTATTTTATCCAAGGGCTCAGATTAAACTGTTGAGCTCCTCATTTATTCTCTAACTATCTACTGATTTTTCAAGTTTAAATAGATTGACATATCTTTATTCTCTATCTAAAACATGAAATTTAAAGCATGAAAAGTTAAGATTAAACTATTTAACTCCTCATGGATTATGGCATTTTGAACAAGCTACACATAATCATTAATTTCGCAGTAAAAGTAAAAAAGTAGTGGCATTTTGACTTGCATCACTTTCATGTCTTATTATTATCTCATTTTTCTTTTGGGGTCCATTTTTTATTCTTTTTGATCTTTTATTTTCAAGTCCTTTGATCTTTCTTTTAGGACTTTTACTCTCTTTTCATTTTTTTATTTTTCAAATATGGGAAAACAACTTGCAAAAAGAAAGGTATGTATATATTTACCAGACCAATCATAGTCAATTTAAAAATTATGAACCCTATTATTATAGGACCCTAACATTGGCTCCACATGAGGATGGCATTTCCTGGTGAAATTTCAAGAACTTTAAGACTAGTAGCCTTTGAATTTTGACTATGATGACCTTGTAGATGTTGTCTGATCTTTGCAATTGTTCATACTTATGAAATTTTACCTCTCAAAGCTTAGGACATTCTCTCCGGGCTTCAACTTTGTTAGGAAAATATCCAATCCAAACAAAAATCTTGATGTTTAGGTACAATGGATAAAGTAAAAAAAAATAACTATTGGTTATTTCTAAAGAGTAGTAGTGCTTCATCATTCTGCCATTGACAGGTCCACCTAGCATATCTGATCCATCCATTTCTTTCAAAAATAAATCTTTGTTACCTCTGTAGCCATAAATAATATAAGGTCCTTTCCATAGGAAATTAAATTTCCCATGTTTACCTTTCTCTTCTCTCCTTGAATCCCATTTTAGCACTTTGTCACCAATGTAGAAATCATCTTTTTTATGCTTTCTGTCAAAAATTTTATTTATCTTGTCTCGGATAACTTAAGACTTAAGATAAACCTCTTCTCTTGTTTGCTGCAAGGAATGGTTTTATTAATCCTTCTTTGAATTTCATTGGTCTCAACTTGTAACTCTTGAATTATTTTCATTATTAGTACTCCTAAGGAGGATGGAAAAACAACATCCATTCCATAAACAAGCTGGTAAGGGGATGTACCAATAGATTTTTTGGTGGTATGTCTATCTGCCCATAAGGCATTAACTAACTTCTTGTTTCAAGTTTCCTTGTTATCTTCTAGTAATTTATTGATAATGTTCACAAGGCTCTTATTGGAAGATTCTGCAAGGCCATTACCTTCAGGGTAATATGCAGTAGAGTGGCCAAGGGTAATATGGTATTTATGGTAAAAGAAAATTGTCATTTTAGATTTGAATGCAGCTTCATTGTCAATGATAATCCTTTGAGGACATCCAAATCTTGAAAGTATGTTACTTTCTAAAAAGGAGATAATGGCAGTGTCAGTGGCTTTCCTAGAAGGTATGGCTTCAATCCACTTAGTAAAATAATCAGTGGCTGTCAGAATCCACTTATGTTGGGCTGATTATGGAGGGTGAATTTCACCAATGAAGTTAAGACCCCATTGTTGAAATGGTATTTCTGTTGAGATGGGTTTTAAGGGCAATTTCAAGACCTTTTTATTTCCCTCAAATATTTGACACTTGTGATAGCAGGTCACATACCTTTTTACATCTACAAACAAAGTAGGCCAGTAAAAAACAGCTCTCGGGATTTTGTCTGTAGTAGTCTTCTAGTAGATATTTCCTCCACAGTCATCTACATGAAATTTTTTTAAAACTTTATCAGCTTCTTCTTTAAGAAAAAAATTCAATAAAATTCCACTATGATCTTTCCAAAAAGTACATTGTCTAATATACAAAATCTTACTACCTTTAGCTTTAAGAATCTAGCTTTTGTTCTTGATAATCTAGAAGGAGCTTGTAAATTTAGTAATACAAATATAATATCTGCATACCATGGTGAGTCTAAAAAGGATTCACTGATCTCTGGAGTCACCATATCTTCCTGATCATCTACTTGGGCAATAAAATTATTGTCTAAAGCGTGACAATTTGATTCAGCCATGAGTTTTCTTAAACCTTGACCTTTTATAAGTTTAGTGGGTTTTATTTCTATGTCATATTCCAAAATTGTGGAAATCCACTTGCCTCTTTTACCATCAGGACCATTCTGTATTAGAATGTCCTTTACAACTGCATTTGGAACATAGGTAATGATATGTGAATAAAGAATGTAAACTCTAAAATATTTAATGGATTTTACCAAAGCTAGGGCTTGTTTCTCCATGATATTGTACTTTAAAGTGGCATCTCTGAGTGACTTGCTAAAGAAAACAATGGGATTCTCATAGCCCTGGTCATTTTTCTATAGTAAAACTACAACAATAGTGTGTTCTGAAGCAAAGGAGAAGATAATAAAATCCTTCTTAAAATCAGGACTTAAAAGGACTGGTGTTTTGGTTAAAGCTTGTTTAATTGATTCAAAATATTTCTTAGCTTCAATATTCCATTTAAGTACTGAGTCCTTTTTAATCAGATTGTTAAGCTCTCTGATTATTTCAGCTAAATTTGAGATTAATCTTCTAAGAAAGTTAATTTTACCTAGAAAATATTATAACTCTTTAATGTTCCTAGGCAGATTAATGTTAAGAATTGCCTCTATTCTAGCAGGGTCTATTCTAATTCCCTCTTTATATATTATGTGTCCAAGTAACTTACCTTCTTCTAATCCAAATAAAGTTTTCTTAGGGTTTAGAGAGATGCCAAATTTCCTAGATTTAAGAAAGACTTGTCTGAGATGATCCAAGTGTTCATAATTATTCTTTGAGAATACAGTAATGTCATCTAAATAAATCACTAATAATTCATGATTTTTCCTTTACAAAGGTTATATCCATAGCTCTTTGAAAAGTGGTTCCTGCATTCATTAACCCAAAAGTCATTTTTACATATGTAAATGTGCCTCATGGAGTATTAAAAGCAATTTTGGTTTGGTCTTCAGGTTGGACTAAAATTTGGTTGTACCCTGAAAATTCATCTAAAAGTGAAATCCTAAAAGAACCAACTACCCTCTATAAAATGTGATCCATCTTTGGTAAAGGGTAATTGTCTTTTAAGAATACCTTATTTAAATTTCTAAAGTTAGCACATAATCTAATTTCTCTTGTCTTTGTCCTGATGGGAACTAGATTAGAAACCCAAACAGAATATCTAATTCTTGTAATCATTTGGGCATCATACATTCTTTTTAACTCTTTCTCAATTAAATGAATCAAAATAGGATTGATCCTTCTTAACTTTTGTTTAAAAGGATTTTGGTCTTATTTTATAGGGATTTTATGTTGTATTATATTGGTGTCATAGGATTTTAGGTTATCATAACTCCAAGCAAAAACATCTTGAAATTCCTTAAAAAGAGCTATGTATTTTTCTTTTTCTTGTTGAGGTAAAGCTTTGGAAAGTTTAATCATCTTGGGTTTTAACTCTGTACCAATGTTACATTATTCAATATCAAATCTAAGTGGCTCCATTTTAGGTTTTCTTGCAACATCATTAGAGTCAAATAAATCTTATAAAGGAGTTAAGCCTTTTGGTAAAAATTTATCTTTTAAGTTCAAAATATCAGATTCATCATCAACTATCTCTTAAATTTCTACTTTCTCTAAGTTATCTATGCGTGATTGAATAAAATTAGTAGGTTTTGCAAACTTTACTTTATTTACATCTATGTTATTCAAATCAACTTCACTATCTAAATTTTGATCTAATTTACAGTCAATGTCTATTTTACAATTCTGAAATTCACCTTCATTGTTCATTAAATGGTAAATTTGTTGATTCTGTGAGAAATTTTGCAATATTTAAGATTATCTGGAATTATTGGTCTGTGTTTAACTTCTGCAATATACCTATTGTTACACCATTTTTTGGTCATCTAACCTATTGTTATTAGATGGACCCAAGTACACCATGTAAGACCAATTTTACCCTAACTAAAATTGCATTCACTATGAAAAATAACTTAGTAAACCACCTTTATTAAGTTGTTTATGGTCTAAACAGGAAACCCCATGAGAAAATATTAAATAAATCTACATTTTTTTTATTCCCCTCAAGGAATAATTAGTTAAACAACAATTTAATTAGTATTCTTGGTTATATTTAACCCAAAACATGGAAATTAATTAGATAAATCATTATTTATCTTATTATTTCCTAAGAATAATTATTTAAACCTTATTTAAATAATATTATTTGTTGAATATGACTAAATCACACTTAAATAATTAAATGAATAATTATTTATTTGATTATCACTCAACCACATCCTTAAAATTAAAAATAACTCATTTATTTATTTATTATTTACAAATAGAGGGATTTGACCCAAGTCAAATTCCTTTTCCCTCCAACAAATATAATAAAATATTCCATAAAAGTTGGATCTTGATTTGGTTAATAATATTTTAATTACGCACCAACATCTAGACTAACTCAATATTTTGTTATAAATAAAAGGGTTTTCCCATTCATTTACCACCTTTTGTTGCCTAAAGACCACTCTGGATCTATACTTTTGGTCTGACTATTGATCCACCATCATAGTCATATTTTTCTACCATTTTTGTCTGGGTTTTCTACACCATCAAGAGGGAGGAATTTTAGATGTGAAGTGATGAATACTTACAAGAACCGATCCAATTGAGGAGAACTGGTAACACCCTCCTGTGTTTTCCTCCCAGGTGCCATTAATACAAAATTCATTCAACATATTCTTATCTTGTCAACTAGATGCATGGAGTAAATCTTGTTTTTTCTACTGCTTAATGTCTTCTAATGCATAGATCTAGATTTTTGCAGCATTTATCTTGACCACCTAACTACAGATCTGAGGATATTGACAACCATATTTGCTGTTAGGGTTGTTTGTTATGCACAACTAAAGTAGTATTTTTTCGTACGCTTGGAACTAAGATTCATACTAACAACTGGAAACTCCACACGGGTTTACGATTATGACCGTTGTCTTTTTTCTGATCCTTGCATATCCAGCTTATTAAAACCCTAAGATTTCTCTTCAGCCCCTTGTTTTTTCTTTTCTTGATGTTTCTTTTAACCTATAAAACCCTAAAATGATAAAAGTTCTAACTTCGTTGTGTTTTCAGACCTATTGCGCAGGTGACAGACATCAACCACAGTTGAGACGACAATTTTTTCTGAAATATACCGCCAAGAGTGCCGAAAGTGAAGGTCACACTTTTTGACTCAAAAACTGTGACCTGGAGATTTAGGAAGTAGGAATCAGCCTAAAAACTGCTACCTCTGCTGAAAACAGGTCAGAAACTGCGACCTAGATTTTTTGCAGGGATTTTTCTGAAAGTTTTCTGGGTTTTTCTGAGACTCTATTCAAGGTTTTCTGACCTCTGTCTCCACCTGTTTTGGACCTGTACCTATTCTAGTTAGCTCAACTAAGTGGGAACCTAGCCCCCTAGGGCTTCAGTACCCTCCACTTTTTGTGGAAGAGTTTTTGCTATTGTAGGTTGTCTGAAATTTCAGAGTCTTCAGCCATTTTTTCAGACCTGATACCTCACCTTCATATCCACTTCAGATCAGCTTATTAACCATCCAAATCACCTCATTTAGGTTTTTTTGGGTTTTCCTCTAGGGTTCACTTTGTTTCCCTCCAGGAGATATCCTTTCGCCACCTCTTTTTACAACAATTTTTCCTCTAATTTGTTGTTGTTTTCTACACCACTTTCCAGCAGATTTTGTCCTTTAGATCCATGTCCCTCCTGACCTTAGATCTATTGGCTTTTTTAGTGTGTTTTGATTAGTTTTTTACTCACCTATAGACTAGTTTTTGAGAGACCTGCCTCCTTGGGTTTAGATTATTGCATTATTAGTTGTTTATTCTCTGTTTTTGCAGGCTTATATACTATCATTTGCAGGTTTATTTACAACTATACAACACAATTTTTCTTTTCTCTACAAACGTCTGGGTTTAAAAATTAAAATTTACACACTTCACACACACACCCTAAGTGAAAATGGCCTTGGTTAACACTGCCAAGAAAAGACTCTAAAACATTGAAATCAATTGATCCTGCACCTCTCTGCCCTTGTTTTGACATTGTAAACAGTTGATCCTACACCTCCCTACCCTTTTCGATCTCTTTTTCCTTTGTGTCGTGTTTGTGTTGTCATCATTTCTCCACCAAGGCATTTATCCCAGAGACTTCTTGGCCTTCATCCTCATTTTCCAGTAGGAAGACTTACTCCTCTGCGTAGGATTCGAGTTAGTCCTCCACCGAGTCTGCGCACCGACTCTTCCTCTGGTCCTTTGGGTTCTCCTTCTCGTTCCACCTTTGATTCCCCCCATCACACCTACACCATGTCTGGTGTAGGACCTAATGTTGGTGGTAACCCTAGCCCTCATGCTGGGAATACCACTAGTGGGACCACAATGGACACTATCCCGGCTGCACCCTTGCTCCCTTTCATGGCAATCCTTAGCCTCCCCAATTTTTACTAACTGATAAACGACCCTATACACCATGATGCTAGTTGGCCTGCTATGCCGACAAAGCTCCCTTCTGACATCCCAAATTTTGAAGGCCTTGCTGGAGAAGATCCTTCAAATCATGTTTGATCTTTCCACGTGTGGTGTTCGTCTAACTCCATTACCGATGACTCTATCTGTCTTCAGTTGTTCCAATGAATGCTTACAGGTGAAGCCTCTAAGTGGTATGTTGATCAAGCCCCTTCCTCTCATACCACCTTTGTGACTCTTGCCCAGGCTTTTCTGTCTTACTTCCAGCTCCCCCTTCGTTATGAAACTGATACCGAACTCTTGAATTCTTTCTGTCAATCGTCTGCGACCCTCGTATCCGACCATGTCCAGGAATGGAAGAGAAGAAAGAGCCTATGTCAAGCTCCTACCTTCAAAGACCGTGTCTACATGGAGTGGTTCCTTAGATCTCTTTTTCCACCTATCGAAAAATATGTCATATCGCAATTTCCTCAAACTAAAGAAGTCGCTCTCCAAATTGCGTTAAAATATGACCTGATCTACGCTCAGTCGGGTTATGTTTATACCATTCTACCTGAACTTCCCAGATCTAGTGGTGCCAACGCACCGGGGGCATCTCACGCTGCCGACAATGTCATTGGAGCTCTTTCTAATCCATATGCTCAACCTCCCATGGGCTATGGTTTTCTTCAGGGGGGGCTACACCTCCTGCACTTTTTCCCCTCCCGGTAGCACGTATCCAGGATATGGCTTGCCTCCTATTTTTCCCCAACCTCCTGTTTACTACACTGTTACCTAACATCCTTATTATCTATATCCATAGCTTAGTGCTCTAGCTCCTCCAGCATTAGCACCGCTTCCTCCCTTACCTTCTCAACCCCCGCAACAGTAACCACCGCCCCCTCAGGGGCAGGTGTATGCACAGCAGGGCGTGACTAATCCTTCTCCCTCCAAAATGAAGAGGAAAGGCACTCAAAATAAATATACTCCTAGTAATCCTGGACTTAATCCTCAAAATAATGCTCCTAACATTACTAATTAGAAATAGAGCACCCATCCCAAGCAGGACAGGCCTATTTGCATGAACAAGCCTTGTTCTTCTTATGGTATTTATGGTCATTACATGCATGATTGTCCTCTTTTGCCATAGATGCGGTAGCTGTGGGAGTATCAAGCTACATTGAGAGGAAAGCAAGCCATCCCTTCTGTTCCTCCCAGTCCTACACCTAGTCAACCGGTTGTGCTTACCAATCCTTCCCTTAGCAAGGATTTGTGGCTACCCAACCACATGAAGGTTAGGTGGCCACTCAACCTCTTCCATCTGGTACCTCCAATTACCAGATTCTCATGATGAACTCTGATCAACCTTTAACTGTAGACATCAATCTTCAGACTTGGTCTCGTTAGTACAGCAAGTCTCCCACTACGTCTATCCCCGAGCCACCTCCTTTGGTCTCTACAGATCCTCTTTCGACACCTAATGGTCCCTTACAGATCCCTCAGCCTAAGTTGCATGTTCATACCAAGATTCATAAGGGACCACTACGCCAAAATGCTACTTCTGGGAAAGATGCCCATTCGTATAGCATAGTAGATGATTTGGCACAATCCTCGGCTGCCATTTCAACACTGGAACTCCTCTAGTCGTGCCCTTCACAATGAAAAGCTCTACTATCTGCCATGGGTGTTGTAGATCCTTCCGACAATCAATTGATCATCTTTGACGTTGACCGGTCAGAACATTCTCCTCTCCCTACTTTTGTTTCCTTCCAAATCCTAGTCAAGATTTGGAACGCTAACACTTCCAGATGCATTATTGATGAGGGGACATCCACCTGCATGATGTCCACTTCAGTTTGGAAGAAACTCGTATCACCTTAGTTGTCTCCTTCCATGATCACTCTCCGAGCGTGGGATGGCCATGCCTCCCAGCCCATTAGCTTATTCCGCAATTGTCCTATTACTCTTGCGGGCAAGACTGTTTGCGTTGACGTACAAGTCATAGATGCCCCCTTAGATTACAACATTCTATTGGGTCGTAGCTACACTTATGCGATGTCTGTTGTCCCTTCCGTGATCCACTACAAGATGTCCTTCCCTCATAACAGAAATATAGTCAGCATTGACCAGTTGACATATTACGAACCAAAGTCTCAGACCTCCCCTGATTCCACTATCTCTTCGATGGCCAACAAGCAAACCTCCGATCCTTTGACCAGTGTTTCACCCGGAGTCTACAAATATTCCTCACTTCTTGGTACATTCCCTAGTCTTCCTCCTCCTGTCTCCGATCCCAGCTCATCAAATTTTTCCATGATGCAATCGTCTCGGGATGCCCTCAAGTGGCCCACCTCAGCTAGTCAGTAGCCTCCTCGCCCTCTGCAGCCTTCTCCTATCCCTTCGATTCAGCCTTCTAGACCTCGTCCTCTTGGCCCTTCAGTTGGTACTCATGAGCCTCTTTACCCTCCTGGAATGGTTCCTCGAGGCCTTAACCATTTAGGACCTGTCTCGCTTGGCCATTACCCCTCCAGTCAGATACCGTTCCTAGCTCCCCCACCAGGAGTCTATACAGCACCTGTCATGGCCACCCTTTCTCTTCCTAACTTGACCCTTGGGATTCCCGTCTGGTACCTTGATCCTCCAGCTACTACCCTACCATTTCAACCCAAACCTTATCTTGCTTTGACCCTAGTTCAACCAGTCCCCATGACTTCTCTAGCTGCAACAATGCCTCAACCACCTCCTGTTGCAACTGCTTCGGGTAAGAAGGGAAAATCTCGCAAGAGGGCCTCCACTAATTATCTTCTTTACTTTGTATCACAACATTGGACCCCTGTACCTTAAAAGGGGCGGCAACGCCGCTCGAAATTTAATCGCTGCCATGGGGGGTCTAGGGGGGGGCGGCAGCGCTTTTTGGAGCCCCCCCTGGCGGGGGTTCGGGGGCAGCGCCCCCGAAGCTAAAAACATATGTAAAATTTCCTTGTAAAAGTATAGTAATTTCTAGTCAATCTGGGCCGTTCATTAGGAAAATGATCTGACGGTAGAAGTTATGTTTAGATTAGGGTTTTTTGCCCTAGAAGGCAACCCCCTTGTATATATGGGGGCATTGTATTACGGCTGTGTATTATGAGTGTATTCTCGGAGCGAGAAACGAAGGGGCGACGGGGAGACGAGAGGATATTACGGCGGATGTTCTTCCTTAGGTTTTGTCTCTTCATGTTTCCTGGATAATAGAAATGAAGGACTGGCTATTCAAGGTGGACGTAGCCCAAATTGGGTGAACCACGTATATCTGTGTCTCTCTGGTTTTATGTGTTTTGTGTGCTTGTATTTTCCACATATTTTATGTGTTGCATTGCTCTGTAATATTTAATTTTCTAACAACTGGTATCAGAGCCGAAGGTATATTTGGCTGATAAACTTGTAGAAAAGAAGGGTTCCTAGTTCGAGTTGGAGAAATGGCGGAAGATGGTAAGTTTAGGGTCAAGAAATTTAACAGCCAAAACTTCCCGCTATGGAAGATGCAAATGGAAGATTATCTGTATCAAAAAGATTTGTAACTACCATTAAGCGGAAAAACAAAGAAGCCGGTGACCATAACAAATGCAGAATGGAACATTCTCGATAGAAAGGCACTCAGAACAGTACGGTTGTGCCTTGCGGCATCGGTCGCCTTCAATATTTCGAAGGAAACAAAAACAGAGGGTTCGATGCAGATGTTGGCGAAACTATATGAAAAACCCTCGGCCTCAAACAAGTTATTTCTTATGAAATTATTATTTAATATGAAGATGTCGAATGAATCCTGATGGGTATTCAATGAATTGCTCATGATTTTGGTGAGCTAAGATGCAGCAGGGAGTGGCTTTGATGATGAAGTTAGAGATCTGTTATTCTTGTGATCATTGCCAGAGAGTTGGAATGGTTTAGTAATGGCCATTAGTAACTATGTCTCTGGATCTAGTACTTTAAAGTTTGATGATGTTTTTGGTGCTATCCTTAGCGAGAAAATGCGACGGAAAATCTTTGGTGAGACTTCAGGTAATTCTTTGAGTGCAGAGTCTAGGGGAAGAAGAATGGAAAGAGGAACGAGCTCGGGATATCATAGTAAATCAAGGAAAGGCAGATCCAAGTCCGGATCGGGGATAGTGTGCTGGAAATACGGAAAGAAAGGACACCTAAAGAAAGACTGTAGATCTCGGAAGGGAAAAGAAGGAGACACACAGCAAGAAAAAAATCATGAAGCAAATGTGATAGGTGATGTGTTACAAGATGTTTTGATTCTTTCTTTCGAAAATTTTATTGATTCTTGGGTTGTAGATTCAGGGGCTTCATTCCATGCCACACCTGATAAGAAATATTTTCATGACTATGTTCAAGGAAATTTTGGACAAGTTTGTTTGGGTGATGATAAACCTGTAAAATTTTGGAATGGGTAAAGTTCTTGTAAAACAACGGAATGGAAACCAATGGCTACTAAAGAATACAAGGCATGTTCAAGTCCAGAAGAAAATCTGGGATTCAGGCAGTTAGGCGGTGAGGTTGTGTGACAACTTTCACAGATAAAACTTGGAAGGTCACCAAAGGAGCCCTGGTAATAACAAAAGGTGAAAAGGTTGGTACATTGTATTTATGCAATGGTATTTATAACTCTTTTAATGCTTTAATTTCCAAAGGACTAGATTCAGCATTATGACATCATAGGCTCGGACACATGAGTGAGAAGGGGATGAATATTCTTCACTCAAGAAATTTGTTGTTGGGTTTGAAGAATGTTGATTTGGATTTCTATGAAAAATTCATTTATGGAAAACAGAAGAGGTGATTTCAAAGTTAGGAGAAAAAGAAAAATGAAAAGATAGAGCTATGCATCTAGATATGGGGCTGCTTGATGCTCAATATATAGGTGGCTCTCTACGTTATTATGTTGCTTTGTTGGTGATTTTAGTAGAAAAAATGGTTGTTATTGAGGCCAAAAGGATGAATACTAGGCTACTTTACGAGGATTGGTCTTTAGTTGGAATGAGATAGGAAAGTTGAAGTGTCTGGAATCGAGACAATGGAGAATTGAAATATTACGTAAAAGAGTTTGATAAGTCTTTGATAAGAACATGATTAATGAAGACAGTTCCAAGAACACCACAAGAAAATGGCGTGTCAGAAAGGATGAACAGAACAATCATGGAGTGTGCAAGGTGCATGAGATTGCATGCAGGATTGCCTTTACAATTTTGGGCAGATGCTATAGATACTGCTATTTATCTAATAAACAGAGGGCCTTCAAGTTCCTTGGATGGTGGTATTCCAGAGGAAGCATGGACAAGTAAAAGGTAAACTACTCTTTTTAAAGCCTTTTGGTTGTGAGGCCTTTGTCCATATTAATAAAGAAAATAGAACAAAGCTTGAGGCAAAATCAAAGAAATGTACCTTTATTGGATATGGTGTTAATGATTTTGGTTATCGCTTATATGATTATGAAAATCACAAAATCATTAGGAGCAGAGATGTAATATTAAATGAAAAGGTCTTGTATAAGAATCAATTGCAGGAAAAGAAACAGGAAAAAGAAAGCAAGGAATACACGGTTCTTGATGAGATAACTGAAAAAGTAAAGGTGCCTGAAAATAATAATAATCAACAACCATAGCAGCAGCAACCACCACAACAGCAACAGGCACCTCAAACACCTGAAAGTGGTGTTAGAAGATCTACCAGGATAAGTAGACCCCCTGAACGATACTCTTCTTCATTATATTATTTATTGTTGACTGATTCTGGTGAACCTGAATGTTATGAAGAAGCAATGCAGGTTGAAAGTAGGAAGAAGTGGGAGCTAGCCATGGAAGAAGAGATGGACTCCTTAATGCATAACCAGACTTGGGACTTAGTCAGGTTGCCTGCAGGTAAAACTACATTGCAGAATAAATGGGTTTACGGGCTGAAGGAAGAAGATGGAGGAAAACAGAGGTACAAAGCTAGACTTGTGGTGAAGGGATTTGCACAGAAGAAAGGTATTGATTTTGATGAAATATTTTCTCCTGTTGTTAAAATGAATTCAATCAGAGCTGTTTTAAGTCTTGTAGCAGCGGAAGATTTACATCTTGAACAGTTAGATGTAAAGACAGCATTTCTCCATGGAGATTTGGAGGAAGAGATATACATGCAGCAACCAGAAGGATATGAGGTAAAAGGGAAAGAAAAATTGGTGTGCAGATTAAAGAAGAGCTTGTATGGCTTAAAACAAGCTCCAAGGCAGTGGTATCTAAAATTTGACAAGTTTATGTCTGAACAAGGTTATACTAGATGTCACTCTGATCATTGTGTTTATCTAAAAAGGAAAAATGATGGAAGCTATATTATATTGTTATTGTATGTAGATGACATGCTTGTTGCGGGGTCTAACATGTAGGAAATAAATGTGCTCAAAAGAAAATTGGCAAATTCATTTGCAATGAAGGATTTGGGAGCTGCAAAACAAATCCTTGGTATGAGGATAACTAGAGACAGGAAAAATCGCAAATTAACACTGTCTCAGAATGAGTACATAGAAAAGGTGTTGAAAAGATTTAATATACAGAATGCAAAACCAGTTAGTACACCTTTTGCTAGCCATTTCAAACTTAGTAAGGAGATGTGCCCAAAGACCCAAGAAGACATGGATTATATGTCTAAAGTTCCATATGCATCGGCAGTTGGAAGCTTAATGTATGCAATGGTCTGCACAAGGCCTGATATTGCACATGCAGTGGGAGTTGTAAGCAGGTACATGAACAATCCAGGAAAAGAACATTGGATAGCAGTAAAATGGATTCTCAGATATTTGAGAGGTACCACAAATCAAGCATTATGCTTTGGTGGTTCAAACATTGCTCTACAGGGATATGTTGATGCAGATATGGCAGGTGATAGAGATAACGGGAGGAGCACTACAGGATATGTATTTACTGTAGGTGGAACAGCTGTCAGTTGGGTTTCAAAAATCCAAAGTGTTGTTGCACTTTCAACAACAGAAGCAGAGTATGTTGCTGCTACAGAGGCTAGTAAAGAAATGATTTGGTTACAAAGGTTTATGGATGAATTGGGTAAGAATCATGATATGGGCACGTTATACAGTGATAGCCAAAGTGCCATTCATCTTGCAAAGAACTCAACATTTCATTCCAGGACTAAACACATACAGCTCAAGTACCATTTCATACGGTCGGTATTGGAAGATGGAGAGTTGAAGCTGGAAAAGATACACACTAGCCAGAATCCTGCAGATATGCTAACAAAAGTTGTAACCAGGGAGAAACTGAGAACATGCTCAGTTTCAATTGGTCTTCAAGGATGACGATGAAGATGAAGAACAGCCAGGTCCAAAGAGGAATCATTGTCCAGCAAATGAAGCAGCGGTGGAGTTGCTACAATCAGTCTCCAAGTGGGAGATTGTTGGGTATGGAGTCTGATTATCTTCTTTACTTTGTATCACAACATTGGACCCCTGTACCTTAAAAGGGGCGGCAATGCCGCCCGAAATTTAATCGTTGCCGTGGGGGGTCCAGGGAAGGCAACCCCCTTGTATATATGGGGGCATTGTATTACGGCTGTGTATGACGAGTGTATTCTCGGAGCGAGAAACAGAGAGGGAGACTGTGAGAGAGAACAGAGGATATTACAGCAGATCTGCTGTAGGATTTGTCTCTTCATTTTTGTTGGATAATAGAAAGGAAGGACTAGCTGTTCGAGGTGGACGTAGCCCAAACTAGGTGAACCACGTATATCTGTGTCTCTCTGGTTTTATGTGTTTTGTGTGCTTGTATTTTCCGCATATTTTATGTGTTTCGTTGCTCTGTAATATTTAATTTTCTAACACTCTTGGCCCTTCAGTTGGTACTCATGAGCCTCTTTACCCTCCTGGAACGGTTCCTCCAGGCCTTAACCATTTAGGAGTTGTCTCGCTTGGCCATTACCCCTCCAGTCAGATACCGTTCCTAGCTCCCCCACCAGGAGTCTATACAGCACCTGTCATGGCCACCCTTTCTCTTCCTAACTTGACCCTTGGGATTCCCGTCTGGTACCTTGATCCTCCAGCTGCTACCCTACCAGTTCAACCCAAACCTTATCTTGCTTTGACCCTGGTTCAACCAGTCCCCATGACTTCTCTAGCTGCAACAATGCCTCAACCACCTCCTGTTGCAACTTCTTCGGGTAAGAAGGGAAAATCTCGCAAGAGGGCCTCCAAGGACAAGGCTGCCCTGATGGACCCTGCACCTCCCCCGCCTACAAAGCCCTATGCTTTATGTGATGTCGTCGTCCATGCCACCCATAACTATCCTGAACTACCCCGTATCAAGCTTATGGTTAAAGTTGTGTTCCTTGAGTCTACGGCCCCTAAAACCTTTGTTTCTTCCTCAACTGGAGCTAAGAATCCTAAAACTATTCACACTAACCAACCTTGTGCATTGTGTGATCTCCATGGCCATTATTCTCACCATTTTCCCCGCCTTACACATTATTGCACCTCGTTCGAGGTAGTTCAGCAGTACGAGATTGAGCAAAACCAATCCGCCTCTTCTGTACTTGTGCAGTATGCTGCAGGCCAGACTAAGGATTTACCTGCTCCCATTGATACTCCCCCTCCTAACGTCGAGATGAAGGATCCTATGGCCACCATCCTCTATCTTTCATCATTCATGAGACCCTGGGTGGAAGCTGCCTCTGAATATTCCCCTGTTGTTTTGCTTGACCTCCCTTCAGCGATCACCCTAGGCTCAACATTAGTAGATCTCTTATCTGCTTGTTCTTCTGTCATCCCCCATGACAATGTGCATGTGAACCTTTCTTCTCATGATGATGAGTCAGGTAGCTTCATCACGTCATGTGGTCTCCCTTCCTCCAGTCACTCCATCTTCTATTGTGATGATGACATCACGGAAGCCATGTCCATCCCTGATTTCATATTTCCCGCCCATAAATGGGATAGCACCACTCATGCCTATGCTGAATTTCCTGATCTCAGCACAAGCTACACCTCAGATAGCTCTCACACTCCACCTCACTGTTTGTGTGTGAGTAGTAGACATCCTACCCTGATAAATCCCTCCCGCGAAGTGCGTTTGATTTCTACTTTGCACTCAGGTTGCCATCATTGTTCATCATCCTCCCATTTATTGTCTTGTGGCACCTTTCATATGGACCTCCCGTCCACACCTTATATTTGTTTTTCTAATGGTGCAAGTCGCTACTCCAAGAATCTAGCCTCGACAGGTTGGGCCATTTTTACCCCCTTGCACTCCCTTGTTCTATCGAACGGGGTATGCATTGGTATTGCTACCAATAACCAGGCCGAATATGATGCAGTGCAAGGTTTATTAGTTGATGCCCTTTCACATTGCATCCTCCACCTTCATGTTCATTTAGATTCCCTGCTTCTTGAAATGCAATTGAATGGTGTCTATCATGTGCATAATCCTATCATTTTTAGAAAATATTTAGGAGTGCAGCTTTTGATGCATGAATTTGAAATCATTACATTCAGTCATGTACCTAGAGCACAAAATAACTATGTAGATAGCATTGCAAACCATATTCTAGATTGGAATTTAGCACACGCATTTAAAAGAAGACAATAACATAAAAATATCAAAATGATGCATATCCATAATATGTGTTGTATAAAACGTTTTAGAGTCCATCCACTCTGATACATATGACATGCCTATAGCATGTTACAAAACTCAAAACTGGGGGCACCACCTGCCCCTACACACTAATCATTATCTAGAGGATCTCAACCCAATGGCTCTGCTCCCGCAACTCGTAGATCACGCATACCCTGTCCGTCCATCTCCATGTGCTGCATGACCCCTCGCCACTCAGAGGGTAGACCAATACATGGCTCTATGTATTGGTCATCTAAGTCCTACCAGTTGCGCTCTGAAACACCGGTCAGAAGCCTCTCACATATATGACAGATGTACTCCAGGAGGGCTGCTGCATCCTCATTTTTTCATGCCCTGGCTCCACTAGGTCCTATGATCCCCGATACAGCAGGTCGTCCCATATATCCCATTGTTTTTACCGGTGTTGTATCTGCATACCAAAAGTGAAAGAATCGGTACCACATACAATATTCTAGACCTTTACATGCACATAACAGATTAGAAATTTTTCACTTACCATCGAGCCCCCATATTCGACCAAGCGGCAGTGGTGAATCCGGGTCCCCACAATAACTCATCCCACTATAGGGATAGTCATCTATATACAGTGGCATCTAATTCCAATGAACAAATAACTCGGGTTGGAACACCCATCCAACTACCCCACCTCCTCCTCTGCATATTAGTCACCCCCACTGGCACATGTGAGGCTTTCTCGGGCCCCCATCTTGGAGCTGTATGCAAGGTCAAAGTGTCGGGATCTTCTCAAAGAAGAATGGTCACAAAACTATACCATATGTACAGTCATGGTTCACTTGCCGCTTGCATAGCGAAAACTATCATTTCAATGATGATAGCATCATCTGGGCCCACCCATAGTAGGTCCCACTCAAAACACTCTTCATGGAGTGCCTGGTTGCCCAGGATCCGTAGCACCACTGCGGCCACAGCACAGGTCTCTAACCTCTAGAAATCCCTGATGGGTATCTGATTCCCCTTGACTTGGATACTTGGTCGACAATGGTGCTATAAAAACTGTATGATATTCCACCCCCACGGTAATACTGGCTGAGTATTCCCTACCATCCCAAGTGGTGGGAGACTAGTCAGGAAATATATATCCTGGATCGTCAACTTGATCCGATGCCCCTGCACTATAGATACCTCATGGTCTGAGTCCCAATAGCTGACAATCCGGGCCAATAAGGGCTCTACAGCTCTCATCAAAGGGTTCTCCACTGTAAGGTCCCACCTTACCCACCATCAGTAAGATAGAGAAGTAGATGTCACATAATCACTAATACTCATTTGCACAAAATCCTAAAGAATTAGTCACTGTAAAATTGTTTCCAACAAAAGGCCATTTTTATTTTGAAAGCTTTAGATAATACAAGAAACAACTGTCTTAGTCACACTTCAGCAAATTATTAAATTCATTTTCACATTCATACCAAAAACTTGCAGACATAGGAAGCTACACCCATTAAATAGTTTATTTAATATTTATAGTAACATAAAAACACAAGAGTAACTAAGAATTTTACACTAAAAATTTATATGCACAAAAGCTACAGCCATTCATGATTTTTGACAAACACTTTGCAGACATCACTCTACACTCATTCAACCCTTATGACAAACACTTTGCAAGCACGCAATTAAAAGTCATTGAGGCATTTTGTCAAATACTTAGCAACAATGAATTTAAGATTATTCTTCAACATATTTATCTCATAAAATTCAGAATTTAAACTGTAAATGTTTCCATCTTAAAACAGGGACTAAATAATCTTAGTTTTTCAGCAAAGACTCAACAACAGGCGCACATAACTCAGAGCAGCAATCTGCCAAATCGCCCAGATTTCCGATCTGGGTTCTGAAAAGTATTTTTTTGAAATGAAATCAGGGGTTACATGACCATTAGGCACGGATACCCCCTGATGTTGGGCTGAATCGAATTCAAAACGCCCAGAAATGCGATTCTTGAAAACAACAAAATTTATAGCCTACATGCTTCATTTATGACTTTTGTCAAACATATGGAATGAAAACTTACAACTACACCTTTACATGAGGAAAAACAACCCAAAGTTATGCTACTAAGATATGCTCATTGAAATCAAACATTTCTAAATCCACCATATGAGTCCTTAAAACATTTTACCATCCACAAGCTAATTCATATGATTTGACAAGCTTTTTGAACGAATTGTTACAATTTGACAAACACATGGCAGCCCTGAATGCTACAGCCATCAAGGCTTTCTATCAAAATTCTGATAGTACTATTACAACAATTTGAATAACAAAACATTGAATTATTAATAAGAATATGAAACATAAGCCATAACTGAAATTTATCTCCAACTTACCTCAAGCATTTGATCTTCCAAACTATATTTTAGTTGCCATTGTTTTTGCATTTTCCTTTAAGGGTTGATTCTGTAATTCCTCCAAGTATATTTTGGATACATGTCCATTTTCTTACTTTTGATATAAGCTGCAAGTTAGCCCTTATTCATGCATAAATAAATTGATAACATACTCATTCACAGATTTTGTCAAACACTTTGCAAACTATCCTAAAACCATTTATAAAACATGCATCTATTAATTATTTGAAACAAAACCATAAATCATGAAATACTTACCCAAGTCCTTTGGAATAAATTTATTGCAATTACCTTCAATAATATTTGGTTTTCCTTTTTCAAATGCTACAATACCAAGATTAGTACCATAAACTACACCAATACTAACTCCAATATTGAGATCTAAACATCCATACATATAGATTAATCTACTCTTCATTTTTAACTAATCAATAATATTTTAGATAACATAAGCCTAAACCAAAATTAGATGCTTACAACAATTTAAATGTCTACCTTTTATTTTATGCTAAATCTATACTATAATTTTAGGACAATGAAAATTATACCTGAAGAGATATTCAGCTCCAATCGTTGAGAATATGATCCACCTTCGATCCCTTAACCAACTCATTTGAACCATCCGGTTTTCCACCCAACCATATCCAGGGAAAACTCCTCCCCCTGGAACCCCCGAGCTGTAAAAGCTCACAAATAGTACCCAAAATACAACAATAGAGAGAGAGATGCAAGGAAAACTAAAGAAGGTAGTTTTCACTTCCTCTAAATACCACTCATGTTCAACCTCAATAGATACTTAGTAGATTAGTAAGAAATTCAGATTTTTGTTTTGGAAGTAATTGGATACTCTCCATATCTTTCCCTCTCACAATATTCCTCAAGTCTCTTCCACTCTTGGCATTACCTCCTTTCCCCAAATGAGAATACATGAGACTCATATATAGGATGAGTAACAAATTCTTGTCATAAAGGAGGAGTAATATGCATGCATTGTATTCCTTTTAGAGGAGTGTAACTTATGCCATTAAGGAGAGGTATGCATGCCTTATTTAAGGAGAGTGTAACATATGCATTAAAGTGAGTGTAAGAGGAATATTTTATGACACATATTTAATGTGTAAGAATATTTTATGACATATATTTAATGAGTGTAAGAGGAATATGCCATTCCTTGATGAGTGCACAAAAGAGAGTGTAATGTAATATTTAAAATAGAGAGAGTTACATAGAGCCATGAGAGTCATGAAGGAGAGAGGTGTGAAGTGATTGAGGAGATATAATTTCCTTTTAATAATAATATCATAGTCTCGTAAAAGATAATAATAATATTAATAATATTAATAATATTGAGGATTAAGTTGAGATTGAACTATTATAATTGATTAATCATAATTTAAGTGATTTTCCTTGAAGTATACTTGTTTACCCATTGATTGGAGGTGATTTACTATTTTTGGAAAGTCATACTTGAAATGGTAGACATTACTTTCTATTTTTAGAAAGTCACTCCAAAATTGTTAGGAATTAGAATATTAAGGAAATTCATCTACGAGTTGCCCATGAGTGGTATTTTTCTTCCGGATAATAGGGATTCCGCACCCCTATTGTATGCATCTTTATGCCTTAGTAGATTGAGGACTCCGCGCCCTGATCTACTCTAAAGATCCAAGATTCCACACCTTGATCTTTTTCTTTTTTTTTGAAATATTCAGGACTCCGCGCCCCAAACATTTCATTATAGATTCAAGACTCCGCGTCTTTATATTTCATGTATTTAGGACTCCGCGTCCTAATCCTTTTATCATATATCCAAGACTCCACGTCTTTATATTTCATGGATTTAGGACTCCGCGCCCTAATTTCCATGGCTTCTCATCTATTCAGCTTTGAAACTCCGCGTTTCACCTTAAGGTACTGATTGTGAGCTTATACGCATCTGATGGTTCGTTGGTAAGGTCTTCATCCAAGACCTGCACACATCACAATCTCAATGATCAAATCAATCAAATGAATTTCATAATTAACTTATTCAAATTTTACCAAATATTGTGCATGACTTCCACAGTCATTTTGGTTTTGGAGAAATGACTTCCACAGTCATTTATAACTTGAGAATCCCTGTGGGCAATGACCAAGTCCCCCGCCACATCATGCTTAGTACGAGATTATGCACATATAATCATACAAATCATGTATCATCCATAAATCATAATTAACCATATGTTCCACATAACCATGATCATCCATGGATCTGTGTCTCAATTCTAAATCACCATTCACGTCATACACCTATGTCCAAAATAGGATACCAAAAGAGAAAACATCGCTAATATTCTCTTAACCAAAATCAATCCTTGTGCATGCAACCATATATATTATCATAAACACACAACAACCAAGTGACCCAAACCAGGTCATAGCATATAAGCATGTACATAAGTCTTTCATACATAATATTGTATCAAAATCACCATCTCTAAGTGTCATCAAAGCTATCTCACTAATAAGGGACACTACATCCACAAACTTCAGAACCCAAAACTTGGCCAGTGCACTACGAACACCTTGATCCTCCTGGATCTTAGACTGTAATGCGCCCAGGTCTCTCTCTCTCCAGTTGATCCGTAATTCTGCCATATCTACACAAAACCATCATATTTTTCATTATACAAATACGAAATATTTTATCTCATCATAAAAACCCAGTGCTCAACCAAAAAACAACATAGAAAAACCCCTCCCTAACAGGTCGCACTTTTTAGGCCCAAACCTAGGACAGGTCGTAGTTTTTTGCTCAAACCCTGCTACCTAGGTCACACTTTTTGCCCCAAAAAGTGCAACCCACTGTGAAGAGGAGCAAGGGTCTGTTCTTGAGCCCTGTGGACATAATCTAAACTTTCAATCCACTGAAAAGAAAGAGTAGGGTTAGGCCTCTTACCTGCAACTAACGGATCTCGATTCCAACAGTCGGTTTGTCCACTATGATCGCCGCAAGATTTAGGGCCTTCTCTCCTCTCTACATTCACCACAGCTCCACATGAAAATGAGTGAATTTGGAGGGAAAATTCCTTATTAAAAGAGAAACCCCTATTTTCTCTTTCACTTGTTACAACCAAACCATAGCTCCATTTACCAAACCGTCTATATTGTTGGAAATCTCTCATCGAGCCCTCAAATGGGTGTCTGTTAGTTTTTAGTGATTTGATACTTCACCAGGACACATTTTTTCCAAGAAGTATCACTTCACCACTCCTCAAAATCAAATTTCTTCACTTGCAACACTCGTACTAGGGGCACCACTTTTCCTCCATACTTGTCCACACTCGTGTCAACTTTAGTCGTGAGTTACCATCTTGTACTCATGTTTTTATGGTCCCCATTGAACATTTTCTGTGTGGTAGCACCATCGAGTCACCCTTGTTTAGAGCATCTCAGTTGAGTCATCATTGCATTCATGGAGTCTATCCTGAGTCCCTTTGCATCCCGTTATAGTCCTCCATCCTTCATTTCTTGGTCCCTCTCTCGTGCTGCACATTATGGACTTTAGTCCTACTGTCCCCTATCCCTCATGATATTATGTCAGTCACTGTCAGGTCATCCATGCCCTTCATGCTTTAACAAGGGAAGTCATCCATTCGCTACTCAGTACCCCCCATTTCATCATCATCATTGGTGTCATTCTGTCAGTATCTCTACTATTTTCTCTCGTGACTTAGTTGAGGATCCCTTATTGCCTCACCTATGGTGGACCTCCTTCTATCGACATCAGCTCATTCATTCCAGAAGACAGGTCTAGAGGGTGGTGTACCTTGGTTCCAGCTTCCACTCTTGTTCAGTGCCTCAGATCAGGCAAAGAGACTCCTTATTTCCCTTTGACTTGATTGTTTCTTAGCTCCAGCTCCTTTCAGCATGATCAAGATCTGTATAATTGATGGTTCATTGATGCAACAGCTGATATCGGTGATTCTCGAGTGTGTGTGAGATGTCTCAAACCTCATGAGGGGGTAGCCCTACAGGTAGCCCCCCACATACTTGGATGACCTCTTCATTACATCCTTTGATGCAGCTCCATACATTTGATGATGTCGGCCTCATTCGCTTGCAGTGCCTTTTTGTTTGCATTTATCAGTCAGATTTTTAGAGCCCTTTCCTATTTTCAAGGGCATCTGGGTTGCATTTATATCTCATGTGCTTAGATATTACTATACAAGTCTTGGCTATTATCCCAGGCACAATATGTATGTGGGATTCATTATCATGCGTTTTATCTAGCTCATGTTTATGCCAACATGTACTATATTGTTCAGACCTTTGTTTACTTGACGCCTTATTTTTTGTACTTTGCCTCGGCGGGCATAGGTATGCCTCCCCCGCCTCCTATAGCATAGGTACTCACTCATCAAAGAGACTTGTCACACCTGTAAGTCTTGCCTCCTCAGGGTCTAGTTCTTTCAGCACTTTGGTCTACCTTATACTTCTCTCTCTTTGACTTCCCCTTCGATGTCTAGTGATTGAGTTCTTACAACGTACTTCGGTCATACGATCGGCTCCTAATGCTCACATGCTAGGGGGCAATCTGTTACACCATTTTTTGGTCATCTAGCCTATTGTTATTAGATGGACCCAAGTACACCATGTAAGACCAATTTTACCCTAAGTAAAATTGCATTCACTATGAAAAATAACTTAGTAAACCACCTTTATTAAGCTTTTTATGGTCTAAACAGGAAACCCCATGAGGAAATATTAAATAAATCTATCTTTGTTTGATTCTCCTCAAGGAATAATTAGTTAAACAACAATTTAATTAATAATCCTGGTTATATTTAACCCAAAACAGGGAAATTAATTAGATAAATCATTATTTATCTTATTATTTCCTAAGAATAATTATTTAAACCTTACTTAAATAATATTCTTTGTTGAATATGACTAAATAACCCTTAAATAATTAAATAACAATTATTTATTTGATTATCACTCAACCACATCCTTAAAATGATAAATAGATCATTTATTTATTTATTATTTACAAATAGAGGGATTTGACCCAAGTCAAATTCCTTTTCCCTCTAACAAATATAATAAAATATTCCATAAAAGTTGGATCTTGATTTGGTTAATAATATTTTAATTATGCACCAATATCTAGACTAACTCAATATTTTGTTATAAATAGAAGGGTTTTCCCATTCATTTACCACCTTTTGTTGCCTAAAGATCACTCTTGATCTATACTTTTGGTCTGACTTTGATCCACCATCATAGTCATATTTTGCTACCATTTTTGTCTGGGTTTTCTACACCATCAAGAGAGAGGAATTTTAGATCTGAAGTGCTGAGGACTTACAAGAACCCATCCCATTAAGGAGAACTGGGAACACCCTCCTGTGTTTTCCTCCCAGGTGCCATTAATACAAAATTCATTCAACATATTCTTGTCTTGTCTATTGGATGCATGGAGTAAATCTTGTTTTTTCTACTGCTTAATGTCTTCTAATGCATAGATCTAGATTTTTGCAGCATTTATCTTGATCACCTAACTGCAGATCTAAGGATATTGGCAACCATATTTGCTATTAGGGTTGTTTTTTATGCATAGCTAAAGTGGTCTTTTTTCATATGCTTGGAATTAAGATTCATACTAACACCTATGATTTGGATGAAATGGCAGATTACAGGTACTAGCAAAAGTTGCTAGGGAGTGAGCCTGTATGTTCTGTTTTCTCGGTATTGTAGAAAAATTACATTCCAACAATTCATCTATCAAATCTAACACAATTTCTCTATATCGACTTAATATTGGATTATAAACAGAATATTCTCCATTTATTTGTTTTACAATCAACTCTAAATATCCCATAATTGATACTCTCTTACCACCTAAATTTCTAACAATCTACAGTCCTAAAATGAGAGCTTCATATTCAGCCATGTTATTGGTACATTTGAAATTCAATCTGAAAGCATGGCCTTCTGCATGATTATTTTCCATATTATTTATCCAAACTCCTGCTTCTGCTCTTAACTTATTGACTGAACCATCAAAATCTAAATTCCATAATGATTCATGAAAGATATTTCCACTGTCTGGTGTTTTGTTTTTTACATTTAGTTTAGTTTTGATTTCATTATCAATTTCGGAGTTACATAAGATGAATGAATCTAGGTCATTAGGTGTAGTTTAAATTGGGTAATTTCTTGGTCTTTCCACACTACTTACCATATATTTCATCAATTTTTCCCTATATAATTTCTTCAGTTGGCCAAAAACAGATATGGTTGCATATGACATGTCTAATTGTAAAGATCCCTATAATTTTGATCCCCATGAGTGATATAAGAGCATTCCATACTTGGGTGGAATATCAGCTACTACAATGTCCATGAGTATCCATTTACCACAATATTGAACTAATGTGACACACAAATATTTAATCAATCCTAAACATTTCACTTTTCTTGAATCAAATGAAAAGAGATCTTTGTAAGGCCAAGCGATATCTAAGTCTAGGGTTTCCATTATTGCTTTTGTCATTAGGTTGTGTGAAGCCCCTGAATCAATAGATTAGACAATATAGAAAGAAGACCACAATGGGATAATCAACAAAAAATTAAAAATCCCAACTTCAAGAAAAATACAAACACAGGAAAATCTAAAGAATCAACACCTGATCAGACAATAAGACCTCCATTTCAAGAGAACTATGCTAAAAGTTCTCATCAAGATGAAAATGATGAAGACACCATAGATATAATTGGTATAAATGATGATAACACTATCTTTCTCACAAAAGAAGATCAAGAGTTATTTGAAATGAAACAACTTCAATTAGATTCAGGTGAATCATTTGACTACAAACAAAGTTATGATTTTGCTATAAATGAAGTACATAAGCAATATAACATTAGAAGTAAGAAAAACACTGAGCCTTCTACTAAGAAATCTACACAAACACAAGCTAAGAAAATAGTAGAAGCTCCCAGTATGTTATCACTCTAATAATTCTCAAGTTGTGAGATTTTGATTTAAAGTTCAAAGAACATTATAGGTAACCACAGACCAACTTTTAAACTCTAGGATCTGGCCTTCCTAGGGTTCAGGGAGGTCTCTCTCTATAAGTTTTAAATTTTTTTTAATTATTTGATATTAGGCTAGTTATGATGTGCAAATTGGTTTTGATATTTGTTTTGGTTTGGTGGGAAAAATCACTTAATGAGATGGATAGTGATAGGTATATTTGTCCATTGGGCAAAGGAGTCAAATGTCAAGCAGACAGGACCAGGATCAAGGTCAAAAATTCAAATATTTTCAGGGCGAGATAGACAAGTCAATGAAGATCTTGGAAGGATGTTTGGTGAAGTGGTTTGATCGAGATAAAGAGCAACTAAAAATTATTTGATATGGATAAGGAAGGGGAATACAAAGGTCATTCGAAAGAGGGAGTAATTAGGGGTTCCCTACTCTAGAAATCAATAAAAAACATAGAAATAATAAATAGTTAAAGATAGGGTGCTTTCAACAAATCATGTAATAATATTCCTAGTTTATCATTCAAATTTAGAACACATATATGGATGCATGTAAAACATAAGAAGATAAACAATGACAGTAGAAAGTACTTCACTTCAATGGCTTATCACATGAATCATGAAATATGATGCTTTATGATTTGATCCAATCTACTACTTGAACTTGCTACAAAAAGCCTTCAGGTACATAAATATTGACTATAGAAATATTCAGCAATTTATTCCACAATAATACTTCAAAGGATGAAGTATTTATACAAAAATGTTTACAAAATATCCTAGAATACTCATAGGATTTTTCTAAGGAAATAAAAATATATTTTACAAAAATATAGTAACAGCTGCTTAACAACGAGCAAGTTGTTTTATTTATCCAAATAAAATAGAAATGTTGTTTTGGATTGGGTGCAGTTGGCTACCTTGTTGTCTCTAATGTTGGCAAAGATATTTTAATCAGTTTTGAAGTGCTATCTTCTCATTTGAAACTCTTTTATCTGGTACACTTTACCATCTGATACTCTTTAACCACTATTTTAACTGTCTTACTGCTGCAAACTCTGTTTTCACTGTGTAAAAATAGCAAACTGTCTTTTTTCCTCTTTTACTGTAAAATTGTATTTTACAGTAAGTTAGTGAGTTTTTTCCAAAATTCTTCAGCAGGGATTTTTGATCTTTTCCAACTTCCTAAAGTTCTCATCTACCTCTTTGTATCTATCAAATGTTGGTTTGATTACAAATAGGTGTTTTATCTCATGTTGTAGATAAAACAGGTCTTCAAAGTTTTTATGTAGAAGCTTTCCTATAGGAATTCCTTGTCCTTATGTTTTATTTACTTGCTCTTTTGCATGATCTCTGATCTTTTTGTTGTATTCTTCTTGTGGCATAATTTTATCACTAAGCACAATAATATTTGGCAAACCTTTTTTCCTTAAGATCTCAAATTTAACCATAAATTTAGTTATGGCTATGTTCATATCTCCATATTTCGTCTAGTTGCTTCATCAAATTTTTCTTTGAAATTACTTTTCTTATTTCAGGAATTGTCTCTATTATGTCAGTAATTTCTATCTCCTCCAATTCTTATTTGTTTTTAATGTTGATAAATTTGATTATTTTTAGGGCCTCTTCAGGTTTGGTACCTAGTTCATCCTTTGTTTTCTAAATCTCCTCTTAAGCTGCTTGTAGTAAATCCTTTTGCTCATAAATTACCTGTATTGATGGCCAAACATCATTGATGGATTCAATGATTTTGGTCCATAGTTGATTCTTCACATAGGACATAGGTTCTTTCAAGGTTAAATCCTTTTGTAAGTTCTTCAACTCAACACTTAACCTATTAGCCCTTTGTTCCTGAGTTTTGGCATTAATTTGGGCTAGCTTCTTAGTGTCTTCCATATTTTCAATCAGTTTCTTCAACCTATTGATTTCATTGGTTTGAATTGAAATTTCCTCCATGGCCTTAATGAGTTTACTGGCTTCATCATACTATTGAGCTACTGTGGTAGAGGATTCTGTAGCTGAAGTAGTGGAGGATGTCACTGGTACTGATGTGACCAGTGGTACTTTTGCTACCAACTCTTCTGCCAGTGTTGAAGGAACAGTTGTTGTTGCGAGATTAAGGAATGGGAGGAGAGTAACTATAAAAGAAGAGACATCTAGTTCATATGGAAAAATAGATCAAAAAAATTAAAACTTATAGAGAGTGCCCTCTATGAACCCTAGGAAGGCTAGATCCTAGAGTTTAAAAGTTGGTATGTGGTTACCTCTAATTTTATTTGAACTTTAAATCAAAATCTCACAACTTGAGAATTATTAGAGTGATAACATACTGGCGACCATACTGGGGAACTGGCCAATCCTCAGTTTTAAATAGGTCTTTAAGCAAATATTTTTCATTATACTTTTACCTTAAGACTGTTTTATAAGTTGTGAGTATCATTTCATAAAAAATGTAATTTTGGCTTCCAGAAAAATCTACTATACCAATTCAAATCCATGTCCTAAACCTGTTGTTATAGTAGACAATCGAGAAAAAATTGGAAAAAAGAATAAACAAGTAGAAGATTTAGGTAACAAAGTTTCCTTATTTAGATCAAATTCCCTTCCAAAACAGTTAGCAACTATACAAGACATTGATTTTGACTTAAATTTTGAACATTATTTATTCAGAAACAAATCAGAGAGTGATTTAAATAGCACTGTTATAGATCCTAATTTTATTTCATCTCTTGAAATTAAACAGGAAAATATTTCAGTAGGTTCTAAATCAAAAAATTTTGAGATTTATGATAAACTTGATGAATTAAATGATATTGTACTTAAGGAAATAGATGAAGCTCTTTTTCAGCATTCAGTTGAACTCGCTTCCTTATCAGCATATACACCTAAGCCCTCTACTTCTCAGTTAGATACTAACCTTGTATAATTAGTAGGTTCATCTCTTTTTACCACTACATCATCCATAATATCCACTACACTTCAGTCCACTGATCCATTTATCCCTAAACAACCATTCCAACCAAGAATATTATTTCCATCTTCCCCCACCTCAACTCCATCCACTAGTTTAGCTTCTGCAATTTCAAAAACATCATTCTCATTTCCAAGTACTTCTTCATATATTCCAGTTTCATCTTCTGCCATCCAAACTTCACCTTTTAGTTCTTCAACTACATTTTCTAGTACATCATCTTATATTCCAGTTTCATCATCCACTTCTTTAACTGCATCATCTAGTACTTCCAGTTTTTCCCCAAGCACTTCCAACCTACCTCCTAGCCAAGCTAGAATTCAAGCCATGGCTGCTAGGTATGCTCCCTTGGTCCTTCCAACACAGTTACATGATATGCCTCAATATTATCGGAGTAAAATACCTCAATTTGATGCTGCCACTCATTACACTGCCCAGCAACATATTAATAAGATGATAGATTATTTCGAGCTTCATGAAATAGATGATTCTGATGTACAAAATAAGACTCTTTGCTCAAACACTAACTGGGGAAGTTAAAAAATGTTTTAAAGATCTTAATCCTGGTAGTATAGTTGATTTAGCAGTCTTTCATAGATTATTTTTGAATAAATTGGAAAAGAAGAAAAATCCACTTCAAACATTATCTGAATTCGATGCAATGAAAAGAGTTCCTAATGAAACAGTCCAAGATTACTGCACTAGATAAAACAGTGTTTACAATTCAATCCCTACCAATCTCAAACCCTCTCCAGACTTTGTCCTACTAAAATTCCATGATGGATTTGATACAGACATGGCCTATCAATTAAGAGAGAGAAATGTAGATACTTTAGAAAGTATGCAAACAGATGATGTTAGTGTAGAAGTAAATATTTTGGCTAGAAAAGATAGATTAAGGAATGAGAGGAGAGTAACCATAAAAGAAGAGACATCTAGTTCAGATGGAAAAATAGATCAACAAAGTTAAAACTTATAGAGAGAGCCCTCTTTGAACCCTAGGAAGGCGAGATCCTAGAGTTTAAAACTTGGTCTCTTGTTACCTCTAATGTTCTTTGAAATTTAAATCAAAATCTTACAACTTGAGAATGATTAGAGTGATAACAAGAAACTTACTCATAATACATGGTAAGATTTTTGTTTTTTCACTTATTGATCATCTAACAAAGTATTTGCATTCTCTTTCCATTTATATACAATGAATTGCTCCACAAGAGGGAAAGCTTCTATTTGGGCTTCATGGTCTTCCTAAGACCAAAATCAGTGATGGAGATAGCCATTTCTTGTATGGATTTGGGAAAGTATTGTGCTATTCTTGGTATGATCAATTGATACACAATGCCATTTACTACTTTCCAGTAGATGAGAAAACATGTACAAATAGAAAATGGTTGGGAGACAACTTTCCACACTATGATCAGAGGCAGTAGGTAGCAAAACTGCACTGTAACCACATGGGAAACTATTGGCACCATCCAACATTTCACATAACACTAAATATATTTCTCATCTTGATGCCATGTTTTGATGATCTACTATTCACTATATGTGGGATGGTTTGGCCAAGAAAGGTTCATAGAACCAAAGAGTGGGTCTTTGAGGATCTAGTTGCCTTTTTTCCTCTTGAGGGAAACATTAGTGCAGCCCAAAATCAGCAGCAAATCTACACATATCATAAGTGGAGAGAGAGACAACATAGGATAGACAATTTGGCCTATCATGTTCAGCCATACAACCCATCTACATTACAGAAGCAAGATATGGAAGAGTTTTTCTATGAGTTACCACCCTGGAGGGTGATTCATTTTGTTTGGATGATAGCTTTAGGATTGGATTTTCTCATGGGGATTGAAGTTCCCAACACTCTTCATATCCCATGCCTCAAGAATGCCTCTAGACAACATATAGTTTCCTCCATGGATATCCCACTTCTTCATGATAAGAGCCATTTGGATTTATCACCAAAGGCTAACTTGTGCACTTGGGAGGAGCAACTAGGGGACAAATTGATGAGAGAGCATCTTGTTTAGTGGAGGATCTTATCAAGTGAGGATGATACAGGAGGAGGAGAGGAGGCTTTGCAGTTTCTTTCCTTGCATTTTCTTGAGGACAAAAAACATTTGGGAGGGGAGGACTGTAATTTTTCAAAATTATCTTGCAACTAATTGGAATATTAATTTTTTCTTTTGTCATTTAGATAGATGAATAAGTGGATAGGGAGACCCATAAATCTCTTTAGTAGGAATAAAATCGCTTCTCATGTGAATGTGGATTATTGTATTAGAGGATTAAATCACTTGGAGGTATGAAAAGGGGCTAAATCATGTGGACAAGGTCAATGTTGACCAAATCAATAGCATTGTTATGGAGATAGTGGAGGATTAATGGAAGACAACGCAGTCATTTAGGAGGAGTGTATGCATGAGAGTAACTCCTTTAATGAGTGGGACCCAGGGTGAGGTAGCTCACCAAGCATAAAAGGAAGAGGATGGCATCCATATAGGACATGATTTAGATTATATATATAGTATTGGTCTTGTATGACTATTTCACGCTTCAGTTGTTTAGAGGAGTCTGTAATGTTGTTTAGAAAAAGGGTGTTCCCAAGAGGGAATCCCACCCTCATACTCAGGGGACTTTGAGTGACTACTCAAGAGAGGTATATTGAGAATCATTTCCACCATCTGGAATTTGGCCAAGCTTCATCCATTATTCCAAGCGCAGTCTCCTTCAGGATTGTGTTGTGTTGCATGGTTGCAGCAGTGGAGGGTTGAGAAACCCAATTTCTGATCTTGTTTTTCAGTGGAGGGAGAATCCCTTCATCTAGGAGGCTAGTGTGGAATTTCTTGGAGCTTAATTCCACCATCTAGCATCAAGACAAGTGTCAACATTCACTCGTAGCGTAGTCTCCTCCAGAAACTACATTATTTTGTAGTGCAATTGTAGTTGGAGGTCAAGTACCCAAGTTCTTGACCTTGTTTTCCAGTGAAGGGACCAACCCTTCACCTATTGAGTTGATTGGGTGCTATTGCACTTGATAGATCATTCCTTCAACCCCATATTAGTAGGAATCTCCAGGGAGTGGTAAGTCAGTCAGCAGGGGTGAGGTGGGCAACTCAAAAAGGGTCAAAAATCCAAACTTAAAATCTGGCCAAACCATTTCTGGGTTTTTCTGGGTTTTTTTTTTTTAGTAGAATTTGTGCTTAAAATCTCAGATCATTCTGAGCACTCAAACAGCCTTCCGCACATGTTCCTTCTTCTCAGTAGCATCAATTTCCAGCAGCAACAGCACATTTCTAGTGCTTGGTTTCTTTAGCGTATTTCAGCCATCTTGTGGCTTGAGTGCATTCCTTTTGGAGCACTGTGTACTTTCAATTTCTGTTGATGTATAATGATATGGCTCAGTTGTTTCTACCCATATTTATTATGTTTTGATATATTCTGGCATTTTTCCATATCTACATGTTTAATTCTTATTTTACCGTGGTTGAATTGTGCATATGTTCTATATTCCTGTCTTTTCCATTTTGGAATATTACAATTCCATTGGCGTGTGTAATGCACCAACCACATTTCTGAAGTTAATGAATGATATATTGCACCCATTTAGGCATTCATTTGTTATTTTTTATTTCTATGATATTTTGGTATACAGTGCTACCTAGGAGGAGCACATCTCACATTTGACATAGGTGTTGGAGACATTAAAAGAAACACTAGTTTCTAGAAAATATCAAGTAGTGTGAGTTTGCACAGTAGTCTTTGGTGTATCTGTGGTATGTGATGCATGGAGGGGAGTTGAAAATGGATCCTTCCAAGATCAAGCCCATCATGAAGTGGTTGGTGCCTAATAATTTTTTTTGAGGTCATTAGTTTCATTTGGGTAGCAGAGTACCTGAGAAAATTCATAGCCTCATTTTCAACACTAGCAGCACCACTTCACACCATAACAATTTCAAGAGTTTCTATTGATAAATGCGTAAGTCGACATCATTTTAGGAGCTAAATATGAATATCAGTTAAGCACAAACTCTAGTATTAATAAATTTGTAGCAACCTTTCAAAGTGGTTACAAATGCAAGTGGGTATGATATGGTAGCAATCTTAATGTAAGGAGGAATGCATGTATGCTACCATTTTGACATATTTCATGGGACATTTCTTAACTATTGTACCTACAAAAATGAGCTCTATTCCCTAGTGCATATGAAGAAGTGGAAACATTGTTTGATTGAAATGGATATGGAAATCCACACATATCACTAGCCACTACAATACCTATAGGCCCAGAGTAAGCTACAACAAACAAATAATTACAAGTGGATGAGGTTTCTATAGCAGTTTCATTAGTAATCAAATATAAGAAGGGAAGAAAAAACAAGTATTTTCCAACATGATTTTAAGGCTATCCACATCAATGATGACATATTTTTAGAACTCTTATTCCCATGGAACCATTCACCCATGGCCAAGGTCTCAATTCCTCCCTCTTTCCTCTCACCCCCCCCCCCCCACTTTATATCTCTCTATTTATATTTTAAATATTTTTTTATCTCTCCATCTCTTCTTCCCTTTTTATCTCCATATCCCCCCCTCTCTCCAGTCTCTACCCCTCACTCCCTCACTATTTTTCTTTCTCTCTCTCTCTTTGTATTTGTTAAAATTGGAAACTAGGGCCAAATTCCACTTTAGATAGCTCATTTGATGGAGATTATTATTTCATTTAATTCCTTTTTTGAGAAGAACAAAATCGACCTAAAGATCATCAAATTTGGACAAGGGGAAATATCTTTTTGAGGTCAAGCCCACACATGTGCAAATTGTCAAGGTCGGCCACATCATCATGTAGGCCCATGAAACCCAATGGAAATGTCCCTAAATAAGAGAGACCTCCACCCTCATTTTGCACTTCATTAACTCAACATATTATTCTCTCTCCTCATCTAATTGGTTAGTTCACCTTTTTGGGAATCTATTTTCATCACACGCATGGTAGAAAATAAGGACTAATTTCACGACAAATTATGGGGCCGAATTTTAGTAGTTGTTATAGCGTTTGACCAGTTTTGACTAGGGCCATTTTGACATCCCTTGACTTCAGTTTTGTGCCAAATTTTTGAATTTTTCATTAATTCGCACAGGAACTGAGATTTTTTAGGCATGTTGATTAGGTTGACCATAAGATTAACCATAGATTTGACCACCTACTTGGACAAAGTTTGACCATTGTTTCATTGATTTTTTTAGCTTGAATTTGACCAGAAAATAAGGTTGAGTTTGACTTGGGTATGGCTGCACTGCATTTTGGATGGTTTGTTGTTTCTTTGACCAGCATTGAATTTTTTGTTAGAGTTTTGGAGACTGGTTCAAATGAACGGGTTGCTGCTAAGACGAAGTATAGGAAAGGTGAGGTCAAAGAAAAGATAATTCTGATTGAATCTATTCAAAATCATTTGGTTGACCATGTTTATGATTTGGGAAATTCAAAGGAAATATATGATAAGCTGGTCGGGATGTTCAAAGTGAACAATGCATATCAAATCCTCTTTCTCAAAAACAAGTTGAAGGATATCAAGATGGATAAGGGGATTCTATCCAATCCCACTTTATGAGAATAACACAAATCAAGAATGATCTATTATATATTGGAGAAGTTATTACTGACAGGGAGCTCACTCTCATTGCACTTGGAGGTCTTTCAATACCTTAGGATGTATTTGTCACCACTATTCACAACAATGACAAGATACCTGGTTTCGATGATTTAGGAGAGAAGGATGATGGAGAGAGATAAGCCTTCCAATGGAAATGAACCTATTTCCTTCTCCGCTCATGAAAAAAAGAAGAATAATGTTGGTCCAAGGGGACATGGTCAAGGATCTAATAAGGGATTCAAAGAAGGAAGGAAAGTAGGGTTTTACAATTGCAACAGGTTCATACACTATGCTAGAGAGTGTCCTCACAAAAATAATACTCCAAGGGATGTGTTGGTTGGTTTAATTGTCGGATTAAACCTCTCAATATTAATTATCAATTCGGGAGTCGTAAACGCGAGTTGTACTGCGTATTTGCTCAGTTTAATGGTCAAAGTATAAATATTCCCCTGTAATGATAAACTAAACACTGACAAATAAACAATCTTGAAAAGGAGACCTACTTAACCAATTTCTTTCACTGCAAACACCATAATGCAATTAAACTATAATCAAATTCAAGACAATCCTCAATCATTCTCGTACTCGAATTTAAATCCCCTATGATATCTTGAAAACCTTAATCTAATTATTCCTCTCATTAACATAGATAATAACACTTGAAACTAAGCTTGAGATAACTAAAATACACACATTATCCTAATGACAACTCATGCTTGAAACTAACTATCTAAACTGCTCTTGATAACAAATTCAAGATCGAAATCAACAAAGGACAGTTCTAACTATTTCTAGAAGAAAACCACTGAGCCTCATGTAAAATAACATCTAAAATATCCTATTGAAAATCGTATTGCAAATGCATTATGAGAAACTTGCAATCTAAATATTTTAATCTAGGTGAAACAAATTATTCAAAAACAACTCACTCTTCAAAAGCATGCAACTCATAATGAAAACTAAATCCAACTCATGCCACTCGATAATGAAAAATTTAAATCACCACTACATGCACAATTAAATCTGCACTCAAACTTATAAATAAATGATTAAAATATGAAAAATAAGATAAACTCTAATTAAAAGAGATTTAATTACTAGTTGCAGTCCCAATATATATATATATATATATATATATATATATATATATATATATATATATATATATATATATATATATATATATATATATATATCTGCAAATTAAATGCACATTAAATCCTGCAACCTTCAAAGAAATTACATAATGTCAATCTTGAACTAATGTTCTAATTGGAAGTGTTAACATATTCAAATCCAAAACATTAGAAGTTGTTCTAATTCTGATCCAACTCAAAAACAATAATTATATTCCTAGATCTTGGATTCTCCAATTGTAAATATAAATAAATTTGATTCAAATAGATAACGAGAGCATGGCTCTGTGTTAAAATGTGAACCGGGTTATAAAACGAATCAGATATCTTGAACATAGGAGAGAAATCCCTAAATTATATAATATAGCTACCTCATCATTTAATGAAGCTTATCTCCAAAGGTGGTTGGCCCTCCCACGCCTGGAGTAAGCCTACTTACTGCAATAAAATAAATAGATTCAAAACATCAAAGACAGAATTTAAAACTAATCATGCACAATTTCTTCTGCTCACAACATCACTTCAAGGGAATCATGTATTGTTAAGACAGCATCTGGGAATTGATCACACTAATCATGGAAACAACAATTATTCCTTTTTACACAGAAATCCCTCTATCTCTATTACATTGCTCCTGTAAACTTGAGGCCAAACCTACATCTCCTTTTGTGCCCTCTACATCTGAGAAATCGACTTCACATTGAGAAATTTTCCTGTCCAATTGACAGACTCAATGATTCTGTGCCCTCCCTAATTGACAGACGGGCTCCCTCTAATTACATTTCTGCTATCTCAATGATGGATTAACTTCCTCCATCCAATTGACCGACTACCCCCCTCTAATCGATTACGAAAACTTATGTATATACATTTTATTAGAAACTGGAGCTTCAACAAAAAATATAGAAGATTATTGGTTTTAACAACTTGCCGGAATGAGAATTGGTTTTGAAATAGAATGTCAAATCAGGAAATCGCTCCTCTTTTTGTTGGATTGTACTATTGCTGGAAGGTGTGTTCCAACTACTCTTTTCCTCTTTGCATGATGATGAGCTACTCACATATGTATCGTTCAGATATTTCAGAATATCCATATCGTTTTGAGGTTAACGTTGTTGGTAATGAGACAACAAAATGCGCATATGTCTGTGAAACAAATTTTCTAACAATCACGACCATCATCGATGAATACTCTGGGTTGATAAACTTCTAAAACATATAGGATTGACATTTCCCAACTATGTCTCTGTCTATGGATGCTGGAGAGGATCCCCGTATACCTCACCTATACTGGCAAGCAAGAGGCAGTCTCCAATTAGTACAGGTAGCTGAAAAGAAGAAATTTTTCACCCTTGTTCAGGGATTATAACTCGTTATGGAATTTTGGAGTAATCGTCATTGTCATTTGCATCATTTGACCCTGATAGTATCTGTCATTGCGCTTCTTGATGTCATAACCCAAATACACCTTTCTAAATGAATTGATATCTATCACGACTTCGTTCAATGAATAAATGTGCCTTCCCAAATGATAGAGAATATTGACAATGGCCATACTCACCACCTAGGGCTTCAGCAACACCAGAAAATCGTACAGAGGCATTCTCGCATCTCAAGCTTTCCCCGCAACTCTTTTGTTCCCTTGCACCCCTACGAAAACTATACAGAAACCATATCGAAGGATTCATTTGGCACCATTAAATAGTATGTTCACGAATACTAGGTGAAATTGATGACAGTTTTGCATTTTTTAACGTCAATTGATCTTGTCCTTGCATTGGTCGTAATGTTTGGACTCAGCTTCAGGTCCCAATGCAAAAGGTGCGGCCAATTAAAAGATGCGACCACTTCCTGTGCATGTTAGCTGAGGCTCAATCGAAAATATGAAGTGTGCATATGAGTTTGTCTTCAAGACATCCCAAATGCAACAAAGCGCAAAGAGATTCCTTCAAGGACTTTCCATCAAGAGGTATACTGACAAACATTAATATCTTTGAATTTATTCCTAGGCAAGTTGAGGAAAATGTGTGAGTTTTGAATTCTTGTATGGTACATCCTGCTCCCAGTTTGGAAATTACAAAAATTACATCTCTGGACATGCCAACTTTTATTAATAAATTGAATTTCTTTCAAGTGATCTCCAGTAGAGCCACTATGGAAAAGGACGTTCACTTCTAGCCAGATCAACCAGATGCAGATTCTTGCTTGAATTCCAGCTGTGATTTCAAAAGCACAGATCTTCATGATAGCAGTTGTTGCATAACCCGTGACTGCATCATCTCTCTAATTGACGGTTTGGACAAGCTTTGCAGTGTGCAACATTACTAAAGGGAAACATCGAAGTAGATGAATCTTTACTCAAATACACTTCGAGGATCAATCTGGCACTGCTGGTGTTAAACTTATTCAGTTGTTTCCATCATGAAAACATATTATTAACAATATTATTACACAAACACTTATTCAATTTAATTAATAACAAGGATTTATAATTTAATTCTAAATGCCTCTACTCATCAACTTAATAATATAAAACAGATTAAAACACTAGGTACAATCATGTATTTATTTGATAAAAATCATAAAAATTTGTACAAATATGTAGCTCAACATCCCCCCACGCTGAACTTCTTGCACGTTTTCATGCAAGCCAAAACTATAAAACGGTGAAATAAGGTAGGGAAAATATCAGCAAATATTTTAGCAAGTAAAGATGAAGATTCCTGATGTTGTAATGCATTCATTTTCCCGCAATAAATTACTATTACATTACCAACTAAAACCATGTAAAATGATAAAACAAGATCAGGTACCGAAAGTAGACATGATGGAGAAAATAGTGTTTGCACATACCTATTACCTTGTCCAAAATTTTGTTTTTTCCCAAATTCTTATGATAAAAATCAAATTTTGTTGAAAAAGTGTAGTTTCAAAAGGAATAACACAAGATTCTTGCACCTACTGTAACAATCTCGTACCTAGGTCATGCAGCATATATTTAGAGGAATTACAATCAATACATATTGATGGAAACCAACACCTTGTGAGTAGTCATCATTAAGTAATTCATCACTCTGAATACCATGAAAATTAAAGTGAGTTATGATACCAATCAGCAACCTCTTTATCGAGCACTCTAAATTTTTTTTTTATCCAGATTCAAAAATAAATTTCCTCTTAATCTAGTACAAAGGATTACCTTCACTAAGGGTACCACATCATTCAAAGATTCGTGATTTTTGAAAGGTAGAACTCAAAGCATCATCTTCAAATCGTCTCAAAACCATTTTCCAAGAAAAATGACGAGTCTTAGGGAAAGAGAAGGATGACCAAGAAAATCATAGTATGTAGTTAAATTTAATACCACAAACATGGCCCTGCTGCTCGCAGGTGTCCATAACCTCGACAGGGATTTCTTTCAACCTAGAGACATGTTAGTATCCCACTTACTAAATACAAATTCAGAGTTAGCTTATTTGAATTTTTAGATGAAGGCCAATGTCCTGGCTTGGTAACTAGCTGATGGCAGTGCCACTCATAAGAAGTAACATGGATGAACAGGCCGGCTCGTGATGAGACCTCATGTCTTCCAGCTTTTTGGTTGAAATCCATTACTCTGGCTTGGTGACCAAGAGCAGTAATGTCATGCATGCTAGGTCTCATGATCGTGGTAGGTTGGCTCATCACGAGACCTCCTATCCTTCCCTAAACCTTTGTAAGCTCTGATTAAATTATTAATGTTAAAGGTTAGTTAATAAGTTGGGAGACAGATCTACTCCTTAAGAGTACATGATGGCGTGAAAATTTTTTAATGAATAATCATTGCTGGCTAATTCCTTTACCCTAAGGACTTGTTAAAGATATCCCAAACAATGATTGAAGATTCTTTGAGTTAAGAATGCTAGTGTTCTCCTAAATAGCTCATTATGATCTTAACAAGAGTGGTCCACAATAGGGGGTTTTCCAATAGTACCTTCTAAGGGAAACTGAAAATATATATCCTAGATGACAACTTATTAGAGTGATTAATCATGGTTACTTTCACAAAATCATAAGGTACTCGAGTGAATTATACTCAACAAGATTTGTCACAAATGTGTGTGTGTTAACAACTAAAGTGGATCAAAATTAGTTTTAATAGGCATTATTTAGAATTCAAAACCCTATTAGCATTGTAACTACTTTATTCATTTATTCTCCTACCCTATTTTACCCTAAGAGGCGAAAGACTCATTTTCAAGTATATGAGTACTTCAAATGAAGCCATGTGCGTAACAAAATGATGATTATACTCCCACTTAGTTTTAAATAATATACTTCAGGACATACGAAAGTATGAGAAACCAGTTGCTTCAATTGATATGGTACCAAGAGTTTTCAAATGCTGAGGAAACAAGATGGCCTGATGACTGCTTGAAACTAGGATTCAATGGAATCCACATATTTAGGATTCTCCAATTGATGCAAATCTTCCACAGCTTGATAGTTACTCTCTTGGAGGCACAAATAATCTGGTGAAATAGAAAAGATAAATCCCTCAAGTTCAGGCTCAAATATGTTCTTTTCAAATTGACAAGAATGGTTGTGAGAGATTCTAGGGTTTTGAGTTTCAACAACATTTTTAGAACAAGTTCCAATGAAAGATTTCTCCTCTTGTGTTCTTTGAATTATATTTTCCCAGGGTGAATGCTCTGTAGTAATGGGGGAAGTTCCTAAATTCATTCCTTTTCCAAACATGGAAGATGTAGCATTTTTTTCAACATGGGAATCAATGGAAAGAATAGGTGTTTGAAACTATTGTGCAACCTGATGGTTTAGATTAGGGTTTATGATGTGGTTTGGGCTAGGGTTTTGGTTAATGATTGGACTAAGGTTTGGATTTGGATTGGGATTAGGTCTAGGGTTTGAGTTAAGGCTAGGGTTTGAATGAGGGCTTGTTTTAGGGTTTGGACTAGGGTATGAACTAGGGTTAAGGTAAGGTTGCACATGCGGCTGTGAACATGGAGGAAGATAACTTAATGGCGCATTGGAAAGAAATTGTGGTTGGTTTTGGTACTCATATGATTGAATTTGCATGGGAGATTTCCCTAGAGAGAAGGATCCAAATGATTCTTGAGGCCATGGAGATATTTGGCTCGCGGATGAGGGCCAAGGAGAGGGCCATTGTGGCCATGAAGTAGGATATTCAATTGGAGGAGGATCAGAAGTTTGCCATGAAACTGTAGGATTATAAACATGTTGAGGAACCTACTCAGGAAAACAATAATTATTCCAAGTATCAAATGGTGTTGGGTTTTGAGTTATACTTGGCGGTTGATTCAATTCCTTACTTGATTCCCTGAGTACCTTCCGTAATCCTGGCAGTAATGGGAAATGTTTGGTTGCATGACCATCCTCGCAAATTTTGCAAACTTCCAGACCGCTAAGTGGGCACTTTCCAAGGAAGTGCTTCTTTCTACAGTTGGCACACACGATAAGCAGTGGTTCTTCATCCTTCTCTTGTTCCTGAAAATCATCCAATTTCGAAATCAAAGATTTAATTATATTAAATTTATATTCAAGCAAGATATTAAATTCAACACTTGTGAATTATTCATCGGATGAGTTTTTCAATTCTGTAGCAGCATGAAAACTCCTCATTGAATGATTCCTCAAAATACCATCTTCTTGTCTTCAAAAATCAAACTGGTACATTCTGTCATCACATGGATTAGTGTGCAAGGGTTCTTACAGCACCCCAAAAATGATATAATGTTGAAGATTGGATTCTGAAAAATAAATGAATTTAAAATATTTTGACTGAAATAAATCTCACCACACTTGCATTAAAAATAAAAAAAATAAAAATCATTGAAGGAATGGAAATAATTCTTGTGAAAATGTTGAATCAAAGCAATATTTAATCTACTGAAAGCAAAACGATTCAAAAATTAAATGTCTAAAGCCTGCTTCTACAGGAAAGGAAATAAAATTTCAAGAGATAAGAAAGGTGGCTAGACTTTGGAGCAACAACACAATAGTGGATGTGTGGCTCTTCACTCACGTATTACTGTACACTCTCCACCCTCTAACGTCTTGAAATATCCTTGAAACTCTGTAAGAAAAATTTTACGTGAGCCAAAATACAACTCCCCAGAAACGGCGCCAATATGTTGGTTGGTTTAATTGTCGGATTAAACCTCTCAATATTAATTATCAATCTGGGAGTCATAAACGCGAGTTGTACTGCGTATTGGCTCAGCTTAATGGTCAGAGTATAAATATTCCTTTGTAATGATAAACTAAACACTGGAATGAAACACACATTTGCTGGAAAATAAACAATCTTGAAAAGGAGACCTAATTAACAAATTTCATTCATTGCAAACTCCATAATGCAATTAAACTATAATGAAATTCAAGAAAATCCTCAATAATTCTCGTACTCAAATTTAAATCCCCTATGATTCTTTAAAACCTTGATCTAATTATTCCTCTCATTAACTTAGAAACTAACACTTGAAACTAAGCTTGAGATAACCAAAAGACACACATTATCCTAATGACAACTCACACTTGAAACTAACTATCTAAACTTCCCTTGATAACAAATTCAAGATTGAAATCAACAAAGGACAGTTCTAACTATTGCTAGAAGAAAATCACTCAGCCTCATTTAAAATAACATCTAAAATATCCTATTGAAAATCGTATTGCAAATGAATTATGAGAAACTTGCAATCTAAATATTTTAATCTAGGTGAAACAAATTCTTCAAAAACAACTCACTCTTCAAAAGCATGCAACTCATAATGAAAACTAAATCTAACTCATGCCACTCGATAATGAAAACGTTAAATCACCGCTACATGCACAATTAGATCTGCACTCAAACTTATAAATAAATGATTATAATATGAAAAATAAGAGAAACTCTAATTAAAAGAGATCTAATTACTAGTTGCAATCCCAAAATATATATATACAAATTAAATGTGCATTAAATCCTGCAACCTTCAAAGAAATTACATAATTTCAATATTGAACTAATGTTCTAATTGGAAGTGTTAACATATTCAAATCCAAAACATTAGAAGTTGTTCTAATTCTGATCCATCCCAAAAACAATCATAATTCCTAGATCTTGGATTCTCCAATTGTAAATATAAATAAATGCAATTCAAATAGATAATGAGAGCATGGCTCTGTGTTAAAATTTGAACCGGGTTATAAAATGAATCAGAGATCTTGAACGTAGGAGAGCAATCCTTAAATTATATAATCTAGCTACCTCATCGTTTAATGAAGCTTATCTCCAAAGGTGGTGGGCCCTCCCACGCCTAGAGTAAGCCTTCTTATTGCAATAAAATAAAGAGATTCAAAACATCAAAGACAGAATTCAAAACTAATCATGCACAATTGCTTCTGCTCACAACATCACTTGAAGAGAATCATGTATTGTGTAATATCCCCAACCGTTTAACCGGTTGGACCAAGTCTTAATGGTAGAAGACTAATAAATAAAATAGTAAATAAGCGGCTCTGGCCCATGGTTTTTATTTTTAAATTGTTTTGACCCCAGGTATTTGCTCCTGGTTTTTTTTTCCTTTAGTTGTTTTGACCCCAGGTATTTGCCCATGATTTTTCCAAGTAGCCATCTATAAAAAGAGAAGGAGGAACGAAAGCAAGGGGGAATCTGATCTTATCTTCTTTGATATTTTGAGAGCTTGAGCGAGTTTGCGAATCGTGGGTTTCAGGTGAGACCCTCAGCACTCTTCAGTGAAACTCGATTTCACCCTAGTGGGCAAACACGACTTCGGTGATCATTCTTATCACCCTAGTTGGAACACATTTGCTTCATTTATGTTTCTGGAAAAAGGGTTATGCATATTATCTCAGCTATATCCAGTTTATGAGTTGAGGTATCTCTCACAGGAAATCCTAATGCTTATGCAGTTGCGCATCACCCATCATCTGTTTGTCAACACGTAAGGATAATTTCTCAGGTAAGCTGTCTGGCCTAGAGAGTTCCGGTTCGCATCACTCCCAAAGCTCGTTGGGACGCCTGAAGGATCTCACTCTGCGCTAAGAACTGGAGTTCGTTGATCTGCCCAAGTGACCTCGATCTCGCCACACGAGAGCCGGAGTCGATTGTGCCAACGATCCACCAAGCTACGCTAGCGCTGCAGAGCCATGGCACCTTACGCGTGAATTTATAGGGCTCCCAAGCAATCTCGGTCTGCGCAGACAGATCTGGGGATTACATTGGCCATTGATGCACTGTTTTGGACCCTGTCGTAAATTGAGCGGGCAGTCTTTATTGGTTACGGGCCCCCTCATTTCTGAGTAGACTGTGAAGAATTGACTACGGGCCTCTTCTCTGAAATTCTGTAGAGCGCAATATTCTGTATGGCGCAATGCGTGTGGACACCTCTTAATAAAATTCTCAGTTGATTCTCATCGAAAGGGTCATTATTCATTCATGTTGGTATTTCTGCATCCTTTTTTTATAGCAGATTTAATAATTATTCAGTAAAGAATATTACAGTGGTATCAGAGCCTTATCTTGGCCAGCTGTGGGATGCCAAGAAAAGAAAAGGGTATTACTGTTAATTGGGAAGGAAAAAGGGCTAGGAGTCAAGGAAAAACCGAAGGGGAAGAAAGACCCATGGGTGATCACGAGAATACCAAATTTGAAGATGTTTTACAAAAGATAGCTGACGCTCAAGACACCATCATAAAACTCCTTAGAGCACAGAATGGGCAACCTAATGTGCAAAGAAATAATGGGGAAGGAGGCTCCCATTCAGGTGGGGATGGTCCACCGCAAGAGTACATCAATGTTCATAGCAATGATCCATTACACGAGCATGTCAACACTCGGAGCAGCCCTTTTAGTCGACCAACCATGCCTCCATTTTTGGATGACTCCTCCAGGGAGCAAGACTGCCATTCACCTATCGCAGAGACAGTTACCGCCTGGATGAAAGAATATGATACATTGCCTCCCAACGTAGAAGCAACCCTGAACCTTAATGACTTTTACTATATGAAGAGCAAACAACAAAGGAAGGCAACCAAATACGGGAGCCATCAGTCAAACGGAGATTTGCAGAAAGTTGTGGGGAAGGTAACTCTTCCTTATTTTGATGGATCGTCAAAAATTTTAGCACGGTCATGGGTAAAAAAACTAGATACATATTTCCAACTCAATCCCATGCGGGAAAGGGATGCCATCAAATATGCCACACTTCACCTGGATGGAGAAGCGCATGAATGGTGGCAACATGGTATGACCACTCTGGGACATGCCAACATCATCTCTTATACAGAATTCACATGGAGGTTAATAGAAAGATTTGATAGGAAGGATCCTGAGATATACTTCCGTGAGCTAACCCAGCTCCGACAGACAGGGAACCTTGAATCTTATGTTGCAGAATTCCATAGGCTTGCAGTAATGGTCAACGACCTCTCCATGACTAGGCTGGTCATGTTATTTATAGAAGGGTTGTCAGAACCCCTACGAGGTTGGGTTAGGGCCTACCAACCCGCCACCTTGCAAGATGCAATCAACCGTGCAAGGGATATGCAAGATGCAGTACCCAAGAATAGATTCCCACCTAAATTTTCTTTTCTTCAAAAAGGGAAGGAAATCAAACATTAGCAACAAGAGCCAATTGGTAAGGGGAAGCTGGATGATGAGACCAGAAAATATCTTAGAAGGAGAAGGCTATGCTTTTCTTGTCAAGAACCTTGGGCACCAGAACATCGGTGTACTAAAGGGAAGACACACTATATTGAAGTATTTTCTGAAAGCGAAGATGAGGAAGAGAATCCAGAGTTCGATCAAGGAGAATCACAAGGCATGGGAGCAATACAGGAAGCAGTCCAGGAGGGAGTCATTGCCTCTCTCACAGGGGTCCCAAGATATCACACCCTCCGAGTTAGGGGCACCATACAAGGACAAAAGGTCACTGTGCTAATTGATGGCGGGGCCTCCCACAACTTCATTGATGTAGAATTCGTAGCCAGAAGAGGACTAGACACTGAAGAATTTGAAGGCCTCACAGTGTTGATTCCCGGAAAGAAAGAGCACAACCACATGTCCTGCACTAAGATAGTTCCTAACATGAGCCTAGCAATGGGAAACTACAAAGTTACAGATAACTTCTTTTTCGTAGACTACCCAGACTCTCATGTAGTATTGGGGGTACAATGGCTATATTCCATCGAAACTCATACAGTAAACTACCAAGACATGGAACTCGCATTCACAGGACCAGATGGTAAAAATGTGAAGTTTAGGGGAATGCATGCATATCCTCCCAAGGTGGTGACATCCAATCGGAGGGAGGCAGATCTCCAACATGGGGATATTGTATGGGCAATAGAGTGCCGAATCATGGAGAAGAAACCAGTAGAGCAACACAAGGAGTACTCACCTGATATTATGGCACTATTGCAAAAATACCAGAAGGTCTTTGGAGATATTCCCCCAGGACGTCCACCTGATAGGGGATTTGAGCACATCATCGAACTAGAAGAAGGGGTCCAAGCTGTCATCACTACCCCTTATCGGCACCCCAAAGTGTACAAGGATGAGATAGAAAAGGCAATAAAAGAATTGTTGGCGCTAGGACACATTTGGCCGAGTTCGAGCCCCTTTGCTTCATCAGCAGTCTTGGTCAAGAAAAAGGATGGGTCCCTGAGGATGTGTATAGATTATCGAGCATTGAATAAAAAGACCGTCAAAAATTGATATCCTATCCCCAGGATCGATGAATTGATGGATGAGTTAAAGGGAGTCGAATACTTCTCAAAAATTGACCTTCGCTCAGGGTACCACCAGATCAGAGTTCGTGATCAAGACATTCCAAAAACAGCTTTTCGATGCCACTATGGACATTATGAGTTCCTAGTGATGCCTTTCGGGTTGACCAATGCCCCTGCAACATTTCAATCATGCATGAACCATATATTCAACAAGAAGCTACGTAAATTTGTTTTGGTCTTCTTCGACAACATCTTGATCTTCAGTAAAACATGGGAAGAGCACCTGCAGCACCTGGATGAGGTTCTGGGAATATTGGAGGCACAACAATTTTATGCCAAAATCTCTAAATGTGAGTTTGGAATGACAGAAATTCTATATCTAGGTCACATCATCGGGAGCCAAGGTGTTAAGGTCCACCAAGAGAAGATTGAGGCCATTCTCAATTGGCCAACTCCCAAAAATGTAACAGAGTTAAGAAGCTTCTTGGGTATTTGCACTTATTACAGGAGATTTGTAAAGGGATATTCACAACTAGCAGCTCCTCTTACGGACTTGACAAAAAGAGGAGCCTTTTTATGGACAGAAACAACCCAGGAGACTTTTGAGCGGATGAAGGAAGTCATGAGTTCGTGTCCAGTTTTAGCCTTGCCAGACTTCTCTCAGCCCTTTGTATTGGAGTGTGATGCTTCCGGGGAAGGAATTGGGGCTGTTCTAACACAGAACCATCATCCCATTGCTTTTGAGAGTAGGAAGTTGCATAATTATGAACGCTCTTACTCCATTTATGATAAAGAAATGTTGGCTATTATGCATGCACTAGCCAAGTTTCGTCCATATCTAGTGGGGAATCGGTTCAAAGTCAAGACTGATCACAATAGTCTCAGATACTTCCTTGATCAGAAGGGATTAAATGAGAGGCAGCAAAAATGGGTCAGCAAGATCCAAGCCTATGATTTTGAGATTGAATATGCCAAAGGTAAGAACAATGCAGTTGCAGATGCCTTGTCAAGGAGGCCAGCTACCTTCTCTCTCATATACATTGTAGATGACTGGAAGTCCCATCTTTTGGTCGAATACTCAAAAAATCAATCAGCGTGCGAGATCCTTGACGGACAGTCATCAGACATCCGTTATAGAGTTGTCAATGATATTATCTATTATAAGGATCGAATCTATCTAGTACCTGAGTCTCAAATTAAGAAGAATATCTTACAAGCAGCCCATGACTCTCCTTTAGCCGGGCATCCAGGTTTTCTGAAGACTTATAGGACCATCAGGGAAAGATTCACATGGAAGGGACTCAAGAAGGACATTATCAAATATGTTCAAGAGTGTGGTATCTGTCAAAGTAATAAAGTTGAACATACACACCCGGCAGGTTTATTACAACCACTACCTATTCCGGAACAAAAATGGGAAAGTATATCTATGGATTTCATTACAGGGCTACCTTTTTCACAAGGTAAAGATTGTATTTTTGTGGTGGTGGATCGTCTCACCAAGTACGCTCACTTCTATGCAATCCCCTCCAAAAGTTCTGCATCTCAAATAGCTGAAATATTTTTCCAAGGGGTATTTCGTCTACATGGTTTGCCCAAAACCATTGTGAGTGACCGTGACAGTAGATTTATGGGAGTATTTTGGCAAGAATTATTCAGGTTGGCTGGAACAGAACTCACTCCTAGTACCAGTTATCACCCGCAGACAGATGGACAGACAGAAGCAATGAATAAATGGGTGGAAGGTTACGTACGAGATTACGTCACAGGACATCAACGAGCATGGACCAAGTGGTTGTACTTAGGAGAATATTGCTATAACACCACTTATCACATGTCCATAGGGATGTCACCTTTCCAAGCCCTCTATGGGTACGAGGCACTATCTTTTGCAGATACAATGTTTGGAGATAGTAGAGCACCTTTGGCAAAGGATTGGATCCAGGGGTGCCAGGATATTCTGAGAGCCCTCAAAGAAAATTTACAAACGGCACAGAATCGACAAAAGCTATATGCAGATTGTCAAAGGATAGAGAGGAATTTCGAAGTAGGAGATGAGGTCTATCTCCGGCTTCAGCCATACAGGCAGTCTACTTTGAATCAGAAGGGGGCAGAAAAATTAAAACCATGACTTTATGGGCCCTATAGAATTGTCCGGAAAATAGGAGAAGTGGCATATGAGCTAGAACTTCGCGCAGAGAGCAGAATTCATAACATCTTTCATGTCTCCTATTTGAAGAAAGAATTAGGATCAAACATAATATCATCACCAGAATTACCGCCACTAGATGAGGAGGGCCATCTCCAACTGGTTCCTGAGGAGGTATTGGAGGTGCGGGAAAAGAAGCTTCGAAGTAGAATCATCCGCGAATATTTGGTACGATGGAAAGATCTGCCCTTTGAAGATGCCACTTGGGAAGGAGAGCACATATTGCAACATCCAACATTGAAATTTCTTGAGGGCAAGCAATTTTGGGCAGGGGGAACTGTAATATCCCCAACCGTTTAACCAGTTGGACCAAGTCTTAATGGTAGAAGACTAATTAATAAAATAGTAAATAAGCGGCTCTGGCCCATGGTTTTTATTTTTAAATTGTTTTGACCCCAGGTATTTGCTCCTGGTTTTTTCTCCTTTGGTTGTTTTGACCCCAGGTATTTGCCCATGATTTTTCCAAGTAGCCATCTATAAAAAGAGAAGGAGGAATGAAAGCAAGGGGAAATTTGATCTTATCTTCTTTGATATTTTGAGAGCTCGAGCGAGTTTTCGAATCGTGGGTTTCAGGTGAGACCCTCAGCACTCTTCGGTGAAACTCAATTTCACCCTAGTGGGCAAACACGACTTCGGTGATCATTTTTATCACCCTAGTTGGAACACATTTGCTTCATTTCTGTTTCTGGAAAAAGGGTTATGCATATTATCTCAGCTATATCCAGTTTATGAGTTGAGGTATCTCTCGTAGGAAATCCTACCGCTTATGCAGTTGCGCATCACCCATCATCTGTTTGTCAACGCGTAAGGATAATTTCTCGGGTAAGCTGTCTGGCCTGGAGAGTTCTGGTTTGCATCACTCCCAAATCTCGTTGGGATGCCTGAAGGATCTCACTCTGCGTTGAGAACTGGAGTTCGCTGATCTTCCCAAGTGACCTCGATCTCGCCACACGAGAGCCGGAGTCGATTGTGCCAACGATCCACCAAGCTACGCTAGCGCTGCAGAGTTGTGACACCTTACGCGTGAATTTATAGGGCTCCCAAGAAATCTCGGTCTACGCAAACAGATTTGGGGATTACATTGGCCGTTGATGCGCTATTTTGGACCCTGTCGTAAATTGAGCAGGCAGTCTTTATTGGTTACGGGCCCCCTCATTTCTAAGTAGACTGTGAAGAATTGACTACGAGCCTCTTCTCTGAAATTCTGTAGAGCGCAATATTTTGTATGGCACAATGCATGTGGACACCTCTTAATAAAATTCTCAGTTGATTCTCATTGAAAGGGTCATTATTCATTCATGTTGGTATTTCTGCATCCTTGTTTTACAGCAGATTTAATAATTATTCAGTAAAGAATATTACATATTGTTAAGACAACATCTGGGAATCGATCACACCAATCATGGAAACGAAAATTCTTCCTTTTTACACAGAAATACCTCTATCTCTATTACATTTCTCCTGCAAAATTGAGGCCAGATCTGCATCTCCTTTTGTGCCCTCTACATCTAAGAAATCGACTTCACATTGAGAAATCTCCCTGTCCAATTGGCGTACTCAATGATTTTGCGCCCTCCCTAATTGACAGATGGACTCTCTCTAATTACATTTTTGTTGTCTCAATGATGGATTAAATTCCTCCATCTAATTGACTAACTACCCCCCTCTAATCGATTATGACAACTTATATATATACATTTTATTACAAATTGGAGCTTCAACCAAAAAATATAGAAGATTATTGGTTTTAACAACTTGTCGGAATGAGAATTGGTTTTGAAACAGAATGTCAAATCAGGAAATTGCTCCTCTTTTTGTGGGATGTTACTAATGCTCGAAGGTGCGTTCCAACTTCTCTTTTCCTCTTTGCATGATGATGAGATGCTCACAGATGTATCGTCCAGATATTTCAGAATATCCATATCATTTTGAGGTTAACTTTGTTGGGAATGAAACAACATAATGTGCATATGTCTGAGCAAAAAATTTTCTAACAATCACGACCATCATCAATGAATACTCTGGGTTGATAAACTTATAAAACATATAGGATTGAAATTTCCAAACTATTTCTCTGTATGTGGATGCTAGAGAGGATCCCCATATACCTCACATGTACTAGCAAGCAAGAGGCAGTCTCCAATTAGTACAGGAAGTTGAAAAGAAGCAATTTTTCATACTTGTTCAGGTATTATAACTCCTTATGGAATTTTGGAGTAACCATCATTGTCATTTCAATCATTTGACCCTGATAGTATCTCTCATCGCGCTTCTTGATGTCGTAACCCAAATACACCTTTTTGAATGAATTGATATCTGTCACAACTCCGTTCAATGAATAAACGTGCCTTCCCAAATGAGAGAGAAGCTCGAAAATGGCTTTCCTCTCCACCTGGGGCTTCAGCAACAGCAAAAAATCGTACAGAGGCATTCTCACACCTCAATATTTCCCCACAACTCTTTTGTTCCCTTGCACCCCTATGAAAACTATACAGAAACCATATCGAAGGATTCATTTGGAACTGTTAAATAGTATGTTCAAAACTACCAAGTTAAATTGATGCCGGTTTTGCATTGTTTAACGTTGATTGAGCTCATCCTTGCATTGGTTGTAATGTTTGGGCTCAGCTTCAGGACCTAGTCCAAAAGGTGTGGCCACTTCCCATGCATGTTAGCTAAGGCTCAATCAAAAATATGAAGTGCGCATATGAGTTTGTCTTCAAGACATTCCAAATGCAACAAAGCGTCAAGAGATTCCTTCAAGGACTTTCCATCAAGAGGTATATTGACAAACATCAATATCTTTGAATTTCTTCCCAGGAAAGTTGGGGAAAATGTGTGAGTTTCGAATTCTTGTATGGTACATCCTGCTCCCAGTTTGGAAATTACGAAAATTACATCTCTGGACACGCCAAATTTTATTAATAAGTTGAATTTATTTCAGGCGATCTCCAGTAGAGCCACTATGGAAAAAGACGTTCACTTCTAGCCAGATCAACCAGATGCAGATTCTTGCCTGAATTATAGCTGTGATTTCAAAAGCATAGATCTTCACGATAGCAGTTTTTTCACAACCCATGACCACATCATCTGTCTAATTGAAGGTTTTGAAAAGCTTTACAGTGTGCAGCGTTACTAAAGGGAAACATCGAAGTAGATGAATCTGTACTCAAATACACTTTGAGGATCATTCCAGCACTGCTGGTGCTAAACTTATTCACCTGCTGCCATCATGAAAACCTATTATTAATGATATTATTACACAAACACTTATTCAATTTAATTAATAACAAGAATTTATAATTTAATTCTAAATGCCTCTAATCATCAACTTAATAATATAAAATAGATTAAAACACTAGTACAATCATGTATTTATTTGATAAAAATCGTAAAAATTTGGAAAAAGATGCAGTTCAACAGGATGATGACAACAAAAAACACAACAATTTCAAAGGAAATGGAAATCAAAGGAACAATAGGTTCAACAACAAAGGAAAGAGGAATGATCTTGTTGCTTGGAAATGGTCAACCTTCCAAGAGGCCAAGAAATTTTAGGTATGATGAAAGTAATGTTGTTGAAAAACAGTATGAGTTTTATCTTATTTCTATTCTATCTATTGCCTCTTCTCTTGATACTTTGGATCACTAGTTGATTGATAGTGGAGCCTCAAGGCACTTCACTCAGCATGAGGAGTCCCTCTCAAATTTGGTAGAAAAGAAAACTAATTTGAATATCATACTTGTATATAATGCAACCTACCCCATGAAAATGATAGGTATTTTCACTCTTCACTTGAATCAAGGTCAAACAATTCATCTACAAGAAGTATTGTATGTTCTCGATTTGAAGAAGAACATGTTGTTTATTTCTGTGATGGAAGATAAAGGCTTAAAGGTAGCATTCATTGATGATAGGAATGTATTTGTAAAATAAACCCTAAATATGCATCTACTCTTGGATTTAGGATTTAGAAGGTCTCTATCAAGTTGGAGGAAGTCCTTTGGGAGCTTTGGTGAGTGATACTTATCTGTAATAATGTGAATATGGCACCAGATATTTTCCCAATTACATTACAAAGCCTTACCTAGGTTACGAAAGATATTCAAAGGTATTCCTGAGTTTAACATGAACCATGAAGGTATTTTTTAGGTTTGTGCAGCTGGGAAAGATACAAAGGGATTATTACCACTCAAACCAGCAGGGTACCTAAAAGGGTTTCCTAAGAGGACAACGATGGAGGCTTAGCCCACCATCACCGAGGCTAAGAATATTTGTTCTTAATGGAATTTCACCGATGGAATGAGTCTCTATGTTTTGAGAATCCAATTATGAAGGATATGCCAATGAATAGGTGTGAAGTGACCCCAGAAACCCTTTCCCTAGGATAGAATAAGAAGTGAGACTTATTTAAGAAAGGGACTTTATCTTCTAGGAGAAGGCGGGTGAGGATTGGAGGGCAAGGATGAAGGGTAAAACTTGTAGGGGTACTTCTTGATCCCTAAAATCCTATGAAAACTTGGATTCTCAAATAGTACTTGATAAAAATTCTTTAACAACAAATGGCACCATAGGAGACCCAGTGGACACGGCCCAAGTTCGGGGATGAGATATAGCAACCAATGATGCTCATATCCTAGACAATGTGAGCTGAAAGGATCAAACAAGAATATTTATTTCTTGTTTACTTCAAAAGGTCAAATTGATCCTTCCACGTGCTAGCCTTGGGAAACACAGGGAAAAACTCTACCCTAGAGCTAGGGACTGAGGTATCGAGAGATTCCACCATCGAAACTGGCCCAAATTCATATGAGAGTGAAGGGAACCACTACCGTAGTTGCCTCTAGGAGATTGAAGTTTTATTGTGGCTAAATTTGTGGTAATTTGATGCCCTGGGTGACCTAATGGGGCTAGACCTAGGGAAAAGGAGGAAAATGTGAACAGGAGGGAACAATTACCACCCTTTTGTGAGGTACTAATGCCTAATTCACTTGGGGATATGGAGTTAGGGATAATACTAAATAAGAATCTCGTTTCTTATTCAAGGAGGCCCAGAAAGTCAACTTTGTCCAATGTTAGAGGAAAGAGAAGAAAATTGACTTTCAAGCATTTATACTTCATAAAAATGGTGAAATATTATTGATATAAATTATCTCTAGGACATTTAATTCATATAACAATGGACCATATGTATATTAATCTAAATACACACATAATTCCACTTTTTAATCATGCCGCAACTAGCCCTAATTATAGCGAAATACAGTAGTATTCAGCAACAAGAAAAATAGCGTCAAATTTATAGTTGTAATGTTAGAGAGTATATCCAACTAGCATAACATTTTCACATAACAAGCTCCAAGATATAAATATCCCAAATCCATACATCAAAATTCATCCATCATCCAAAAACCTCTACCGAGGAAAAAATGTGAAATTCTCTTAAAAGAGAGAGATCCCAAATCCAACAATGATAAAAATGAATCAAACTAACTCCAATTTATACCCCTTTTACGAGTTCAATTTAGCTAATGAGCCTATATTAGCCCCTAAAAATAAAATAATGTGTAAATAAAACCACTTTTGGTGACAAGCCCACCAAGCTAGCTCATAAATGGAATAGTAAGCCTCTCAGGTGGTCAAATAATAATAGATGCATGTCATGGGGCCCTCCAAAGTCCTAATAATATCCAGAAGTGCCATAATGATGAATACACTCCTCAAAATATAATGAAAAATGGGGTGGCCACTTGTTCTCCAAGTAGTATACATGTGGTGCTCCCAATGGGTGTGACATCAATGACCCCATGGGTCTCCATATGAATCGAATATGCATGTAGATTCTCTACAAGTGATCAAATGATGGAATGAATGCTGCCATTTCATCGTACAAGTCATGGACACCAGCCAAGATTTTGGTCCTCCTGTGAGGTCATTTTGGCTTAGTGTACCAGGCACATCATCCTCATCCCAAAATTGGACCTCTATAAGTCTTTGAACGTCGGTTGGGATCCGTGGAGTTTTATATGTTGCTATGGAGGCCCATGGCTCTCTACACACACCCTACATGTGTTAATCTAGCCCTCTAGGAAGTTAGGACCCCATATAGGGAGACCAAACCCAAATGGACACCACCTGCAATCATGTATAAGATCAATGCATCCTCTAGCCTTCTAGTACAACAAGTTATTATAGTAATCATGTAAAATAGACTACTAAAAATAGATCACAAAGTGGGAAGTTCATATTGGCATGTCCTTCCGTAGTGGGCTTTGGCATGTGCCAATATCTCCAAGCTCCAGAGGAGTTAACCAAGTACCTTACTAGTTGTTTTCTACCCTTAAATGGGATAGTATGTCTAAGGTACATCACTCAAATGGGGGTGGCAAGTGATAAATAAGTGAAATGGAGTAGGGAATGAGAGGGGCAATCTCAGGCCACATATTGGCGCATAGGGGTAAATATATAAGGGGGGATCCCACACTTGGGTATATAATGTGTAGGAGGGAGAAATTGTGGTACATGATGTGTCCTGACCTTGATTTTTCCACCCTTCTTTATATGTATTTTTCCATTTATGAATTTTCTTTAATTAACCACTCAAATCTCAAAGGATAAGAGCATGATATGTCAGATATAGCAGTGATTACCCCTTTAGGGTGGTTCATTTCCCTCCATCATGGGTTTCTGAATGATAAAGGAGGCTCATCCAAGGCCCTATGGAACCAGGGTGATGACCATGTGTATGGGGAAAATCTCATGTATTGGCTTTTACCCACATGCTAATTATTTTTGTCCCAGCCATATTTTCCACTTTGTGGTACAATTTCCTACTGAATGTGGTCATTTATGCTTTTACTTTTTCTTTTAGCTACTTCAACCTTCAGGGCATCTTTGCATGCTTGACCCATGGTGGGGGCAAGGGGGGAGGGAGGTTGACCCTATGTTGACCGAGAGAGGAAATGTGTACCTGGGTGGGATAAATGATTAATGGGGGTATAGTGAGTGGAAAGGGAGTAATATATGTAGATAAAGGAGCGAGGCCACGCACCCAAATTAGGGTTTCCCAAGTAGTACCACCCTAGAACCAAATGGTCGATAAATGAGATCCCACAGGACTAACATCCAAGGGTAACATCCAAAATAGATCAAGGAGATATGAGAAAAAACTAAGCCCACTCTTTCTGCTAAATCCCCCCTTTGATCCATGCCTAGAAGTTTCTATGATAAGTAAACCCAATACTCAATTACCAAATGTCAAGACATACCTTTAAATTTTGGAGAACCACCTTCAAACATGTGATAAATACAGATGAGTGAGGGACCACATGGTTGGGTCAGGTGGCAGAGAAATGGCACAACGAGCTAGTTGAAAGTTGCAAGGGGTTGTTGGTTGTTGGCTAAGGTCTATCATTGAGAAAAATTTCTCCTAGGGATATCACCCACGAAGTGGTGGGTAACATATGGTTCCAAATGGGACATTATCTCTTAAAGAAGTGGGCAAGGTTACTTGAACGGGAGGTCACGAGAAGTCCAATAATCACTTGGTCACCATATACATGTTATCTGAACATTTCAATGATCAAAGCCATGGGGCAACAGGTTTTTCACAGTCTTATGATCACCCATGCTTAAAGTTAGCCCACAAAATCAACTAGAAAATATGAAATTTTATTATAAATGCATCTAATCTATTGTTGGGGCTTGAAATTGTCATTTACTTCCATTAAATTTTCACTTGTACTTACCTCCATTTCATTACATCTACCTTACCATTATCATTATTGGGTTACATTTATGTTTTTCCAAACTTTATTGATTCCTAGTATTTTTAAGTGAATTTGTGGTTAAAAATTAGAAAATAATATGCATATACTTATACCTAACAAGTTGAATGAGATTGTTTCCATGTGTAACTCAAAAAGAAGCTTCCAAAATACCCTTATGTGGCCTCCTAAGGCCAAATTCGAATTTGAATGGAGAATTATCATGGGATCATGAGGATATGTGTCGCATTTCCTATTTGTATTGTAACTCTAAGAATACATGTGCCTTATCACTTCCTATTTGGATTGTAACTCTAGAGATATAGGGAGAGATTCATGGAATCTCATTAATGAGATAGCTTCTCATATTTTTTTATAAATAGAGGAAGCTTTATCCCATCATGTTATGGTGTAAAGTTGGAGAAGACTCAGATGTACAAGTTAAGACTACTCACATCTTGAATACAAATACTCATGAGTAATGTTCACCATATTTTTGGAAATGCTTGCATTTGGATTTGTTCAATTTTTCCCATCTCTCATGATTTTGGTTTTATCATATATAATGTGTGAGATTGCATCAATCATTTTACTGAATTTCTATTAAGCATTTTACTGCATTTCTATCAAGCATTTAGATTGCATACATTTTCCTACATTTCTATCAAGCATATTTCCTGCATTTCTGTCAAGCATATTTCAATTTCTGCAAGTGTGGTATATTAATATTAGATTAAAATTAGATTAAATTTCAATTCTCGCAAGTGTGGTAGATTAAGATTTCAATTCCTACAAGTGTGATTGCACGCGCTATATTTTCTTTTGAATTGGTTTTCTTTCTTTTCGTTATTTAATTTCATAGATTAGTTGAATTTTTCTTCTTTCTTTTCATTATTTAATTTCATAGATTAGTTGATTTTTTTTCGTTATTTAATTTCATAGATTATTTGAATTTGTTTTCTTTCTTTTTGTTACTTGATTTCATAGGTTAGTTGAATTTCATTTTCATTATTTGATTTCATAGATTAGATGAATTGGTTTTCCTTATTTTGTAGTTAGATTGATCTAAACTGAAAGTTATTTTCTATCATATACAATGCACGCATGCTTCACAAGCAGGTTGACAATTAAATGACAAGCAATTATTTTGCCCCAACATTTTGGCGTCATTGTTGGAGAAGTGTGCATAGAAACGAGCTTTTAGTCTAGAGTGTATTTTATTTTTTATTTTAGTTTTTAGTTTTTACTAACCATTTATGGACAAAGGGTCTAGAATGTAGCCCAAAGACTACATTGAGGAATGGTATCAAAAATCGATTTCAACACACCATTCATCTATTCTTCAAGAGATCCTTGTGGCAAATTGAAAGATCAAGACAATTTTTCATATCCACTAAGAAATCAGGTACATTTTGTAAATTTGGATATGAATATTTCAAATATTCTAATCCGTAAATGGCTTCATTGGAAGCATTCATATACTTAAAAATAAAAATAAAAAAATGGTGTTTTTAGATAGATAAAATAAATAAAACCAAGCTTGGCTAGAATTTTAGAATTTTTAATTTTTTTTCGAAAAATAAAAAAAATCAACGTTGATTCAATCATTTTGAATAAATTTCAGTGACATGGTAAGAGTCACTTCATATTTTATTACCATCAAAAATAAAATTTGTTCGTGAAAATATGAATTTTTGAAATGTATAAATATATTTGACGACGCTAAAAAGTATTCTCTCTTCCCGTGCCTCGTTGCGACTTGGAAGATTAGAAAACCAGATCAGTCAATTTAAAAATTAAAATTCAAAAATTCATTGAAAACTTTTGTTGGAAATTGATTTACAGTTTTGTTGAATCATGATCCTCTTTACTATCCACATCTATATGATCGGTTCTGCAATTTTTTTATGTTCTTGGTTGCATCCTCTCGATCTTTTCCTGATCTATTAAATTAAGTTATGTCAATCTGCTATAATCTGCTACCATGAAAACATATCATTCCATCGATTGTTCTCTATTCAACCTTGCAATAGTACCCATCGAGCTTTTTCTTAAACTTCCGCTCATCTGCAAGCGTACGCTCCCCCACCTTAAGGTGGAATTCATCAGGTGGATGGATAGTAATGCCATGTTTACTGACATGGTCTTTGAACTTCCCTTTGAGCACTACAAGAATCACTGTACAACACAAGGAGAGTTTAAATTTTACACCTCCTAACAAAATTAATATTGTAATTTGCATAATCGTTGGACAAATTCGTTGTACAAATATTTTTTTTTTGTAGCATAGGAGTTTGAATTGAAATAAAATTCTTCAATGGCACTCATGAATTAGATCCATGTGGAAATCACTAAACCTGTTTCACCAACAATAATTTTGTTGCCGAAGCAGAAGCTAGGAAATGTGTGGCTGTTAAAAAACGTCATTTTTGAAATGTGTATTTTGAGAAAAATAAGGTGAATTAGAAAAAACTAAGACATGGGTTTTTTTCCAGAATAGGGTGAATTTAGTTACTCAACAACGGTTTCCTCATATCTTTAACCATTTGAGAGATTTTCAAGGATCTTTTGAACCCCATTTTTCACATTGCGTGAGGAAAACGGTTTTCAGTTTATGCACTGTTTCAATTAAAACCATTTTCCTGTTCTACAATGATCTTATTTTGCTAACATACAAGAAATGGATTTTGTATAAGAGGGATGGCGGATTTGTTTTGTAGGAATTCAAGATTCCCTCGCATGAAGTTCAACGAGTCTTAGAAATGTGTGTATAGTGGCAAAAAAATTTTAATTCCACAAATCAGAAGAAAAAAAAAAGTATGCATATGCAATCGATTTATTGAAGAAATTTATAAAGCTAAGAATACTTGCAAAATTTGACTGAAATTTTTTTTTTGCAAGTAGTTTTTTCTTTTTTTTCCGCTTCAAATCTTTTTGACAGCATGCTTAAGATGCAAACCAATGATTATTTTTATAGCACAGATGAAGATTCAATTTGACAGATTTAATAATGGCTTGCGGAACAATTGGAAGATTATTTAGATGATTTTTTAGCATTTGACATTAAAAAAAATTATAATATTGTTTTTTGTGTATTTTTCTATGAAGCTTTAACTTGCAGGACACAACAAATATTTGTTATACCAATCGTTTTGCTAAGCACAATGCATGAAGTTGTCCGACAACAGGGAGTTGATTTATTTTTCATGGTTATTTCTTAAAGATAGATTGTTATCGATATCATGAATTGGACTGAATATAAAACTTTTGATTTTCCTTAATCTGTTTCATTTGACATTCAAATTTTGCATAAGTATCAAAAATAAATTGACCATTTCATTTTTAACACACTTATTGTTCTTTATGTCAAGTTTTTTTGCAGGTTTGGGATGATCGAATGAAGAAAACCAATTGTGTGCACAATTGGTCTTCAAAGGACCGATTTCATGAGAAAAATAAGAAAAAAGTCCATATCCATCAAGGCCATTACCTTTCCTCCCTTTTGAATTATAAATCCAACCAAGCAATTCAAAGCAATCCACGTTTATTTTCCGAACAAGATTTAGTTGTTCATTTTTATTCACATACACTTTCCATTACTCTTTGTCTACTCCTAACCCAGAAAGCTCACTTACATGCTTATTTCCCATTGTCATTATTATTTTCCATTGTTGTCTTCCATTTTCATTTTCCTTTTCCTATCCTTTTCATTTAGCAAATAAACACAAATTATTTAGTCCATAGTCCTTTGAGTCTAAAATCCTTCCAAAAACACCTTGAGGCTTGCATGCCTTCATGGAAAGTCCTCTTGCCGACGAACAATGGGAATACATTAATGTCCCTTCTTCATCGGATCTTCTAGGTACTCGACAACAAAAAACTTATTCGTACCTAGCAAGATGTGTTTGGGCATATTGGCTCTCATTGTCATCAATGGTGAGAGTTCTCGTGTTGACTAGTGGGATCCATTAATGGCAACTAAGTCAAAAATTTCCTGCTATGTTGGACATCGGAACATTTGTTCACATAGAAGGAATTGTGCCAATGAGTTTTGAAGACATGAAGACTATCATTTTCAGCATTTTAGAGCAAAAGTAGAAGATAGGCAACAAAAGATCAGCACCATTCTGCTGCTACAAAATCAAATAGAAGCTGCACAATCAGATGGCATCTACAGAATCAAATGGCAACTACAGAATCATATGGCAGCAGCAGAATCAGCACCATTCAGCAGCATATTCAGCAATTTTAGCAGAAGCAACACAAATTCATCTTGACTCTTTTATCCATAACTTTTATAGCCACTTGAAGAATATTATGATCACAATTTTGTAGCCACCACACATGCAGCTCGTCCATTTCCAAGGGGTAACTTAACATATGTCATTTTCTAACTTTTTACCATAGAATTCCTTGAAACGCTAGAATGATAATTTTCGGAAAAAACACTTCTTTTCCTCATTTCATAAAATTTCCAATACCATCAGTTGAGGGGGGGTACATTCATATTCATATTTTTCCACATTCCTAACACATTCAAAATCCTACATACTTTCAAAAGATATTAATTATTACATTATTATTATGAGCATACAATGGCTTTTCAAAATTACTTAAAAGATATTTGGATACAAACACAATCATGGTTGTCACACAAGAACCAACTGTTGGGTCATGAATACGACCACTTTTTAACACTTATTTCATCCATTTTTACTCTTCTTTATCATGTCATTTATTATAATTTATCATATAAATCCATTTTATAATGATTTATGTTCTTATGGATGAATGTTATTTCTTCTCCTTTATTTTTAATAAATTGATGATTATTATGCATAATTTTATCAATGATGGTTTATTAATATATTTTGTAATAGAACTCACCATTTTAGCCTCCAAGATATTTCCTAAATTGCAGATTTGATCTCCAAATCATCATCAAATATTCCAACTCAAAAATTCGCTGGAATAAGAAGTGACAGTTTTGCAGTTAAGATTCTGGGAAAATGAAGAAGAATCTGGAAAATCCGAAACATGGGTTTTGTCCAGAACGGACCAAATTAATTTATTGAAGAATCGTTTTCCTAAATTTGGTCTGTATTGAGAGAAACGCATGGTTCTTTGAGCACGATTTTCTTATATTTGTTGCTGCGGTCGTCCTTCAAATCTCAACTACAAAGCCAAATTCGACTTGTTGTTGTTGAAATATGGATGGAAATCTATTTTCTTGTTGATCAATTGGTTGGGAACAATTCAATATTGTTATTAGAGATCCTATTTACTATTTAATTTCTACTCTCTTTGGTTATAAAAGGAGACGTTTGTAAAAGAGAGGGGAGGGATCATAGTTGTTGCCTTTGTGAATTGTAAACTTAATAAAAAATTGTGTTATTGAAAATACGATTCCATTGTAATGCTGCTCCAGTTTAATGATTAATTGAATTTGTTGCTCCATTTGTATCATCTGAAGTAGCTTGAGCAGTCCCTGTTGGTGGTTAAGGGGCCGACCCCTAGCAGCGTGAACTGCTCCTCTGTGTTATATTTCCAATTCATGCGACATGTGATCAATTTGCTACATGCATGTTACTGTGAGTTTATTTCATTAGTTGTTTATCATTTTACTATCTTTGTGTATTGCGCACTCTGTTTATGAGTTATTTCATTATCGTATGATCTGAATCTTATTTCTTACAGCGTGGGTTAATTAAGACAGCATATTGCCTTAGATCATCCTTGGATTCGCAGAAATGATATTGGTTCTATCTTAATTAATTCATAATCCCATGCTTAATAGTTTATTGTTTTATCATAATAAATTGCGTTGTCGTTCCTTCCCAATTTAACAAGAATCTTAATCTTCGAATTACTTATCTTGTTATGCTTCGTTGTTCGGCATTTGATGTTCCATTCCATTTTTTGTTTCGTTTAACTGTTGTTCATTTCAGAGTGCAAATATATAGCTTCACTATTCAGTTTGTTATTCAATAGGATTTGTTGTTTAATAGAGTTTTGTTGTTCAATTCCATTAGTTAATTTTTGTTGTTCGATTCTTCTAGTTTTAGTTTGTTATTCATTTACATTGCCGTTCGATTTCAATGTGCTATTCAGTTTCAATTCATTAGTTTCCAGATTTTGTTCCTTTCAGTTATTTTCATCAGCACGAAGATTGAGTTTGCTTTCATTTCGATTGCTTTAAGATCACCAACTGTAGAGGACACTGGTTATTGCTTCCAAGCTCCCAGTTTGGTTATCTTGCATCGATTTTTAAGGGAAGGAGTTATTGCTACTGTATCCCTGATCGATGTTTTGCAGATTGGTTTAATTAAGATTTCAGAGCATTTGAGTTTATGCTATTGTAGTTAGATTTCTTTTTCAAGCATCCATTTACTCTTGCATTTGAAACGCTATACTACAAAGCATTACTCTTGGATAAATTGTTTCCTCAGACTGAGTACACTCTTGAAATAAAATGTCACTCCTGGATTGATAATTAATGTGAGATAAATAGGTGTTAAAAAGATACCTTTTATGCCTCGACATTTTGGCGTCGTTGCCGGGGAGAGTGTATGTTATTTAGAAAGAGTGACGCATATTTAATTCTTTTCTGCTTTGGAATAATTGGGTATTAAAGACGGAAGGTAAGAACCTGCGCATCGAGCAAGAAACACACTTGTTCACTCGCCCACTTCACAGCAGAATTGAGTGAAAGCTTAAGGTAGGAATGAATGCTTGCGTTTTCTTAAATTTTAGAGGTAGAATTTTTGAAAAAAATCTTGTAATTCCACTCAAGTGGTGATGTAAGCACCACCCATTTCACTAACCAATTGACAGGAACATTGGAAGGAGGATCCTTAAAGAAACACATGAAGAACATCTTCTATTATGGTAAGAAATGGCTCACATTGAAACTTTTGAATTCCCTATCAAAGATCTAGGAGGAGTGACACAAATGCACATAATTCCCCCATTGTCTCTACCAAATTTTCATGGTTTGACAAATGAAGATCCAGATACATTTTTTTTTTAGTTTGAAATACTTTGTAGAGGATATGATTATTGTACTAACGATCAAAGGTTGAAAGTGTTTCCTCTTACTTTAAAAGGAGCAGCTCTCCGATGGTTCATAAGCCTAGGTGGGAACTGCATCAAAACATGGGAGGACATGAAGAACATATTCTTGAAGAAATACCAAGACTATTGCAAATCCAATGAAGATATTTTTGGTATGACACAAAGGGAAGATGAAAGCTTAGAGGACTCTTTAGAGCAATTTCGATACAACCTTCAAAAATCAAAGCATAAGCATTTGGGAAAAGAGATCTTGAAAACACTTCTTCTTAAAGGAATTAAAGATGAATTTTTAGAACTCTTAAATATGATAGGAAAAGGTAATGTTTTTCAGTTATCATATGATGATGCTTGTGAATTGTGAATAAGGTATAAAGGAGGAATTTCCAAGGCTGGTAAGAATTCTAGAGACGTTTGTTCTTTCTTTTCCAAATCTGCTACAAGAACAGAAGATATAAGAGCTGAAATCAATCTTTTATTTGAAAATTTTAAATATGATTTTATTATCTCTCTAAATTCACAATTGAATGTTTTGCAGGTTCGAAAAAATCAAGAATTTGATGAAGTGTTTTGCGCTCATTACCGAAAGGAGCATCCCCTAGATAGTTGTTCTTTCTTATCTAATTTGGAAGTAGCATATCAAAGAGATGGGGAAGCTGCAACAAGGTCAACAGGTATGGTTCAAAACACTTCCTCTCCATTCTCTTACTTGCATAATCCATTATGGAATACTCATATGTTAGGGCAGCCACGCCAATCTCAATATAACCACCACCAATCTTGTCTACGAGATTGGCATGGTTCATCTTATGATTATATTGCTACTTTCCCTCATCTTGTAGCACAAACACATCTTCCAGCCCTTCCACAATATCTTGCTTGCCCATCAAAATCATCCACTCAACACAATCAACTACATCATCAAGAGGCTCCATTCTCCACACAATCTCCTGCTCAACTCATTCCACAACTTCACCATAATAAACCAGTACAACATGCTTACAGTGTTGAACTGCAAAATTTACCCACCCTTCCAACCCATTCTATCTCACATGCATTATTGGAGAAAACTTACACTGAGACTCAGAATGAATCAAATCCAAAAATTGTAGAAGTTATGAAAGAAAATGAAGTTTCTTCTAGTTTGTACCAACAAACCATTTTAAAATCTCAAGAACTTCATGATACGATGGCTATGGGAAATCAAAAAAGTAACGGATACATTGAAGATTGGTTTCACTCCATCATTTGTTTGCAACATCACCCCATACTTCAACAATTTTTGGCACCATCTTTTCAAGGGAAGTTGGCTTCTCATACCCTAATTTTTATTAACATGCATTTTTCAAGTTTGGGTATGTACATAATTGAAGCCTTATTTTGAAAATGGTTACAGTGGAAATACTCTTAAACGTAATCATATTAATTTTCCAATTCAGAGTAGGCTAGTGTAGAAAAATAAAATAAATAAGGAAATAAAATAAACACATTTTTTTATTATTTTATTTTTGTAAAAATTGTTGTTTCTTTGTTGCAACATGCTGTGAAATCAAAGTTGATGATAAATGTTCTAATTTATTTGTGTATGTAGATGAATTATATTGCAAATAAAAATTCTAAAAACAATTATATTCATTTTTATCATCAATATGGAAAAATTTCTTTAATATCATATTTTTTTGGCTTGCGGGCTTGATGAAATTTCTGAAAACACAGTTGGGACAGTCATGTTTTGGGGGACCAAAATTGAATATTTTTAAAACCTGTTTCTATCCTAAGGATACCTTTATTTCTACTTTCCAACCCAATTTGAATCACTCAATTTGGATTTGAAACGGAAAATTTAGAACCAAAACATTGACAGGGTGTCTAATAGGAAGCTCAAGAACAGAGTTGGGACAGTCAGTTTTTGGAGGTCTAAATGACTATATTTTTAAAACATGTTTCTATGGTAGATTTCTCTATGAATTTAGTTTACAATGAAATTTTAATCACTCAATTTTGATATCTTATGAGGAATTTATGACCAAAATACTGACTGCCTATCATAAATCAGCACTCTTGAAACTCTGTTTTCTCGGCTGTTCCTTAACATATTTGACTCATCAATTCTTCTTGTCTTCAAAACCTGTTTCTATTGGAGATAAATAAATAAATATAATTTAATCTCCAATTTTAATTGGTTCAATCCGTCATCAAAAGAAAAAATTATGCTTGAAATATCAACTGTTGATCTAAGCTGGGAAATCGAAAATGACTCTATTATGCAGGTTGTTCTAAGAAAATTTGACATATCATATCATTGAATCTTTAAAACTTGTTTCTATTGGAGATAAACCTTTGAATTAGCTCTCATTTGGCTTTAGAATCACTCAAATCGGACAAAAAACAATGAATGTATGATTAAAACACTGCTGGTTAGTATCGTCGACCACTGCTCTCCCGTAGGTAGAAAATATAATTTGTTTTATTTTTCCGTGGACTTGTTTTATAGAGTAACTACTTGTTAGTTTTTTTTCCTAATTCTTGGATTAGGGGAGCCTGTGCACCTCTCTTTCTCCGTGATTTAATGTTTTATTGCAGGTAGACACTCGTTTTTTTGCAGGTCTTAGAAGAATAAAAAAGGTCAATTTATGGATGAGCGATTCTTCAGAGAAATTTTAGTAAAACAAGGGAATTTCATCCAGTTCATTACCTAACAAATTCATAAGAAGAAGAAATGAAGAATTGGTTTCCATTTGAAGATTCATGTCACTGTTGCCAAACATTTTTTCAAAAGATCATTTTTTTCCATTAATAGATTTGATATTCTCTTAGAAATAACATCATAGCTGTTATAACTTAATAAAGTGTTGTTTATTTTCCGATTTCTTTTATGTTTTTGTATTTTAGGTGTTAATATCTTCAAATTATAATTTCCACTCTAGTGGCAATTTAAAAATAAGGACCACACCATGCAAGTTTCAATTGCAGAAGGAAATTCTTCAGTAGCACCAATTCTGTAAAAAAATTACTTTTTCTTGAAACCTGTACATAAATTTTTCTTTCTATTTGATTGAATTTGCTTGGCAATGGATTGCATATTAGCTTTGTTCTTTCCTCTTTTTTCCTTTTTGCATGTTTATATTTGTTTGTTGTTCCTTATAGCATCTTTGCGTGCTTATATCTGTTTGTTATTCCTCTTAAGGAACAGTTATTGTTCCTCTCAAGGAACAGCAGCCGTTCCTCTTAAGAAACAGTGCATTTATGTGTTTATTTTTGTTATTCCTTCCAAAATGAATAACATTTTCGTTGATTAGTTTTGTTGTTCATTTTAAAAGGAACAACATTTTTGCTGCATGTTTTTTCCGTTCCTTTCAAAAGGAACAATAGTTTTGTTGTTCCTTTCAAAAGGAACAGCACCGCTTGCTTTTGTTGTTCCTTTTAAAAGTAACAACAGTTTTGCTGTTCCTTTCAAAAGGAACAGCACCGACTGTTCTTGTTGTTACTTTCCAAAGGAACAGCATTTTCGCAAATTGTTTTTGTTGTTCCTTTCGAAAGGAACAACATTTTCGCAAATTGTTTTTACTGTTCCTTTCTAAAGGAACAACACTTTTTGAGTGCATTTCTCTTGTTTGTGAACAATTTTTTTTGAGGATTTTTTGAATTTTTCATGAATTTTTGAAAGACAAACATACAATGGAAGGATACACAATCATACAAATTAAAGCTTACTGTAATCAGCAAATCAAAAGAAATCGTCATTTTTAAGAAAGTTGTTTATTAATGATAAGAAAAAGGAAAAAGGGACATAATCAATAACATGATCTTGTTGTCTTACTACCACTAAATTCATATTATCGATTATATTTATCATGTTGGTTCTTTCCCATATTTTATAACTTTCTTTGATTTTTACTTATGGAGTAGGAACAAGGGCATATTCTTTTCTATTGAGCTGTTCAGACTTCTTCCACCATCCCTACTCTTAAGGAGTGTTGAGCCATCCTTTATGAATAAATAGGAAAGTGCTATATGAAAAGAAAAAATATTTACATATTTCATTAATAATTTTATAATTTGGCAGATGGAGGATAAGGGGTCTCATCAAGAGCCGGCCTACCATGTTCATAAGGAAGCAAGTGAAGTGGCATTCCCATCATGGCCACCAAACCAGGGATATGGTCCAATGGACAATTGAAAAAAATTAAGAAGTCCTTGGAACAGGAGGTCTCATCACGAGCCGGCCTGCCCACTTTTCACTTCTTCCCAGTGAATGGCATTGTGATTTATCTGGTCACCAAGCCAGCACAATGGCCTCTGTTATGACAATTAACAAGCACTTCCTCAGCATAAATAAAGGACAATGGTTCCAAGGGTGTGAGAGAAACTCTGTCAAAGTTATGGACACCTGTGGGCAACAGAGCTCTGCTGATGGTATTGGAGTCACATTTATACACATCAATAGTAATATTAAACCATTTTTCCTATATCTCTATTTAAATATCAGATGAAAGTACGAATCTTTAACCTTTGATTTTGAACCTATTATACATGAAAATCATCATAAATCGATCACATTAGTTTAAGTGGGTAATAAACGCATTTGTACTTATGTTTATCTTAAGTTGTCCCTTCTCCTTATCCTTGAATCATTACAAAACACTTCTATATTTGTTTACGATTTATCACATGCATGGATTTCAGTAAATGCTATAATTTCATTGATTGTATCATAAGTATGTATACCTTTCCATGTTGTACATTTGCTGTGCATTACGTTGCTCTTTTATTTTGTTGATTTGCCACAATATTAATACTGTATTTTTTTTCAGAATTTTTTCTACTTGAACTTTTTTTACATGCATCTTATCTGTTGCCATTCCAAACTAAAACTGTGGATTCAAGAAAATTGCATACATAATCGTGCTTTGTTTACAGGAGAACAACAAATATGGGAGGAAATTATATTCGCAGCACAACCACACTATTGCAATTAACAGCAAAGGCTCGCGAACGTGCGCAATTCTTCAAACATGATGTGCTTGCATGGCTTCCACCTTTTGCATCACTTTCAGTATTTGCTCAGCCTACATCAGCTTCAACAAAGGCCAGTCCCTACATGTCATTCCACATTTTTCGGAGGTAACACTTGAGGTAAAATAACACAATTTTCTAATTTATTATGAATTTAGGAGAATTTCATGAAAATCCATTGGGCATTATTTATCATCATTCATTCCACATCTTTACCACTTCATATTTTTTTTTAGACATGTCTCATCTTTCAGTTTGGGGGAGTATTGATTTCCTTCATTTCTTTCTTTTGACCATGTTAGTAATATTCTTTATCATCCATGGATATTTTTATTCATTCTCAACACCTCCCTTATTCCATGTTGTTTTACATCCAGCATAGATTTCAATAGATTGTAGCAACCACTTCTTTTTGTTTTCTAACATCGCATGAGGACATGCTAATTCTTCAGTTTTTGGGGGGGGGAATTGCTACAAATGATGGATGTTTTCCACTTTCTTTCTCATTTAAGGCATACAATTTCATTTGTATATAGTGCAGAAATTATTTTGTGTATATCTTTAAATTCTTTTGATTTCTGGATAACAAAGAGGTATCATTAAAATACCTAAACCCAGATAATTTCACGCTAAATTAGTTCATAAAATTTAGAAAGTTATGCACTATCACCTACAACCATTTTGTTTATATCTCATTATTAGTGCATCAAAACGATCTGATTTTTGAGAAAATGGTTAATGAAGTTTGATGTTACTTATGTCACATTTTTCTGCAAATTCATATACATATAGTTGAAGGTCAACTGTAAAAATTGTTATGCCTTTATCAAGATTGCTAAAATTGAATATTCATTATTTGAGGAAAAATTCATTTGTTCCATCCATTTCATGAGTTGAGATGAACAATTTTCTTTGCTTGGTTAACACATGGGTTTTGTCTTTGGTTTGCATGAGAACATGAAATATATTCAGTTCTGAGTTGCATGAGGACATGCAATATATTCAGTTTGGGGGTATGTTGGATCGTGAATACGACCACTTTTTAACACTTATTTCATCCATTTTTACTCTTTTTTATCATGTCATTTATTATAATTTATCATATAAATCCATTTTATAATGATTTATGCTCTTATCGATGAATATTATTTATTCTCCTTTATTTTTAATAAATTGATGATTATTATGCATAATTTTATCAATGATGGTTTATTAATATATTTTGTAACAGCACTCACCATTTTAGCCTCCAAGATATTTCCTAAATTGCAGATTTGATCTCCAAATCATCATCAAATATTCCAACTCGGAAATTCGTTGGAATAAGAAGTGATAGTTTTGCAGTTAAGATTCTAGGCAAATGAAGAAGAATCTGGAAAATCCAAAACATGGGTTTTGTCCAGAACGGACCAAATTAACTTTTCCAAAAAAAAATTTGCCCAAATTCGGTCTGTATTGAGAGAAACGCAGGGTTCTGTGAGCATGATTTTCTCAGATTTGTTGTTGCAGCGTCCTCCAAATCTCAGCTACAAAGCCAAATTCGACTTGTTGTTGTTGAAATATGGATGGAAATATATTTTCTTGTTGATCAATTGGTTGGAAACAATTCAATATTGTTATTAGAGATCCTATTTACTATTTAATTTCTCCTCTCTTTGGTTATAAAAGGAGACGTTTGTAAAAGAGAGGGGAGGGATCATAGTTGTTGCCTTTGTGAATTGTAAACTTAATAAAAACTGTGTTATTGAAAATATGATTCCATTGTAATGCTGCTCTAGTTTAATGATTAATTGAAGTTTTTGTTCCATTCGCATCATCTGAAGTAGCTTGAGCATTGCCTGTTGGTGGTTAAGGGCTCGACCCCTAGCAGCGTGAACTGCTCCTCTGTGTTATATTTCTAATTCCTGCAGCGTGTGATCGATTTGCTACATGCATGTTACTGTGATTTTATTTCATTAGTTGTTTATCATTTTACTGTCTTTGTGTATTACGCGCTCCGTTTATGAGTTATTTCATTATCGTATGATCTGAATCTTATTTCTTACAGCATGGGTTAATTGAGATAGCATATTGCCTTACTTAGATCATCCTTGGATTCGCAGAAATGATATTGGTTCTATCTTAATTAATTCATAATCCCATGCTTAATATTTTAATGTTTTATCATAATGAATTGCGTTGTCGTTCCTTCCCAATTTAACAAGAATATTAATCTTCGAATTACTTATCTTGTTATTCTTCGTTGTTTGGCATTTGATTTTCCATTCCATTTGTTGTTTTGTTTAACTGTTGTTCATTTCAGAGTGCAGATATAAAGCTTCGCTATTCAGTTTTTTATTCAATAGGATTTACCGTTTAATAGAGTTTTGTTATTCAATTCCATTAGTTAATATTTTTTGTTCGATTCTTCTAGTTTTAGTTTGTTATTCATTTACATTTTCGTTCGATTTCAATGTGCTATTCAGTTTCAATTCATTAGTTTCCAGAATTTTTTCCTTTCAGTTATTTTCATCAGCACGAAGATTGATTTTGCTTTCATTTCGATTGCTTTAAGATCACCAACTATAGAGAACACTGGTTATTGCTTCCAAGTTCCCAGATTGGTTATCTTGCATCGATTTCTAAGGGAAGGAGTTATTGCTACTGTATCCCTGATCGATGTTTTGCAAATTGGTTTAATTAATATTTCAGAGCATTTGAGTTTATGCTGTTGTAGTTAGATTTCTTTTTCAAGCATCCATTTACTCTTGCATTTAAAACGCTATACTACAAAGAATTACTCTTGGATAAATTGCTGCCTCAGACTGAGTACACTCTTGAAATAAAAAGTCGCTCCCGGATTGATAATTAATGTGAGATAAATAGGTGTTAAAAAGATACCTTTTATGCCTCGACACCAACCATGATAAAATCCAATAAAAATATACTTTGCAACAATAATCAAATTATCATTATGCAAAGTTCAAAGATCAAAATTGAATGCAACAACAAAATATGGTTGTAACACAAGAACCAACCATGTTGCAATTAAACTAAAATACTTTTCAGAAGTATGAATTTATCAAATTATATTATGCAAATTTAAGCCAAAGCTCAAGGATCAAAAAGAATTAATGTAATAGATTGCATGAGGACATGCAATAGCTTCAGTTGGGGGGTATGTTGGGGCTTGAAATTTTCATTTACTTCCATTCAATTTTCACTTATATTTCCATATTATCACATTCATTCCACCTCCATTTCATTACATTTACCTTACCATTGTCATTATTGCGTTACATTTATGTTTTTCCAAACTTTATTGATTCCTAGTATTTTTAAGTGAATTTGTGGTTAAAAAATAGAAAATAATATGCATATACTTATACCTAACTAGTGGAATGAGATTTTTTTCCATGTGTAGATCAAAAAGAAGCTTCCAAAAAACCCTTATGTTTCCTCCTAATGCCAAATTCGAATTTTAATGGAGAACATCATGGGATCATGAGGATATGTGTCTTATTTATTTTTTGTATTGTAACTCTAAGAAGACATGTGCCTTATCATTTCCTATTTGGATTGTAACTCTATAGATATAGGGAGAGATTCTTGGAATCTCATTAATGAGATAGCTTCTCATATTTTTGTATAAATAGGGGAAGTTTTCTCCTATCATGTCATGGTGTAAAGTTGGAGAAGACTGTAGTGTACAAGTTAAGATTACTGACATCTTGAATACAAATACTCATGAGTAATTTTCACCATCTTTTTGGTAATGCTTGCATTGATATGTGTTCAATTTTTCCCATCTCTCATGCTTTTGGATTTATCATCTATAATGTGTGAGATTTCATCAATCATTTTACTGCATTTCTATTAAGCATTTTAGTGCATTTTTGTCAAGAATTTAGATTGCATCCATTTTCCTGCATTTCTATCAAACCTATTTCTTGCATTTCTGTCAAGCATATTTCAATTTCTGCAAGTGTGGTAGATAAATATTAGATTAAAATTAGATTAAAATTTCAATTCTTGCAAGTGTGTTAGATTAAAATTTCAATTCCTGCAAGTGTGATTGTGTGCGCTATATTTTATTTTGAATTTGTTTTGTTTCTTTTAATTATTTAATTTCATAGATTAGTTGAATTTTTTTCTTTCTTTTCATTATTTAATTTCATATATTAGTTGAATTTGTTTTCATTATTTAATTTCATAGATTAGTTGAATTTGTTTTCTTTCTTTTCGTTAATTGATTTCATAGGTTAGTTGAATTTCATTTTCATTATTTTATTTCATAGATTAGATGAATTTGTTTTCCTTATTTTGTAGTTAGATTGATCTAAACTGAATGTTAATTTCTAGCATATACAGTGCATGCATGCTTCACAAGTTTACAAAATCCTTGGTTGACAATTAAATGAGAGCCAATTATTTTTCCCCAACATTTCGGCATCGTTGCGAGGGAAGTGTGCATAGGAACTAGCTTTCACTCTAGAGTGTATTTTATTTTTTATTTTAGTTTTTAGTTTTTACTAACAATTTATGGACAAAGGGTCTAGAATGCAGCCCGAAGACTACATTGAGGAATGGTATCAAAAATCGATTGCGCCACATCATTCATCTATTCTTCAAGAGATCCTTGCAGCAAATCGAAAGATCAAGACGATTTTACATATCCACTAAGAAATCAGGTAAATTTTTCAAATTTTGATATGAATATTTCAAATATTCTAATCCGTAAATGGCTTCATTGGAAGCATTCATATACTTTAAAATAAAAATAAAAAAATTGTTTTTTTAGATATATAAAAAAATAAAAATAAATAAATAAATAAAACCAAGCTGGGCTAGAATTTTGGAATTTTTAATTTTGTTTTCGAAAAACAAAAAAATCAACATTGATTCATTCATTTTGAAGAAATTTCAGTGAAACAATAAGAGTCACTTCGTTTTTTACCACCATCAAAAATAAAATTTGTTTGTGAAAATATGAATTTTTGAAATGCATAAATAGATTTGACGACGCTGACTAGTATGCTCTCTTCCTGCGCCTCGTTGTGATCTGAAGGGTAAGAAAATCATATCAGTCAATTTAAAAATTAAAATTCAACAATTCATTGAAAACTTTTGTTGGAAATTGATTTACAATTTTGTTGAATCATGATCCTCTTTATTGTCCATATCTATATGATCGGTTCTGCAATTTTTTTTCTGTTTCTGATTGCATCCTCTCGATATTTTCTCGATATATTAAATTTCTTATGTAAATATGCTATAATCTGCTATCATGCAAATATATCATTCCATCAATTGTTCTCTATTCAACCTTGCAATAGTACCCATCGAGATTTTTGTTAAACTTCCGCTCATTTGCAAGCTTACGCTCCCCCGCCTTGAGGTGGAATTCATCTAGTGGATGGAAAGAAATTCCATGTTTACTAACATGGTCTTCAAACTTGTAGAAATTATGTAACTTATGTGCTATATGTCCAAGATTCTCCTGATCTCACACTATTTTAACTTCATGCAAAATACAGAATCTATTCCACCATTGATCATCTCCGGAAATTAAATCAAGATTGCAATGCACACATGAAACAATAAAAATTCACACACATTGACATAGTTGTTTAACGGGAAAGCCTGAAGCTGAAAACCAAAACTATCTGTATATAATATTTCATAGAGATCATGTAACAATCCTCATACAAAGCTAATCATATCAAACTCTCAGTACAATACATACACAGCATGACTCTTCCACAAGTATGGTTTTCCAAATAATACATCAGAAACATCAATAGGAGCAACATCACATAATACCTCATCCGTGAAAGGCTTGATGCCATAGGGAAGGTGGCACTGCTGGCTAACGCGGAGATCTCGTCCTTGGTGAAGCCACCCGATGGTGTATGGATGTGGGTGAGTTGTGGTCGACAAGCCCAACAGCTTCACAGCGTCTGCTGAAATGAGGTTCTTTTGGCTCCCATTGTCGACAATGAACTGTACTGGGGAGCCCTTTACCCACATCTGGGAGTGGAAGAGATGTTCCTCCTCCTCTGGATCTTTCGGTTCCTCCTTCTGGATCTTCGTAGTGGCAACAGTGGCGCTGGGCTTGTTAGCCACCTATGAAATTTGTTATACCAAAAGGTGGCTAAATCATTTTTGGAGCCTTCAAGGAACAAATTTTATTGCAAAAAGTGTTGGCTCTTGAAGACTCTTGAAGGCCTCATGCCTCTGTCCAAATCTTCACTGCTGTGCCCATTTAACACTCAGAAATCCTACTGATTTCCAAGACAAAATAATACTGCAAACTCCATTTTCCTTTCCTTTCCTTTTTCTAAACTAACCTCATTTTCCCCTTCCCTTCATCAAAAATCCTTTTCATAAGGTTTAAGACCCTTTCTTTCCTTATCGAAACCCTCAAACTCCTTTGAAAATCATTGAAAATCTATAAAATCACATTTCTTATATATTATATACTTAAGCCCCTTGGGATAAGTCTTTAACCCTTTCCCTCCATACGCCTTGGTGCTAGAACCAAGCGCTAGCCTTCCAAGCACTTATCGCATCGCCCGATGCTGACTAGCCCTGCACCCATTACCCCCCCTGGTCATATGGTTTTCCATATAACCCATGGCCCTGCAGACGGGCGCCAAACCTTATTGAAAAGTAATATTTCACCCCCAAAGTATAAACCTTTGTTTTTATAAATTTGTCGGTTTTTATTATAATCCTAAAGTTTTCCGTTGGTGCAAAATTCTAGGCACTCTCCACTGTCGATCTGATCTGCAGATCGACGGTGCACAATCTATCGCCCCAGTGGTCCCTACCAGCCACTCATTTTAGTAAAACCAAGCGAAATTCATCGTACCACTTTTAAGAGGGAGGCGGTTTTTTCTATTTTGCAGCGATTCCATTCACCGGAAGACACGTGGCCTCGAGAAAATTTTGAATACCACCCTCATCGCGCATTAAAGGTTGGACATGAGCCCGGTGCGATATTGACATCCACCATCCGATCTGAGGCTGCTCATCGGACAGCGATCGCGCTCTGAAGACGCCCGTGCAATAACCAGGGTACGGCTTAGTGTTAAAAGCATCTCCGTCGTCGATCTGATTTGTAGATCGACGGCCCACATTCCATCGCCCCGGTCCCCCCGCCCACAGCGGCAGTCGTTGGTCCCCAACGCCACATCAGCATCCACGCGAAAAATTTTAATTTGGGCAGATCTTCATGGTTTCCCCGTACAGTCGGCAAATCCAGACCCGAGGTTTTATTCATCTGGATTTTATTAAAGGTTTGATTTCTGGGCGCGTTTTATAAGGTTTATTGACGCCTGTTTTCCGCCGTTGATCGCATGGGTCGATCTCATCTGACGGCCCACGTTTGTCCCGGTCCCCAAACCATATTTTGTGACCATTTTTGTCCAAAACAAAGGTTTTAAACCATTTCTCTATTTCACTTTGACTTTTCGCCTCCGCTCTCGACCGTCGATCTCTGCGCGATCGACGACTCTGATTTAATTCCTCCCCCATTTCCTTTTGACTCTCTCTGATCAATCTTAACCGTTGGATGATGCCATCCAATATTCCTGCTCTTTCCACGCACCTTCTCAAGCAGTAAAACTATACATGCAGGATTTATAACATTGTTTGTATTTTGCAAGGTTTTAGTGGTTTTTTCCACTATGTCTGAAGAAAATTCAAAGGCAGAGGGTGATGATCCTCCTACCTTCGATTCATCAAAGGGAATCACTTGCAGGTTTCAAATCCACGTTTCTTTAATGTTTCATGAGGCATTGATGCCACACGACCCCTACGCAACCCTACACACCAACAAACACAGTGAATCAGGCACAAATCAAAGGGTATCAGTGTCGAAGACAAAAATATACCAGAACAAAAGATTGAAGATAGATTTTTTGGGATTACATCTAAGATGGTTTATCAAAAGCCTAATCCCCAATTAAAACACAGTTAAAGTAAAAATCATAAAGGTTCATCAGACAGAAAGTCTCCACCGCCACAGCTGAGGAAAATTGATTCCTCCCAGCTACCACGTGCCACCTGTGTCTCAAAGCATTCAAATAGAGGCCGAAGTTATTGATCAGGATTAGATATTTGTCTCAAGCGCATCTAGAGAGTAAATTCTGCCAAGGAACTTAATGTAAAAAATATCAGCAGAGTTACTTTGACATCACACAAAGCCTCAAAGGTCAAAAAGAGCTCCCACTGAGCTCAAATCTTTATGCAAATCATTTAATACAGAAGACACCTATGTAAGTTTCTTCATCGAGCCCCCCAAGGGCCGAGGAACCATTAAGTCTGTATTAATTGTCTTTAGAGATCTTTTATCAGATCTCACCTCCTCATTCTTCTATAAATACTACTGTAGAAGATGAGAGAGGGGTTGGTTGATATGGTTACTGAGCATTGAAATGTAATTGAGCTTGAGACTTCTACTTGTAAATAGTGTTCATTGGCCCTTGGAGCTCTACTTGTTATAGATAAGTTAGGCTGAGATGAGTAGATGATTGTTAAACTAAAGCATTGGACTTAAAGCTGTAACTGGTTTGGAGCATCAATACAAGTCGATTTATGGGATCCTGGTCTATGTCGACGGTGATGTTTTTCTCATTGTAACTTGTTATTTTGTTTCTGTTTTCACTGTGTTTCATCTTCTCTTATAAAGAATAGCATGCATAGAGTTAATACCTACTGTATACCAATACCCTTCTCTGTCTGAAAATTTTTTTCCGAATGTTTTCTTCCAATCTGTGTTATTTAGGAATGATTTAATTCAGTTTAAGCATAGGAATGCAGGCGTTCCCTCGTCCTGTTGTCTTAGATGAATATTATTCTTAAATTTTATGTTCAGTATTAGTCAAGTAGAGGTGAATTAAGGAAGATATGGTGTGCCTTGGTCCTAGTTTTATCCCAAAATACTATCTGAATGTTTCCCTTGGAATGTGTTGAAAGCTAGCTAGTTTATAAGTACTTACCAGATCTTAAACCATTCTTTTCTATCATTTGTGTTTCCTCTGTTTTTATATGTCTTCCATTGGAAGTGTATCAAAGGCTAGCTAGTTTAAAAGTACTCCCCAGATCCTAGTTTGCTTTTATGTCTTTCCTAAGTGTGTGTCAAAAGCTGGCTAGTTTAAAAGTATTTACCAGATCTTAGGCTGCTCTTTGTTCTTCATTTGTTTAATTTCCCCTTCTTGTTGTATCATTTCATTCCATAAATCAAATTTTAAAAAGATCCTTAGACATAGATGACTTGCCCCATGGACCACTCTTCCCTCTTGTTTTTTCAATTAAACCCTATTATGACTCCATAGCCCAATGGACTAAAACCTGCAATTGTCTATCTTCCTGGCCAAAGCTTGTTCTATTTACTTGCAACTTCACACCTTTGAAACTCTTTGCATTTATAACTTTCCACCTCAAGCAGTAATCATGCTCAACCATCCAAAAGAAAAAAAAACCCTTGGCCTTTCATAAATAGCCTAATATCATTACCCCAAAAATTCAAAGACAAGTCCATCTTTGCACTTATTGGAGAGATCCCTCTCCGGATTCATGAGGGCTAGATCCTAGAATCCCAAAGTGGTTGAAACGATGTTTCTCCCTGAGGTCAGAATTTTTCCAATCTTGCTGATTACAAGGAACTAACATTTCTGGCGACTCTGCTGGGGAAACTTCCCTTAAAAGCTTCATAAAACTATGTGAGTAGAAAGTAGCATTTTCAAGCACTACCAAAAACATGGTAATCATGATGAAACTTGTTTGAATCAGTGACAAACTAGGAAAACCCTAGGATTCTCATAAGACTTTGTCTAACCTTGAAAAATCAGCTAACTTAGCCATAAGATTATATTGTCTTTGTCTCATAACCGTAGCTAAGTTTTGAAACAGAGTTATCATATTCGTAGAAACCACACAACTAAAAAATAACCTAGAAAAACACCAAAAAATATTTCAGATTGGTATCCAATAAACATGGTGGTAGACCATAAAACCTTTTACCTCCTTAGGAGCTAAAAACTTCCACTTGGGGACTCCACAATCCTGAACAGACCTTAAGACTCCACTGGGAAGAACCCTTATAATTGAAATATCATTCAAAATCAGTCAAAGGACTGTAGGATTAAAATTGTGTAAACTGATTAGTTAACCTTTTAAAGATTGTCATATCTGGTTGAACTCTTCTTGTTTATTTGGGTCTGAAAAACACAGCATAGTGACTCCTAGAAAGATTCACACTAGATCTTATCCTGACCCTGATCCACCTGAGATAGCTGATAACCCAGAAATTATCCTTAGGAAGTCTCCTAGGATTAAATTATCAACCGTTTTCAGATCACCGTTGAGAGCTAATTCAGTCCCTGAAAATCTTTCAGCTCTACAACAATCACAAGTTGACTTAGTAAATCCCTTTAGAACTAGGTCTCTTGGTGATTTAGATCAGTTAAATTCTGAGTCTTCACTTTCATCTCCTGAAACAAGTGAACATCCTGGTAGCAGAGAATCAACACCTCCTAATTTACATTTCCTTCACAACCTAGGTGTCTCTCATCCAAGATCAGTTCAGAAATCTACTCCTGGTCCATCCACTTCTGCTCACCCTACACCCACTATTCAAACCACTCCATCCCAGCTCACTTTCCCTTTTGTTAATCCACCTCTTGTAAATCCACCTCCACCTCCTGCCATGGCTACATGGTATGCTCCCTTAGTCCTTCCTGTACCATTAGTTAATCTTCCACAGGACTATCAGTCCAAAATTCCAATGTATGATGCTAGCAATGCGACAACTGCATCACAACATGTGGATAAAATTAATGACTACTTTGACAGAAATGAAATTGATGATGATTCTGTCAAACTTAAATTATTTTCTCAGAGCTTGGGGGGGAGTAAGAAAATGGTTCAAAGGCTTAACCCCCCACAGCATCAATGATCTCCAAGCCTTCCATCAAGCATTCTTAAACAAATGGGAAGTAAATAAGAATCCTCTCCAAGTCCTTTCTTATTACAAGAACATCCATAGAAACCCTGGGGAAAGTGTCCAAGCTTATTGTACCAGATTTAACAGTGTATATAATGCACTTTCGCCAGATCTAAAACCTCCACAAGGCTCAGCTTTAAACAAGTTTCCTGAAGGGTTTGACCCCGAGATGGCTTATCAACTTAGAGAGAGAGAGTTCCTGCAACTATTGAAGAGATGCAAAAGGGTGCTCTTTCTGTGGAAGTCAACTTGATGGAGAAGAGAGTAAGAATGAAAAATGAAAAGAGATTATCTTTTAGAGAGGAATCCACACCTTCTACTTCCAACTCCAATATGGAAAGAATGATGGAGGAGATGATGAAGAAAATGAGCATCCTTAAGAGAGCACAAGCTAATCAAAACCAAACTGCTCCTCAAAATAGAAACCAGAACCAAAATCAGAATTTTAGAAGGAACCAACCTCCAAACAGACCTAGGGAATATGATCAACAGATCACTTCTCCCTTTCATCAAAACTATGTGAGTGAGGTTGAGGAAATAGATGAGATAATGGAGGAAGATGATATCAACATGTTGGGGGTAGATAATGATGACTTTGAGATTCATTATGATAGAAAACAAGGTCTTTATACACCTTATGATGACAAAAGAGATGATGATGAAAATTATTATCAAGACATGGAAAATTTCATCATAAAGTCTCAAAGAGAATATGACCTTAGAAGCAAAACCAGTCAACAAACTCCCAACACTAAAACCTCTGACAAATCTTCACAAAACAGCACTACAACCAAGCCTAAAATTTTCAAACAAAGGACAAAACAGTGGCTATAAATTCTGGTAATGATAAAGAGAAAGGCACTCAAAACGTTAAAAAAAAGAGTGCAGACCTTAGCAGTACTAACACTTCAGCTAGTACTCCTGTTAACACCATTTTTTCAAAGGTAAATAGGAAAAATTAGCAAGCTGATATTGCTGATAAAGTGACAGCTAATAAGGCTGAAACAAGTTCTTCAAAGAACCAAATTCCTTTCAGCCTGGAGCAGGAAATTTAAAATATAAAAATCTTTGTTCCCTTGACTAAGTTAGCTGCCCAGCATGTATATAGGACCCAAATTTTGAAGGCTTTAAACATTGAAGAGAATGAGGACACTATCAATCTTAATGATGACCAACCAGAGCTTATTTTTGGTCCTAAGATTGAAGGTATATATCAAGAGGGACCTGTTCCTCCCTTTTATGTGAGTTTAAACGATCATGACAAAATTTTGCATGACGTTATGCATGATTTTTGGGCTTCTCACAATCTAATGCCTAAAGTGGTGATGGAGAGCCTTGGTCTAGAAATCACCAGACCTTACAAAGACCTTTACTCCTTTGACTCAAGCAGAGTAAAATGTTTAGGATTAATCAAAGATCTATGTGTTAACTTAGCCCAAATTCTAGCCAAATGCTTAGTAATGGATATTGTTGTGGTTGATGTGCCCCCAAAGTATGGAATGCTATTATCTAGGTCTTGGGGAGCTAAGTTACAAGGAACTATGCAAATGGACATGACCTATGCAACTATCCATGTTTTCAATCAGACTAGAAGACTTTACAGGGAGTCTCATATGCAATACACAGTTACAAGTCAAGACCGACCACAAAACTCTCCCATTTATTCTGTAAATATGGGCCTTGATTCTTTTATTATGTTTAACGATGAAACACTTAGTGAACAAGTCACTTTAACAGGATTAATGGCCAATAGGGAGGAAGAGGAACACAATGCAGAAGTGTCAGAACAGTTTTCTGAACCTGTGAATGTTAGCAAACCAAACACAGGTCTTGAGCTACAATTCATTCGTCCATTGCTCTTAAACCTTGACAATCAAGGAAACAACCCTCAACACTTTGTAAAACCTGAGGAGTTGAAAGAAATACAACTAAGTGTTGAGATTCCACAACAACCCTTAAGCATGTTAATTGAAGAGGACAATAACCAGGATGAAACGGAAAGTAGTCCTCTATGGAGTATTTTTTTTTATGGATCCTGCACTAGGAACAATGCTGGTGCAGGTGTCTAGATCTGCAATACTGAAAATAACCACACAGAAAGTATTTCCTGCAAATTAAACTTCCAGTGTTCCAACAACATAGCGGAATATGAATCCCTTCTCTTAGGCTTACGTTTGTTAAAAAAGTTAGGAGCCAGAAGAATCAATGTGTATGGGGATTCAGAGTTAGTCATTAGGAAATTCAATGGGGAATATAACGCAAATCATCCCAGACTTAGGGCCTACCGAAATGATGTCATGGACCTTTTGAAAACATTCAACTAGTCCAAACTAATTTTTGTCCCAAGAAAAAGAAATATTGCGGCCCACAATTTAACCTTTGCAGCTAGAACATGTTTAACGCCATATGAAACCAAAGACTGCACAACTCAGATAAAATTTAGACCAGCTGTGCCTGATAATGAAAAGTATTGGCGGGTTTTTGACAAAGACAAACGAATAGAAGACTTCATGCAATTCATAAACGAATTTGAACTACACAGTTCGGACTCAGACTATGATACAGACTGTAGTGAAGAAAATTTTCTTGGTGAAGAAGAGTTGTCTCCTGAGCTTGTCAATATTTATCTTCTCACCAGCAAACTTAAAAACAAAACAGAATTGAATGCATAGTTAGAAACAGAGGAGTTAGAAACCCTGCACTCTAAAGATGAAAGTTTTCCAAGCGGTTTGGCACCTTTAGAGGAGTTGTTTGATTTTAATTATGTAGCCAAGAAGCCAAAACTAGAACCTGTAGAGACTGAAGTGGAAGAGTGAAATATAGGCAGTGAACTTAAACCGAAAATGATTAAACTGTCTAAAACTTTGCCAGCTCACATTAAACTCAAATACATAAGTTTTTTAAAGAATTTTCTGATGCTTTTACGTGGAGTTACGAAGATCTTAAATCCTATGACACTGAAATAATACAGCACAAAATCCCTCTCAAAGAAAACCAAAAACCATTCAAACAGAAACTACGCAGAATAAACCCTATTCAGTTGCCTTTGGTTGAGAAGGAGATCATGAAAATGTATGATGCTGGTATTATTGTCCCTATTGGATATTCTGAATGGGTGTCTAATCTGGTGTCAGTTAGGAAGAAAACTGGAGAGATCAGGCTTTGTATAGACTTTAGAGACTTGAGCAAAGCTTCATTGAAAGACAACTACCCTTTACCTAAGATGGATCATATTTTACAAAGGGTGGTAGGGTCTAGAAGAATTTCTTTGCCAGTAGCTGCTAGGGTACAATCAGATCTTAGTTCACCCTGCTGATCAATTAAAGACAGCCTTTACTACACCATGGGGCACTTTCATGTATGTGAAAATTCCTTTTGGTCTAATGAACGCTGGAGCAACTTTTCAGAGAGCCATGGACATAGCATTCTCGGAAGAACTGGGCTACTTCATCATTATATACCTTGATGATGTCATTGTGTTTTCGAAAACAGATGAAGAGCACTTAGAACATTTAAGGACAGTCTTCGAGAAATGCATAAAGTTTGGGATATCTTTAAACCCTAAGAAGACATTATTCGGTCTCCAAGAAGGTAAAATTCTTGGGCACATTATTTTAGAAGCGGGTATTAAGATAGATCCAAAAAGGATTGATGCCATATTGCAAATCTCTCATCCTCGGAACATCAAGGAGTTGCAATATTTCATTAGAAAGATTAACTTTTTGAGAAGGTTCATCTCCAACTTGGCTGAACTGCTTATAAATATCACAAACATGTTGAAGAAGGAGCAAGGGGTAAAATGGACCTTGGAAGCAAAGAAGTCCTTTGAGCTGGTGAAACAAGCGTTAACCAAAAAACACCAGTTCTTATAAGTCCCTATTTTTCAAAAGATTTTTATATTTTTTCATTTGCATCATAACATACCATAGTTGTTGTCCTTTTACAGAAACATCCGCAAGGACAAGAGAAACCTATTGCATTCTTTAGTAAGGAATTGAGGGATGCTCCTTTGAAGTATAACATTATGGAAAAGAAAACTTTTGTTTTGGTTAAAGCTTTGAAAGACTTCAGAGTGTACATTCTTCACTCACACATTATTGCCTTTGTCCCAAATTTAGTTGTGAGAGACATTCTAACGCAGGGACCAGATGGTAAGAGAGCTAAGTGGATTTTTGTTTTCCTCGAATATGATTTAGAGATAAAACCCACTAAACTCATCAAAGGCCAAGGTCTAGCTAGATTAATGGCTGAATCAAATTTTGAAGTTCTTGATATTAATATGATTGATGCTTTGGATGACCAAGAAGGATTCTCAACTCCCGTTGTTGAAGACCATTTTATGAATTCTCCTTGGTATGCTGATATAATTTATGTTTTGCTTAATTTGAATACACCTCCTGGTTTCACAAAAACAAACACAAGGTTCCTAAAGTTGAAAGCTGTAAACTATTGCATTGTAGATAAATGTCTTTATTGGAAAAATGTAAGTGGTGTATTGCTTAAATTTTTTCCTGAGTTTGATGCAGAGAAGGTTAAACACGAGTTCCATGAAGGAGAGTGTGGAGGTCATTTGTACTGGAAAACAACAGCCAACAAAATTTTGAGGGTTGGTTTCTATTGGCCTACTCTTTTCCATGATGTGCACAAGATGATCATATCCTGTCATAAATGTCAACTTTTTGAAGGAAAAATAAAACTGCTACCCTTACCTCTGCATCCAATCACGGTTGAAGCCCCTTTTCAACAGTGGGGACTTGACTTCATAGGAGAAATCCATCCACCATCTTCTGCCCAACATAGATGGATTCTCACTGCCACAGACTATTTCACTAAGTGGATAGAAGCCATACCTTGTAGACAGGCAAATGATTCTATTATTATAAAATTCATAGAGAATAATATTCTCTCTAGATTTGGTTGTCCTACTAAGATCATCACTGATAATGCAGCAACATTTGGATCAAAGAAGATGGTTGAATTCTGTCACAGGTATCAGATAACATTGGGGCATTCCACGCCCTATTATCCTCAAGGTAATGGACTTTCAGAATCCTCAAACAAGAGTTTAGTGAACATAATCAAGAAATTGTTGGAGGACAACAAAAAGTCTTGGCACACAAAGATGGTCCATGCACTTTGGGCTGACAATTTGACTTTGAAGAAATCTATTGGTATGTCACCTTTACAGCTTGTGTATGGTACTGATGCAATTTTTCCAAACAGCCTTGGTGTACCAGTGATGAAGTTGATTCAAGAGTTGCAAACTAAATAAAATGACATGATCATAATAATAAATCAGACCATTCATCTTCAACAAACCAGAGAGGAGGTTTATAACAAAGAATTGCAGAAACAGGACAGCATTAAAAAGCTTTTTGACAGAAGAACAAAAGCCAGCAATTTCAAGTTTGGGGACATCTTTTGAAGTGGGATTCAAGGAGGGAAGACAAGGGCAAGCACGGGAAATTTGACAACTTATGGCTTGGCCCTTACTCTATTCATGCAGCTACTGGTAATAATGCATTTTTCTTGCAGGAGTTGAATGGAGCAGAATTTTTTGGGGGTCCTGTCAATGGCAGGATGCTTAAGAATTACTTCTCTTGATCCATGTTATGTTCTGAAAGCCTTTTTATCTTTTTCTCATTATAAATACTCCACCCATCATTGCATTCAGAATTATAAAAAAAAAAATCAAAAAACACAAAAACAATGAAAAGAAAGAAAAGAGGGCAGACTGTGAAAACAAGAAAGGTATGGCCCCATACCAAAAAGAGAAACAAATCTGAAAGTGTAAAAGCTCAAATTCCACTCCTGAAGAACACACTTCTAGTTAGTCAAATAGTCTAATCTTGACTAATTAGCTTTAAATTTTATGCTAATAGGATAGTGAATTCAATTTGGCAAACCGTTTAATCTTGGCTTATCAGTAGATAGTTTAGGATAGAAATTAAAGGTTCAAACATGCTCAAAATATGAACCTAAATTTTCAAAGAGAAAATGACTCAAATCTGTTTCAAATTCTGAGTCAAAAGATGTAAAAATCTGGTTCTAAATTGCTTAAAATTTGAGTCAGTTAGCAAAGGAAACACAGCTCAAGTAAGATGTCAAAACAGAGCTGTAGAAAAAAAGAAAGGAAATGCTTTGAAATTTCAGATCTCAAACCTTCCATTTTGTTTTAAATTTTGTGCAAAATAATTTCTATGTGTAGCTTGTTTTTATGCCATAGACCAGCATCAAGTTAGATTGTTCAATCCTAACTTGACTGCTTTTTAAATTTCTGTTGTAGAATTTAGAGAATCAAGTCTGTTGGACAGTTTAATCCCAACAGACAGTAGATTAGTTAGAGAATCATATGGGCTCAACTGTTTAATCTGAGTTCATGGATAAATAAGGATTAGAAGTAGATTAGATTTGTTGCTTTCAAAAATAATAAAATTTTATGAAAGAGTTTGTCAATCCAAGTGCACTCCAATGAAGAAAAAATGTTAGATCAGTAGGATTGGGTAGGTAGAAAGATTTTATTGATGAAGTTCCATTGTTAATCTATGAATGCTAATATGTTTTAGAGAAAAAGAAGATCATTCACAGAAAGAAAGGTATCCCAATGGATGAGGCAACTGATCAGCCTCCCAGAGAAAGCAAGTTTGAAGTTCTTGATGCCTTCAAGAAGGCACCATCCCCAAGTGGAGCCACTGTTAGCCACCTGTGAAATTTGTTATACCAAAAGGTGGCTAAATCATTTTTGGAGCCTTCAAGGAAAAAATTTTATTGCAAAAAGTGTTGGCTCTTGAAGACTCTTGAAGGCCTCGTGCCTCTGTCCAAATCTTCACTATTGTGCCCATTTTACACTCAAAAATCCTGCTGATTTCCAAGACAAAATACTGTTGAAAACTCCATTTTCCTTTCCTTTCCTTTTTCTAAACTAACCTCATTTTCCCCTTCCTTTCATCAAAAATCCTTTTCATAAGGTTTAAGACCCTTTCTTTCCTTATCTAAACCCTCAAACTCCTTTGAAAATCATTGAAAATATATAAAAATCACATTTCTTATATATTATAGACTTAAGCCCCTTGGGCTAAGTCTTTAACCCTTTCCCTCAATACGCCTTGGTGCTAGAACCAAGCACTAGCCTTCCAAGCGCTTATCACATTGCCCGATGCTGACTAGCCCTGCACCCATTACCCCCCCTGGTCATATGGTTTTCCATATAACCCATGGCCCTGCAGACGGGTGCCAAACCGCATTGAAAATTAATATTTCGCCCCCAAAGTATAAACCTTTGTTTTTATAAATTTGTCGGTTTTTATTATAATCCTAAAGTGTTCGGCCGGTGCAAAGTTCTAGTCACTCTCCACCATCGATCTGATCTTTAGATCGACGGCACGCAATCTATCGCCCCGGTGGTCCCCGCCAGCCACTCACTATTGTAAAACCAAGCGGAATTCATCGCACCACTTTTAAGAGGGAGGAAGTTTTTTCTGTTTTGCAGAGATTCCATTCATCGGAAGACATGTGGCCTCAAACAAATTTTTATTGCCGCCCTCATCGCGCATTAAAGGTCGGACATGAGCCCGGTGCGATATTGACGTCCACCGTCCGATCTGAGGCCGCTCATTAGACGGTGATCGCGCTCTGAAGACGCTCGTGCAATAACCAGGGTACGGCACAGTGTTAAAAGCATCTCCGTCGTCAATTTGATTTTCATATCGACGGCCCACATTCCATCACCTCGATCCCCTCGTCCATAGCAGAAGTCGGTGGTCCCCAGCGCCACATCAACATCCATGCGGCGAATTTTAATTGGGGCGGATCTTCATGGTTTCCCCGCACAGTCAACAAATCCGAACCCGATGTTTTATTCATCTGGATTTTATTAAAGGTTTGATGTCCGGGCGCGTTTTATAAGTTTTATTGGCGCCTGTTCTCCATCGTTGATCGCATGGGCCAATCTCATCCAACGGCCCACATTTTTACCGATCCCCAAACCAGATTTTGTGACCATCTTTGTCCAAAACAAAGGTTTTAAACCATTTCTCTGTTTCACTTTGACTTTTCGCCTCCGCTCCCGACCGTCGATCTGTGCACGATCGACAACTCCGATTTAATTCCTTCCTCATTTCCTTTTGACTCCCTCTGATCAATCTTAACCATTGGATGATGCCATCCAACGGCCCTGCTCTTTCCACGTGCCTTCTGAAGCAGTAAAACTATACATGCAGGATTTTATAACATTGTTTGTATTTTGCAGGGTTCCAGTGGTTTTTTCCGCTATGTCTGAAGAAAATTCAAAGGCAGAGGGTAACGATCCTCCCGCCTTCGATTCATCAAAGGGAATCGCTTGCAGGTTTCAAATCCACGTTTCGTTAATGTTTCATGAGGCATTGATGCCACACGACCCCTGTGCAGCCCTGCACACCAACAAACACAGTGAATCAGGCACAAATCAAAGAGTATCAGTGTCGAAGACAAAAATATACCAGAACAGAAGATTGAAGATAGATTTGTGGGGATTACGTCTAAGATGGTTTATCAAAAGCCTAATCCCCAATTAAAACACAGTTAAAGGAAAAATCATAAAGTTTCATTAGACAGAAAGTCTCCACCGCCATAGCTGAGGAAAATTGATTCCTCCCAGCTACCATAGTGCCACTTGTGCCTCAAAGCATTCAAACAGAGGCCGAAGTTATTGATCAGGATTAGATATTTGCCTCAAGCACAGCCAGAGAGTAAATTCTACCAAGGAACTTAATGTAAAAAATATCAGCAGAGTTACTTTGACATCACACAGAGCCTCAAAGGTCAAAAAGAGCTCCCACTGAGCTCAAATCTTTATGTAAATAATTTAATACAGAAGACACCTATGTAAGTTTCTTCATCGAGTCCCCCAAGGGCTGAGGAACCATTAAGTCTGTATTAATTGTCTTTAGATATCTTTTATCAGATCTCACCTCCTCATTCTTCTATAAATACTACTGCAGAAGATGAGAGAGGGGCTGGTTGATATGGCTACTAAGAATTGAAATGTAATTGAGCTTGATACTTCTAATTGTAAATAGTGTTCACTGGCCCTTGGAGCTCTGCTTGTGATAGATAAGTTAGGCTAAGATGAGTAGATGATTGTTAAACTAAAGCATTGGACTTAAAGCTGTAACTGGTTTGGAGCATCAATACAAGTTGATTTATGGGATCCTGGTCTATGTTGAAGGTGATGTTTTTCTCATTGTAACTTGTTATTTTGTTTCTGTTTTCACTGTGTTTCATCTCCTCTTATAAAGAACAGAATGCATAGAGTTAGGACCTACTGTATACTAGTACCCTTCTCTGACTGAAAATATTTTCTGAATGTTTTCTTCCAATCTGTGTTATTTAGGAATGATTAAATTTAGTTTAAGCATAGGAATGTTGGTGTTCCCTCGTCCTGTTGTCTTAGATGAATATTATTCTTAAATGTTATGTTCAGTATTAGTTAAGTAGAGGTGAACTAAGGAAGATATGGTGTGCCCTAGTCCTAGTTTTATCCCCAAAGATTGTCTGAATGTTTCCCTTGGAATGTGTTGAAAGCTGGTTATTTTAGAAGTACTTGCTAGATCTTAAACCATTCTTTGTTATCATTTGTGTTTCCTCTGCTTTTATATGTTTTCTATTGAAAGTGTATCAAAGGCTGGCTGGTTTAAAATTACTCACCAAATCCTAGTTTATTTTATGTCTTTCTTGAGTGTGTGTCAAAAGCTGGCTAGTTTAAAAGTACTTACCAGATCTTAGGTTGCTCTTTGTTCTTCATCTGTTTAATTTCCCCTTCTTGTTGTATCATTTCATTCCATAAATCAAATTTTAAAGAGATCCTTAGACATATATGACTTGCCCCATGGACCACTCTTGTCTCTTGTTGTTTCAATTAAACCCTATTATGACTCCATAGCCCAATGGACTAAAACCTGCAATTGTCTATCTTCCTGGCCAAAGCTTGTCCTATTTACTTGCAAATTCACACCTTTGAAACTGTTTTCATTTAGAACTTTCCACCTCAAGCAGTAATCATGCTCAACCATCCAAAAACAAACAAAACCCTTGGCCTTTCATAACTAGCCTAATATCATTACCCCAAAAATTCAAAGACAAATCCATATTTGCACTTATTGGAGAGATCCCTCTCTGGATTCAGGAGGGCTAGATCCTAGAATCCCAAAGTGGTTGAAACGATGTTTATCCATGAGGTCGTACTTTTGTCAATCTTACTGATTACAGGGAACTAACAGCGCTCTGCATCAATAATCTGTTTCCCTTTTTCATTCCCCTTGTTAGGTTCTAATTCAGATTCGGAGCATGCATCTAACTCAGAAGCCCTCATCTCGGCCACCAACAATTGCTTGGCCCGACACTCACTTGTGTTGTGAGTGGAGCTCTTATGGAACTCACAGCACTTTCCCGTGTCCTTCTTTGGCTTTGTAGTGTTGTTCTTTGCTTGTGGCTTCAACAAGTTGTCTTGAGTCACCATGCCTTGGCTCTGTCCTTTGTTCTACAGTTTGGGAGCACCCTTCCCTTGATTTTGATTCGCAAATCCAAAGTCTCGTTTCTTCTACTTGAATTTCTGCTCAATCTTGGAAGCATACCGGTATGCCGCACCAAGCGAGGAGATGTCGAGGAACTCCATTTCCTCCTAAATGTATCTATGCAGACAATTGCGATACTTTAGCACCATATGTTTCTCTGAATCTTTGATACCCAACTTGGTGCGCAAGGTATGGAACAGATTCATCAGCTCATGCATATCTTGATCCCTTTGTTGTCGCAGTGTGGTCCATTATATGTACTTGTCCTCATATCTCCCCATGGGACAGTATTGTTCCTTTATGGCGTCTCAGAAATAATTCCAAGTGGGTACGGTTGAGAACAAAGAGGGTTCTGTCTCATCCTTTTTCTCACAGTGGGTTTCCCACCAGTCCTTGACATGGGGGGCAGATTTGAGGAGTGCAAAAATAATTTTCTCCCTGTCGGAAAAGTCATGAACTGAGAAATATCCTTCTAATAGATTCAACCATCTATCTACGACACTTGCATCTATTTTACCCTCAAATATGGGAATGTAAAAATTTACTTGTACCTTAAAAGGAGTCGCACCTCCAGAGTGGCTGCTGGATGCAGATGCGTCGCCGGTGGGCAGCCGTTGAAGGATCTGGGCAAAGTTATCCATCATCACGTTCCTTTGTTTTTTTGAGGGCCTCCTCGAGCAATATTTTGATAGGATCTCCTGCTCCCTCATCTTTCTTTTCGTCCATCAGGGTTTGCAAGGCTAATCTTGCAAAGGTTCCACCAGATCGAGCCCTAACTCCTTATACCCCGACCTCGTTGGGGACATGCAAAGAAAGATCGAGAAAAATCAGACCGCTCTGATACCACTGATCAGGATTTATGTAGGAACGCAACAGAATAAACATATAACCATAAACACAAATATGCAGCAGAAATAACACTTCATTTCATTAATATCAAAGAACTGAAATTTGCTTATAGACAGAATGGAAATAAAACTAGGTAGGGCGCTGGTAGCTATCTCTGAGAAGAGATGTGGTGGCTACAGGCCTTTGAACTGAGTTACAATGAGGCTCGAGGGCCTATTTATTATTTAGAAACAACGGGAAATCCTAAACAGTCGAAGCCCTAACCCTAGGAGATGAAGCGCCAAAACTATGGGCCCTGTTTGGGTAAATTAGTGTTTCAACTTCCCAGGGGTGTAACTTTGGCATACGATCTCTGTTTGACACGTACCATACCTCAGTAGAAAGATCTATCCAAGGACTACAAATTTTGAATGAGAAACATTGGTCCATGGACCCATGTAGCTCTCTGTTTTCCCAAAAAACGTCATTTAGGGCCTCAAAACGGCTCTGGAAGTTCAAGACCCAAAAAACTGCTAAAAATAGTAAGTTGTGCCGAAACTGAAAAACTGAAAGAGAAAATGGTGGGGCCCTAAGTGGAATAGGCAGGTGACCACCAATATCCACCTGGATCAGGGATGGTAGATTTGTTTTGCAGGAATTCAAGATTCCCTCGCATGAAGTTCAATGAGTCTTAGAAATGTGTGTGCAGTGGCAACAAATTATTAATTCCGCAAACCAGAAAAGAAAAAAAGAAAAAGAAAAAAAAATTCATCAGCAATCTATTTATTGAAGCAATCTCAAATAATTTTTCATGCAAGTAATTTTTTATTTTATTTCTGCTTCAAATATTTTTGATAGCATGCTTAAGACACAAACCAATGAGTATTTTTATAGCATAGATGACGATTCAATTTGACAGATTTAATAATGGCTTGCAAAATAATTGGAAGATTATTTAGATGATTTCTGAACATTTGACATTAAAAAAAATATAATATTGTTTTGGTGTATTTTTCTATGAAGCTTTAACTTGCAGGACGCAACGAATCTTTGTGATGCCAATTGTTTTGTTGAGCACATTTCATGAAGTCGTCTGACAACAAGTAGTCGATTTATTTTTCAAGGTTATTTCTTAAAAATAGATTGTTATCAATATCATGAATTGGACTGAATATAATACTTTTGATTTTCCTTAATCTGTTTCATTTGACATTCAAATTTTGCATAAGAATCAGAAAGGAATTCCATTTCTTTTTTAACACATTTATGTTCTTTATGTCAAGTTTTTTTGTATTTTTGCGATGATCGAATGAATAAAACTAATTGTTCGCACAATTGGTCTTCAAAGGACTGATTTCATGATAAATATAAGAACAAGTCCATATCCATCAAGACCATTATCTTTACTCCCTTTTGAATTATAAATCCAACCAAGAAATTCAAAGCAAGCCACCATTATTTTCCCAGCAAGAGTAAGTCGTTCATTTTTATTCACATACAATTTCCATTATTCTTTGTCTACTCCTAACCCACAAATAAAAGCAACAAGCTCACTTACATTCTTATTTCCCATTTTCATTATTATTTTCCATTGTCGTCTTCCATTTTCATTTTCCTTTTCCTATCCTTTTCATTTCGCAAATAAACCCTACTTTAATACAAATTCTTCAGTCCACAGCCCTTTGAGTCTAAAATTCTTTCAAAAACACCTTGAGGCTTGCATGCCTTAATGTAAATTCCTCTTGCCGATGAAAAATGGGAATAAATTAATGTCCCTTGTTCATCGGATCTTCTAGGTACTCGACAGCAACATAATTATTCATACCTAGCAAATTGTGTTTGGTCATCTTGACTCTCATTGTCATCAATGGTGAGATTTCTCATGTTGACTAGTGGCATCATTTAGTGGCCACTAAGTCAACAATTTCCTCCTATGTTCAACATCAGAACATCTATTCACATAGCAGGAATTGTGCCAATGATTTTTGAAGACATGAAGACTATCATTTTCAGCATTTTGGAGCAAATTTAGAAGATATGCAACAACAGATCAACACCATTTTGCAGTTGTAGAATCAAATGGTAGCTGTAGAATCAGATGGCATCTGCAGAATCAAATGGTAGCAGCAGAATCAGCACCATTCTGCAGTAGATTCAGCAGTTTTAGTAGAAGCAATAAAAAGTCATCTTGACTCTTTTATCCATAAATTGTACAGCCACTTGAAGAAGATTATGATCAGAATTTTGTAGCCACCACACATGCAGCTCATCCATTTCCAATACAATCAGTTGAGGGGGGTACATTCATATTCATATTTTTCCACATTTATATAATATTCAAAATCCCAAATACTTTCAAAAGATATTAACTATTACATTATTATTATGAGCATACAATGACTTTTCAAAAGTACTTAAAATATATTTGGATACAAACGCAATCATGGTTGTCACACAAGAACCAACTGTGATGCAATCTAATAAAAATATACTTTGCAACAATAATCAAATTATCATTATGCAAAGTTCAAAGATCAAGATTGAATGCAACAACAAAATATGGTTGTAAAACAAGAACCAACCATGTTGCAATCCAACTAAAAGACTTTGCAGAAGTATAAAGTTATCAAATGATATCATGCAAACTTAATCCAAAGCTCAAGGATCAAAAAGAATTAATGTAATAGATTGCATGAGGACATGCAATAGCTTCACTTGGGGGGTATGTTGGGGCTTGAAAGTTTCATTTACTTCCATTACATTTTCACTTATATTTCCATATTATCACCTTCACTCCACCTTCATTTCATTACATTTACCTTACCATTATCATTATTGGGTTACATTTATGTTTTTATAAACTTTATTGATTCCTAGTATTTTTAAGTGAATTTGTGGTTAAAAATTAGAATATAATATGCATATACTTATACCTAACAAGTGGAATGATATTTTTTCCATGTGTAGGTGAAAAAGAAGCTTCCAAAGACCCTTATGTGACCTCCTAAGGCCAAATTCGAATTTCAATGGAGAAGATCATGGGATCATGAGGATATGTGTCTTATTTCCTATGTGTATTGTAACTCTAAGAAGACATGTGCCTTATCACTTCCTATTTGGATTGTAACTCTAGAGATATGGGGAGAGATTCATGGACTCTCATTAATGAGATAGCTTCTCATCTTTTTGTATAAATAGGGTAAGCTTTCTCCTATCATGTCATGGTGTAAAGTTGGAGAAGACTCAGGTGTACAAGTTAAGATTACTCACATCTTGAATACATATACTCATGAGTAATGAATGTTCACCATATTTTCGGTAATTCTTGCATTGGGATGTGTTCAACTTTTCCCATCTCTCATGCCCTTGTATTTATCATCTATAATGTGTGAGATTGCATCAATCATTTTACTGCATTTTAGTTAAGCATTTTACTACATTTATGTCAAGCTTTTAGATTGCATCCATTTTCCTGCATTTCTATCAAGCATATTTCCTGCATTTCTTTCAATCATATTTCAACTTCCGCAAGTGTGGTAGATTAAGATTCCATTAAAATTATATTAAAAAATCAATTCTCGCAAGTGTGGTAGATTAAGATTTCAATTCCTGCAAGTGTGATTGTGCATGTTATATTTTCTTTTGAATTTGTTTTCTTTTTTTCGTTATTTAATTTCATAGATTATTTGAATTTTTTTCTTTATTTTCGTTATTTAATTTCATAGATTAGTTGAATTTTTTTCGTTATTTAATTTCATAGATTAGTTGAATTTTTTTCTTTCTTTTTGTTACTTGATTTCATAGGTTAATTGAATTTCATTTTCATTATTTGATTTCATAGATTAGATGAATTGGTTTTCGTTATTTTGTAGTTAGATTGATCTAAATTGAAAGTTAATTTCTAGCATATACAGTTCACGCATGCCTGACAAGTTTACAAAACCCTCGGGTTGACAATTGAATGACAGGAAAATATTTTTCCCCAACATCTATCATGAGGAGTATCATATGACATTATTTCTAATGCATAAAATCAACATGTGATGCATCCTACTCTAACATGCATACAGATATGTTACAACTACGAGTAATAATAAAGCCAGTGCAACCAACATAATATTATATCAATATACATGTGTCTCCCATTATGATGACTCATGTAGAAAATCTCAATTCGAAAGTGGTTTTTAAACCCAGGTAAGGTAAACACACAAGACATGAAAGATAAACGTGAGATGATTTATTATTCACAATGATATAAATTTATAGTACATTAGGTGTGACGCTAGAGACCTCCCTATCCTAAGTAAGGACAATGATGTTGTTGAAAAACATGTTAAACCTCTGACAGATGAGCCTATACTCGATTTTAATGGCCCGATGGATCCTATTCATCCACCTCCTGGTGATCCATCTTCCTCTAGGCAACGACCACTATGGGTCAAAGGTACTTTCAAATATGTTGAAATACATATTTCTCCAAGAGGGACATTTTGTGAAAGTAAGAAGCCGAATAGGTATCAAAGGTACTTGGCTTCCATGAGTACTATCGTTCAATCTGAACCATACACATTCGAGGAAGTTGTAAAACACTGAGTATGGAAGGATTCAATGAATGAGGAATAATATACCATGAAGAATGATGTCTACTATGTGGTTCCTAGACCCAAGGGCAAGTCTATGATCACCTCAAAATGGATTTATAAAATAAAACATGGAGTTGATGGGAGTGCTAAAAATATAAGGCCAAGTTAGTTGCTCGATGATTCTCTCAAAAGGAAGGAGTGTACTATGACAAGATATTTGCACAGGTTTCCCAATATACCACTATATTATCTATCATTTCTCTTGATGCCAATCAAGGATGGAACTTACATAAACTAGACGTCAAGACTACTTTCTTGCATGGATCGCTTAAGGAGGAAGTCTACTTGGAACAACCTCAAGGGTTCAAAGTACAATATTTAAGGACACATGTATGCAGGTTGAAGAAATCCATCTCTGGGTTGAATAAAGCTCGTAGGGGTTGGTACGAAAGGATTGGTAGCTATATTATGAAGCCAGGATATACGAGGAGCTATGTTCATCCAAACCTATACTTCAAGGTTGAAAAAGACATGCCTCTTATTTTGGTCCTTTATGTTAATGATATTTTCTGACCAGTGTGAACCCTCTCATTTACTAATGCAAGAGGGAGTTGACTTCTGAGTTTGAGATGAAGGACCTAGGTCTGATGCATTACTTCCCAGGCCTAGAGATTTGGAAAAATTCAAGCGATATTTTCATTTCTCAATGAAAATACGTTGTAAAGGTACTAGAGAGATGTGGGAGAGTGGATTGCAAATCTGTGTCTACTCCGATGGAACTCAACTTCAGGAAGCTATGTGGAAGTGTTTTTGGGACCTAATTGCTAAACCCTTATGAGTATCGACAACTTGTGGGGGGCTTGATGTTCTTGGTAAACTCCCGACCGAACATATGCTTCACTATGAATACTTTGAGTCAATTAATGGTTGAGCCTAATCGCATAAATTGGATTGCTGCTAAGAATATCTTGAGATATCTTCGTGGCACAATCAACTATGGGTTGAGATACACTGTTGAGAATTTGAGGCTACATGGATATTTTGATTTTGACTTGGTTGGTAGTGTGGTGGATAGAAATAAAATGATATGGTGGTGCTTCTCATTGGGATCTACTTTGATTTCATGGATAAGTAGGAAGCAGAAATCAGTTGCTCTAAGAATCGTTGAGGCCGAATAAATTGAAACTAGTATGGCCTTTTGTGAAGCTGTTTGGTTGAGGAATCTCTTCACTGAGCTATTTGAGCATGTTTTGGATACTACCATGATATATTGTGACAACCAAAGTGGGATTATCCTTTTAGATAATCTTGTGTTCCATGATCACGCCAAACACATGGATATAAAGTACCACTTTATATGGGATATGGTACAACGGGTAGAAAGAAGGCTCCAACACATCAATATTAATGAGCAGGTTGCAGACATCCTCGTAGGGGAAGGTAAAATTATTAGCCTTTTGAGAGAGACTTGGAGTCGTGGAAGGACCCTCCCATGAGAGTCTCGCTTGAGTTGTACATTGAGCTCTGGGAGCTCCTGGGGGCTTGGGGTACTTCTTGGAGCTATGAGCGACCATAGGGAAAGCGGTTCACCTTCCCCTATAGGTGTGTTGTGTACAAGGTAAGTGGTTCACCTTCCCTTGTGATACTCCATGATGGCTGACATGTGTGTAGGGTGAATGGTCCACCTTCCCCTATAATTGATGTCACATGTGTTTAGGGTGAGTGGTTAACATTCCCCTACTATTGATTATATATGAATAGGATGAGTGGTTCGCCTTCTCCTATGGCATATGAACAGCATGAGTGGTTCACCTTTTCTTGAAAATGCCCCAGCATACATCCTACCCATGTAGTATGGGACTCATGGGACGTACCTCTCATCTAGAAAATGAGTTGGGAAAAGAGAATAGGGACCATTACACTAAATATGGACGCATCGTGTACTATCTTACTTCCTATTTTTAGAATGCATGGTGTTCAACAACTTGATCTGGGATCAAGTCTAATTTGTTCTCTACCCCTATAATGACTTTTGTCAGTGGAGAGTGGTAAGTTCTTGTGACTCACTCTCGATCGACTCTTCTTCATTATCTATATCAGTGTTCAACAAAGCAGAGACGAGATTAAGAGATCGTACATGATTACAGGATGGCATGATGATGGATGGATTGAAAAGTGGAGTTCTCCCTATTTGAGAGGAAGTGTTAAAATTAGAAACTAGGGACAAATTCCACTTTAGACATCTCATTTGGTGGATATGATAATTGCATTGAATTCCTATTTTCGAGAAGACCAAAATCAACTTAAAGAACATCAAATTTGGACAAGGGGAATATGTTTTTGAGGTCAATCCCACACATGTGAAATTTTTCGAGGTCGTCCACGTCATCTTGTAGGCTCATGAAGCCTAATGGACATGTCCCTTAAGCCCCCAATGACTTTTATAAATAAGAGAGACTTCCACACTCATTTGGAACTTCATTAACCCAACATATTCTTCTCTCTCCTCATCTCATTGGTTCGTTCAGCTTATTGGGCATCTATTTTCCCCACACGCGTGGCAGAAAAGATGGATGAATTTCAAGACAAATTACAACGCTGAATTTCAGGAGTTGTTGCAGGGTTTGACCAACGTTGACCAGGGCCATTTTTACCTCCTTTGACTGTGTTTTTTTTGCCAAAATTTCGGTTTTGTAAGGCTACATTAATTGGCACAGGAACCAAGATTTTATGAGCATGTTGATTGGGTTGACTGCAGGCTTTAACCATGTTTGACCATTGTGGCATTGATTTTTTTGGGTTAAATTTTACTAACAAAGAAGGTCGAGTTTGACTGGGTATGACTGAGTTTCATTGTGGATGGGTTGTTGTTGCTTTCACCAACATTGTGGATGGTTTGTTGTTGCTTGCGGGGAAGTTACAGATTTGATAGGGTTGCTTTGATCACCATTTAGCAAGTGAATTTTGACTTTATTGTACTCTTTCTCTCTATTGAACATTTGATACAATAATAAGAAGAATTGATCAAAGGGTTTTCCCCATCTTGGTTTTCTTCCCTGGCATTCGTCAAATTTGGTGTTCTCTTGTCTTGGCTTATCTTCCACATTTTTTTGTTCATGTTCTATCTATAGTTATTGTCTATGTGATTTATGGTTGATGTGATTTCTATTGGAAAACTAAATTGGAAATTTTCATTAGGTTTCTAAAATGACATTGAAGTAATTGTGTTAAGCATAGAACATACCATTGTAAAATTAACAGTATCTCTCATCTTCCCTCTCTAACCCCACCCCTCCTCTCTCCCCTCCCCCCGCGGCCATTTATTTCCATCCTCTTCATCCCTCTCTCCTTCTCTCTCACTCTCTATCTCCACCTCTCTCTCTCTTTTATTTCCTCTCTACAATCCCCCTTCCATCTATTTCCATCCTCTTCATCCCTCTCACACTCTCTAACCCCCCCCCCCCCAATTTATTTCCATCCTCCTATTCCCTCTCACTCTCTCTAACCCCCCTCCCCCCCCCCATGTATTTCCATCCTCTTCATCCCTCTCTCCTTCTCTCACTCTCTATCTCCACCTATATCCCTTTTATTCCCTCGCTACCCCTCCCCCCTCCATATATTTCCATCCTCTTCATATATCTCCTCTCTCTCTCTCTATCTCCATCTCTATCTATATCTTATTCCCTCTCTACCCCTCCCCCCTCCATCTATTTCCATCATCTTCATCCTCTCCTCTCTCTCTCCATCCCCCTTCTCTTATTTCTCTATCCCTACATCCCTCAACCAATCCTTTCTTCACAACAACAACCCCCCCCCCCCCTTCCATCTAACTCTATCTATATCTCCATCTCTTTATCCTTCTTTATATCTCCCTCACTCCCTCCCCGCCTCTTATTCTCTTCCACATCCTCAGTGTCATCTTGATATCTCTTACTCTTGCTCTCTTCCACTCTCTCCCTCTCTTTATCTCCCGTGCCCCACTCTTTCACTCAAACAACCTCTCTCTCACACACATATTTAAAATAGCCCCCTCCACATTTGTCTCTCTTCCTCATGTCAACCACAAATATCTCCACCCTCACCCTCATTCCTCACCTTTCTCACTTTTTCAACACTCACTCATGTTAACACTCTTAATTTTTGAGGTTGCAAGAGAAATTACATAGGTAACCATAAAACCACTTTAGAAGCTGGGATCTATCTCTGCCAGCTTCAGAGAGGGATCTCTCTGTAAGATTTAGATTTTTTTGGTTTAATATATTAGGCGAGTTATGAAAATTTTGTGTTTGTTTGGTTGATTTGTATTTTTGGGTTGATTAATGTTTAAATTACCATTGGGCTATGGAGCTATGACTTAGAACATGGATATGCTTCAGCTTTTATAAAGTGATTTCACGAGGCAAGGCAATTAAAATAATTGTATTTTGCAGGTCTAAATGAAGTGAATGAGAAGAAGTGAATGGTTTTCCATTAAGTAAAGAGAAATTAAAAATTCATTTACTTAATTTTAGTTGAAAACATTTAAATTATTCAAAGCTAGAAACAGAGTGTGCATTAAAACAAATTTTGTTCTTCAATTTTATATTGAATAATTTAGAGTAAGAACATACATAAGCATGGTAAACAAAGAAAGTAAACACATAAACAATGATAGATGCACTTCACCAACAGTTTAACACGAGAATCTTGTGAAAGAGCCTTCTTTATTACTGATCAGTCCACTGAAATTTGAAAATATACAATAGCCTTATTAGATGAAAAAATCAACCCTTTATACTTCGAAATGAGAAGTATTTATAAGTTTATTTACAAAATATGATGTCATAACAAATCAGGATGCATTTTAGGAATATATAAAACTAATTACATCTTGTATTACAAAAATATAAGAGAAGTTTGAACTGCTTGAATTTGTGGCCCTATTTTGAAGGAGATTGTTTTTGATCTGTCCTTTTACCTTGGATGCACTGTTGGTCCTACTGCTGAAGATAAAATCACTTTTTCAATCAAGTAACTCACATAATTTGTCCCACCTCTCTTCACTTGGGATATATGGCTTGAGTAACTTTCTGTAAATTCCATCTGCCTCTGTATATTTGGTAAAGGTGGGCTTAGTGATAAAAATGTGTTTGATCTCATGCCAAATTTTTAAATCATACTCGAGAGTCTCTAGGAAATATTTACTTGTGATGCTTCCATGTATACCTACAAATTTTGAACTATCTTTAGCAACGGCCACCAATTTCTTGTTGTAATCAGAAAAAGTGATTAATTTTTCATTCAACACTAATAAACTTGGAAGTCCTTTCTTATTCTAATTCTAAGATTAATTTGTCATTCAAAGTGATTAATCTGACAGCATCATCTAATTCTTGTGTTGGGGGTGTTGTTGATGTAGATACCCCTGCTATAGTTGAGGTAGTCATTCATGTTTGTGCTATTATTGTAATAGGTATTGCATCCAATGGGACTATAGCTAGATGTGCATTCTATTCTTTTTCCTTGACCTGCATGTCCATACCTACTTCCATGTTCCTTATTTGTGCATTTTTTTCCATAATTATCTTAAACATGTCTTCTTTTTGGCTCCATGTCTCCCCTATTTATTTGGTTTTTGGATCCTTAGTTGTTGACAATTTCAACTATTTGCTGAGTGTTACGATGTTAGCATTATTCATCTTGATCAGTCCTTCGTATGCCTTAACATTGGTTGGGTCATATCCTATCTTAATGACCAAATCTTCCAAGGATTTGATTTTATTATCTTTTGTTAAAGAAGAGATAATTTCAATCTTCAGTTGGGACTGGATATTGGTGAGGGATACTTGCAATTTGGAAGCAACCATTCCAGTGTTTTTCAATGTAGAACATATCATATCCCCTGTTTTCCTATGCATATCCATCTGATTAATTGGATGGACATATTTTGCATCAAATTCAAATGTAGTCTTCTTGTAATTAGTTGCAGTTTTAGGATAGGGGACATGTGCTTGTGGGAATTCCATCTACATTCTTCCCTTCTCTATGTCGAAGGCTAGCAAAAGTTTGTGTTGAGCAGTGGAAGTTTTGTTGAAAAGTGTAGCTAGGATCGGTCTTCATATTGACTATGTAATTATGAAAAGAAGAAGACAAAGATAATAAAATTTATTTTGTACATGATTCATGCATTTCATGAGAAATATTTTATTATAGGTTAAATAGACTTCTTCTTGATGTCTATATAGGGTTTTTTCTTCTAGGTAAAAATGTAATTAAGTGTCATTTATATATGAAGGATCTAATCAAACAAAATGCTCCAAGAGCTTGTAAAAGTGTCTGTGAAAGAATAACTTATGACATCCCTAATCTACGTTGAATGATAAGCTTATAAGATGTGTTAATGTCAAACTTCCAGCAACATGACTAGTCAGCCTACAAGCCATAGGATGCTTGGCCTAAATTATGTGAACTTGTTCCTATATATATACACTTGCTCTGCGTTCATTTGGGAGACAATATTTCGGATATATCTTAGTTGGTATGCTGACCTTTGGAAAACATCTAACAGAGGCTTAAGACTAGTAAAGAAGCATATATACTTGATGATATCATAATAAAGTGCAGAAGAAAAAAAGTGCCATGGTTGAATGAAAATGCAATGTGGACTGTCCATTTGAAGCAGTGCGGATAAATCTGAAGTTACTACAGCATGACAATGTTAAGGGCAGTGTTTGGTATAGAAGTGTGAATCTGTTCCAGAATTAAAGGGTGGATTTGTCTAAGAATTAAAGTGCAAATTTGCAGACTATCCTGAAGTAGTGTTTGTGTACTGATTTGTGAATCTGTTCAAGAATTAAATTGCAAAGTTGTCCAAGAATTGAAGTGTGGATTTGCAAACTATCCTGAAGTAAAATTGCAGATAAAAGGTGACATTGTTATTCATCTCCAGTTCAAGAAAAATTTGGAACAGTGATCCGTGGAACTCTTATAGATATTCTAAAGAGAAGAAGAAGTGAGAAAGTAATAGAAAGTAGGAAAGTAAATCTGTGATTTAATTTCCTAACTTCAACTTATATACATCTCAAGTAACTATATTGTTGGCGTAGAATAGTGCAACTTGGTAAATAGAAGAAGGATCAGCATTGAAGATCATCAAATAAGAAATAACAAGGTCTTGGAAGCATACATAGGTCAAGGATCTGAGTCACAGTCATGGTATTTTTCATTTGAAAAACTATAAGAAGAATTTCTCATGGATTTTCCTCTCCAAGAGGGAGAGGTTTTCCCTAGCTCTAGGAATCTGATTTTTGTTTCTCATGTGTTTTGATAATTGACTTGATGAAAGATTAAATAAGCTAAAGAAGAAAAGACATAACCAAGCTCATAAGTAATTATCAAGAAGAGAATTTGAATTAATCTTCGACCCTCCAAATTCTGAACATGGAAACAGAGCTAAGGTGCTAAAGACAAAGGGCTATTTGACAAGAAGACACTCAAGGACCAAAATTCAATTTTCTAGAAAGCACCAAAGCAAAAGTCAAAGCCTACATTGAAAAGTAAAATTAGTTTGAAAGGAAATCCTCAAGCCATTTCAAGAATACTTTCAAAATTATTCAAAGAATCCACACATCAAGGAGGTAATATTTGACATCAAAGATTCTTGATATTGAAGACATTGTTTGAAGACACATCATTAAGCACCACCCAACACTATTGAAGACATCTTCATTCTGAAGTAATCCTTGATCATCAAGGATCCAATATCACCTACTTTGAAATCAGTCTAAGAGGGATTTCCTGCCATCATCTTCAACAAGGAAGATGATAGAAGAAGAAAATCATCTACTCAAGTAAGTATCTTTATGACTTCATATGAATCTATCAAATTGTTTTCTTTGCAAAGAAAGCAACAAAATGGTTAGGGTTTCAAACTTTCCTGCATGGAAGACAAGGATAATGAATTCATGCCAAATACATGATGGGAGATATAAGAGCCCAAAGGACTCTTACAGAATCCATAAAAGGCTCTCCCATATCCAATGTATCAAATATAGAAATATGAGAAATTGGTGGAGCTATTCTCTGTGAGTACTATAGGAGAAGAAATCTCTCTAAGGTCAACTACAGGAACTGGGAGAAGTAATTTCTGACACTGAGATGACTATAATGGTGTTGAATACTTTGCCAAAAGAATGGGGAAACTTCACTTCAAGTTTATACGGTGTTAGTTTACCCTGATTTGTTAGATTGGTGAGATCAAATGCACAGGTTAACATCAGACCAGTCTTTGGAGTCCTAGGACCTAGACTTCTTGGACTCAGAGAGGGCTCTCTCTATTTCATGCAAAGGATGTGAACTTGTTTTCATTTAGGGTTTGATTTTAGGCTAGTTGTTAAGTGTAGGGTTTGTTTGTTTGTTTTGGTTGGGTAGATGATCAGGTAGAATAAATAGAGTGAGGAAATTTTCAAGTCATTGGGCTATGGAGTCAATTAAAGTCATGGAAATTTTCAACAATAAATCAGGGTGAATCACAGGGTAAATCTAGCATGGTCAGATGGATTTTCAAGGTTTTTTTGAAATGAAATGAACATAAAGTTTGTGAACAAAGTAGGGCAAAGGGAAATTAATAATCCTTTGTCATGTACTTAAAACAATAAGAGACTTCAACACTATTTAGCATAAAGAAGTAATCAATAGACAGGGCACACCAATAACTCTTTGATTCAACTCAAGCAAATAAGCATTTCAGACAAACAATCCAATGAAATATAGAAGGCGAGAAACTCATTTAACTTCTAGTGATTTCACCTTCAAGGTTAGAAAACATTTAAGATAAACATATAACTTTAATCAAAAAAGAGGGAACACCTAAACATCATTGATCATAGCCATAAAGATCTCCAAAACAACTACTCAATCATGGATAAAGGGTATGATCAAAACATAGCCTCTTTGGCAAACCTAATTTGTGGTACTTTGGAGAGAGATATCAAGAACAATGTTTTAGTGACATCAAACAAGCAGGGCTAACCATAAAAAATCTTTGATACCTACTTTATTAAACCATTCATGAAATAAACAAGCTTAGGTGGTCTAGAGAGCAATTAAAATTCTCTAAAATGGCCTAGCAGAGGAAAACATAGAGGTAGTCAAGAACAAATAGAGCTAAGGTGCCTTTCAAAAACATTTCTTAGTCTAAAACCTTTATCCTACTGCAATTTAGAAGGATGAAGCAAAATGATACATAAGAAAATAATAACTGAATAGAATCACATCACCATTAACCAAGTTCATGGATCCTGCAAGCAGCCTTCTCCATCATCAATCAAGACAAGTCATTCACAAACTCCGCAACACTAATTTCTTCTCCAATCTCCAAAAAAAAACTATGCATTGCTCCAAAGAGTCATCAAATGCCAACCTTTTACAATGAGGTCCTATTTCTCTATTTATCTAGAAAAGGAGGGAAAAAACCCTAACCAGGGTTTTAAAATGTCAAAAATAGTCATAAATGTCATTTATGCCCAAGAGACCATGCAAGGCCCAAGGCACAAAATATCTCATGGAATAAATGCCAAAATAACTCCTAGCACCAAATTTTGGATTGATTTTCCTCAAAAAACATTAAAATATCATTTTTCAATTAATGAGTGTCTTTTGTTGACTTTTGGCCAAAAATGCATAGTGAGGTTTGAACGCGCAGCGCCTTCCCAGGCAGAAAATGGATCCACTTGCAGCCAAGTCATGGTGACCTTCCCAATGTTGGAAATTGCTCCGTGATGGCTAGTTGGAAATCTGGTTGAGTCTACTTTCCAAATATACCCTTGGTTTCTTTATTGAGTTCAATTAACCTGTCCAAAAGGAAAATTTCCCAAAACTACTCTAGGCGCAGCGCCAGGTCTGTAAATGAGGCAGAAAGGTGAAAAATGAGGTGTTTTTTGGCCTTTTGAGGGGTCAAAAATGATCCAAATTCTCTGAAATTTGGTAATAATAATGTACTTGAGCCAAGGATTCCAAAAATTCTGATTTTTCCTCCTAATCATGCCTAATATGAAATTTTAGTGCCAGGGTTGTTGCGCTTAGAGGCGTCAAAATTTGTAAAAAACCAAAAATTGTCAAAATTCTCCAAAATTTGGTGGATGTGTTCCTCATGGGGTTTGAGAGACCTGTAGATAAGCTTGTGCAAAGATTCCAAGGTTAGCTTGGCCCTTTTCCTCTTTGAGTTCTGGGATCTTGGTTTGGGCCTTTTTGAGTTTAGCCCTTGCAACTTGGTTTCTTTGGGCATAATGCTTGGTCATCTTCCTTTGGAGATCAAGATCCTGATTTGATTTCTTCAATTTAGCCTCCAAGTGTATGTTGGCTCTTTCCAACCAAGGCTCCCAATCATGTGCTATCTCCATGGCCAACAGCTTATCTAGAGGGAGGTGGTCTGCCAAGGCTGATTCTTGTTCTTTTTGTTTTTCCAATGCCTTCTTCAAACCCATGGTTCTTGGTCTCCTCCTAGACTGTCCTTCTTCATCCTAAATTTCCTCATAGGTGTCGTGACCTCTTCCAGCTTTACCTATGCCCTTTGAGCTTATTTCTGGGCCCTGACTACTCTAGCCTCATAAATGGAAATTTGTGCTCCTAACTACCTGTTATCCATCTCAAGGGCATCATTCACACTCTTGGCCCTATCTAAATTTGCTGGGAGGTCTTCAATTAGGGAATTTTTGTTCTGGATGAGAAAGTTTGAGATCCTTGCTTCATTCTCCACATCACTTTCTACCTGAATGATTTCAAACTCCCTCTCAACATCATGATCTTCTTCTTCTTCCTTTACCTTTTCTTTTCCTTTGTCAATCTTCTGAGCTGAGGTGGATGGCATGGTCCCTTGCCTTTTAGAGGCAGCAAACACAGGCCTTGGTCCTCTTTGATATGTCAATGGAAGAGGTTTTATCGTGGTCATTTCAGTGTCTTGATCATGGATGCCTTCATTTTTTTCCATGTTTTCCTCTTCACTACCCTTATTACTGCTTATTTCTCAGCCTCACTCTCAACCTCTTCACTTATTTCTGCACTTTCATTTTTTTCTTCATTTAAGCTTCTAGCCTCATCATTAATGTGATCTTCATTTTGACTATCAGCCTCTTCATTTTCTTCACTGTTTTCATGACTGTCATGACTGTTGTTATGACTGTCATGACTGTATTTTTCCCTATTTTCATGTTCATCATTGATGCTTTCTTCATTGGTGTCATTGATGTCTTTAGCCTCTGCATTTTCCTCATTTTTATCCTCTTTATTTACTGTAGTGTCATCCACTTCATTTGGGTTGCTCTCATTTTCTTTTCCCTCATCTCCGTCATGACTAGGAGCCTCACTATTTTGACTGTCATTAGGGCTCTTAGTGTCACTGTTGTCCTTAGGATCATCCTTTGTTTCTTTGTCACTTGCTTCATCTTCACCATCATCTACCTCCATATCTTCTGCTTCATTTTTTATCTCTTCTTCATCACTACCTAATTCATTTCCACTGTCAGCTTCCTCATTTTCTTCATTTTTATCTTCTTCCTCTATTTTCATGTTTTTTTCCTCGTGTTGGCTTGACTCGTCACCACCCTCATCTTCATTTTGGATTGACTGATTGTCACCCTCACCTTCATTTTCACTATCTTGTTCACTGCCACTTCCTTTTTGATCTGATGCATCCGGAGAAGATGGGGAAGGGAGGTTTTATTGAGGTGAGGATACTTGTGTAGATGATGAGGTATGGTTAGTAGGAGGTGATGGAGGAGTGGAGTGAGGAGGATGAGATGATGAGGGTAAACTTGGCTGATGATGAGGTTGTGGTCTTGTGAATATTTCATTAGCAATGAAAACCTCCCAAGGTATGCCCTTTTTCTCCAACTGATGTAGTACCACCATCTTGATCAAGGAGTGGTGGAACAAAATTTGCATTTGTTGGGTATAACTCCTCCTTTGGACAACAAAAGACATCTTTTCGGTACTCCTATACAAGTAAAAGGGCAAATGAAGCATCTTTACCCTAGTGAAATGCATGAGTAATCTAATATGGTAGGAGTATAGCCTAGAGTATCTCCCCTCACAGGTAAAATATTTCATGATAACCTTCATTAAGGGAGCATACCCCTCCAGTAGGTGTGAGAAAGGGAAAATAGTCTTCCAGCCCTATTTATACCTAGGCTTGAGGAATGGCTCATAGTAGCTCATGTCCAACTTTTCCCTTTTGAACCATTTCTCACCAACATCAGGAAGTCCAGTAGCATGGGAAATGGTATCTGATGATATCTCAAAATATACCCCTGCAATATTTACTTGTTTATTGTGTAGGTTGAGGACAAACAACCTAGTGAACCCAGGGTGACTTTGCACAAAACTGAAAACATCCTACATTTTGAAAGCATGTGAGAATCATGGGAGAGGTGGTAATCTCCAAAGTGTATTGGGGTTCAAATTTTTTAACCTTCCCACCCTTGTGCTTTTGCCTCATAGGCAGTTGGCCTCCTTCACTGCTGACACTCCCTTCTTCTCCTGACATGGTGACTAGGGCTGCCTTTAGACAAACTCACGCCTGCTTGTGAAACTTGGTAGGAGGAATGAAAAGAAAATATGGTGAGGGCAGTTCTTGAAAATGAATGAGATGGAGGTGTGGGTTTATGACTGACCTCCCTTGAGCTTTGATGAAGGTTTATCTTGAACTAATTGCAATTACCCTAATTGACCCCCCCCCCTTAACTGATAATTTTTTAATTGGAGGTCAAAATAGGTTTGTTAGCCATGAGGAATTAGGGCTTCTAGTCACTAGGGTTTTTCATTTATTTTAACCATTTAAATCATCAAAACCACTTGGAGGATAGGGATAAGTATCCACCTACCAATTTTTGACTCCTTTACATGTCCTTGGATGCATCTTTGGAAGTGCTCCCTTGTGATTTTTAGCAATTTTGCAAGTGGAAGAATGTTTTCTTCCTTAAGCGCAGTGCCGGGCAATATCTGGGCCTGTTGGGTCCTCCTGGGCACAGCGCTTCCCATGTGCAGGCTTTTCAGGCCTTTAAGCGTAGCCTTTCAAGTTAATAAATCTATGTTCAGTTCACCTCACCTTTTTTCCTTTTCCATTTATAATTTCTAAAAATCTTCAATTCATGCTTGATTGTACCCATGTGATTTGATGCCTTGGCTCTTTTCCTGGCACACTGTTGGCCAAATTAGTCTTAGGAACCCTGATTTTTCTTGAACCTAAGCTGATTCCTCTTCCATTTTCTTGAGTATATCTTCTAATGAGGAGCAGGATTCTTACCTTACCTATTCTCTGTTGATAGTCACCTTGACACTCCTGCAGAAATGTCAAAAATGAACAGTTACCTTTTGCAGAATTTTGTCTTTGGAAAAGCAGTCCTCCTTGGATATTTTCTTGATCTAACTTGGACAAACAAGTGTTGACCTTATTTCACATTTGATTCAGCTTCTTGTTGGAAATGTTTTCATTGATGGCAAAGGAGATGGCAAAGAAGGAACACCTGAAACAAAAGACAAGTAAGGAGCAGCATCAGTCAAGGAGAAGAGAGGCAGCAAAGGCAGTGAATTGAGGTAGAGAACTTCTTCAGCAACAGAGTAGGAGGATAATGGCCACTGAACTAAATTTCTGGCCTTTCATGAAATTGAAAGAATTTTATTTTGAGATTGATCGCCTGTATTTATATATATCTGTTATGGAAGAACTGTCTTTGAATTAAGTGTGTCTGGATGGGGTTAAACCCTGTTTGAATGTCTTCTTGGTAGAATCATGTGAAGAATTGATTCAGTATTATTGTGCATTTGACAAGTTAAATCCTGTGTGAACACATGAGTTCTTGATGAATGATCCTATGTAATTGAGCCGAGTCCAATAAGCAAGGGTATGGAAATCTGAGTGATTGTGTGGCAATTATGTAGTGAAGAACCTTGTAGGATCGGTTTGTGTGAATTTCCTGTTCCCCTTAGAAGACTAATGAACCATACTCTTTGTGAATGAGTGACTGTGTGTGCGCTCTGCATAAGAAAGAGGGAATTGTGAAAGCAACAACGTTATGATCCCAGAAGGAAGGCGCAATTGAGATTACCCTAGTCATTATCTGTATGTTTAACCCTCATTCTGAAGAAGTCCGATGCAGATTTAAGTCGGAGCCCTATTTGTAACTAAACGCATTGTTCTAGTCTGGAGAGGGAGTAACGGAACCTGGAGTCTAATTATAATAATACATTGAAGAGTGAGCGTAACTCATAAATAATAAAGGCGGATGGAACCTTGAGCGAAGGAGAGGAACCACGAAGAGTGAACAGTAAAAGCGGGTTTCTGGTTTTTATCGCACTGCTTTCGACGGGCAAGCGGTATTCATGAAATCGTAGTGATTCCATAGAGGATCTGACACATGTCCCTAAGCGAATATGGAAAACTACTCTCATTGTGCGCCATCGTGCATTAATCTTCGGCTGAGGACCCCGTGCGATATCGATACAAGCCATCGATCTGGAGAAAGGTTTATTGAACGGCGATCGCGTTCAGAAGTGGCACGAAGTTTAACCAAAGGTATGAGCATATGTATTCCATTGAATTTCCGCCAATCGTATATGTGGGCCCAGAGCCAAGGTATGTTATAAGCGGTTCAATTGAATTAAAACTCGAGATATATATTTAAAATTCCCAAGGTCTGAAACATATATATGTGTTGTTTTATGTAATATAGACCAATAAATAATATGAAGAGCTATATAGTGAACATTGTATATGCGCTGAATGGATTTTAAAGTCATCGAAAAATTTGGATGAGTGTTTTAAATGTGCAATATAACAGAAGAGTGAGGGTAGCCCAATCATTAAGGATCTTCCGAAATGAAAATATTCTGCCCAGATGTACAATTATTTGGGTTACAACAATGAATTTAACCTCTAATGGAGCAGCTTCAACATTGATTCAAATTTCCAGTGCAAAAATTAAAAAGTATTGAAATTTCACAACAGTTATATTAAAAGACTTTGGAATATTTACACAACTGCAACAAAAGAGAGAGAGACAGCTGCAGAAAAATGTATAGTGATCAAAAAAAATCTGAAGGGGGTTGCTTTGAAAATATATTATATGGACAGAGAGTGTGTAAGCAGGTAGCTCGAGCACAGATATTAATAATGAACAGGCATTGCCTAGATTTATATTGATTTGAGGATAAACTTGGAAAATCAGTTATATATGCAGCAGGTGCACAAAAGTACAGTAAACAGGTGAATAAACACATGGATGAAAATGTGGGCCTAACAGAGGTAAACAAAGAATGTAGGAACTGAAAAAGTCACAGGGAATTTTGTAGGCATGATGAATAGAAGTATGCAGATCAGTTACATAACAACAGCAGAAAAGACAAATCCAGTAAAGCCAAAATCCAGAAAAGGAGCTGAGTGAAATTGAAATGTGTAATTGAAAATGTGAATGAAAATGTTGTAATTAATTTCTTATTGTTTGTGATGCATTGGCAAGTCTCTGGAGGAAAACATAATCCCACTGTAATATTGAAATTAACACATATTGTTATATCTTTTTAATGAGCTGGTAAAAGAAATAAGGAGTCAGAAGGCAAAAATTCAGGACTATTCACTTCAAATTCCCTGAGGAATGTAAAGAGTCATGTGATGAACTCTATATATAATATCACATTGATATGCACAAGAGTGAGAGAGTGAGTGAAGAGAATGCAGAAATGAAACAGTGAAGCAGAGAAGAAGGAGGAGCTGAGCAGAGAAGAAGGATAAGCTGATAGAGAATCTGAAAAGATACAGAGATGATACAGGGCAGATATGAGAATAGATGAACAGCAGAGCAGATGGAACAGAACAGAGTTGATATCCAAGGTAACTCAGCAAGTGTTTCTCTTTTGAAAGAGTAAGGAAGTTAGAGCTTCCCTATTAAGTTGTAGCTTGATAGATGTCAGTTGTAGCTGACTGAGGTTGGAGCCTCCTGTAGGTTGGTGCCTGCAGAAAATAGATGGGAGTTGGTGCTTCCACATCAAATTGTAGCTTGATAAAATGTCAGTTGTAGCTGACTGAGGTTGGAGCCTACTGTAGGTTGGTGCCTGCAGAAAATTGATGGGAGTTGAAGCTTCCTTGCAAGTTTTAGCTTGCAGAATTGAGGTAGGAGCCTCCTGTAGGTTGGTGCCTACAGAAAATTAGTGGTGAGAGGGAGTTGGAGCTTGCCTTTGCATCACAACAATAATAAGATGTGGTTTTCTCCCTTTATGGGTTTCCACTTATATCTGGTGTCTTTGTGCATGTGTTGATGTGATTTATCTAATCTTCTTAGTACTTGTTGCTCACATATTAAGACTGTTGTTACATTAACAAATCTGTTTGATACTTGCTACTCAATAATAAAGATTTCTCACAGATTAAGTTGATCATGAAGTGAAGGTGTAAATAAGTTTTAAGAGAAAAGTTTTAAAAGTCCATGTATGTATTAAACTGATTCACCCCCCCCCCCTCCCCTCTCAGTTTAACTAAGGGTTCAACAATTGGTATCAGAGCAGGTTCCTTTGGTGTAAGCTTAATAGCTTGAATGAGATCTGGTTGAGTCATGGACTATCAAAATGTACCTGTGCTAAATACAACAAACTTTCCTGAATGGAGAGATAAGGTTAAGACAGGTTTAATGGCTGATGAACCTGAGGTATGGAAGCTTGTTTGTGATGGTTACTGCACAGACTCCCCCACAGTGAAAGAACAACAGAGTAATTCCAAGGCAAAATGTGTGATATATAACAATCTTCATAACAAGGATCTTGAGTTAATAATGGATTTAACTTCACCAAAATAAATCTGGGACAGACTGCATTTCATGCATGGAGTAGACACTGAGGAATGCATTGTCAAGAAGGAGAAGAGAATTAAGAAAAAGAGAAATTCATGTCAAAAAGAAGATGTTCAATCAAATGAGGTACCTGCTAGTGTGAATGGTAGTAAGAGCCATGAAGAAATTGCAGCTGAAGAAAAAGCCAAACTTGAGACAGCTCTGACTGAAATAGAAAGATTGAAGAATAAAAACAAAGACCTTAAGAGATTGGTACAAATATGTGATGAGAGAGAATATGAAGATAGGAAAGAAATTATTGGTCTGAAGACATAGCTTGAAGAAGCAAAGAAAGTAGAAGACACTTTGTTGCAACAAATGAGAGAAATTTATTGAATGTGAAAAATTGGAAGAAGAAGTAGTGAGCCTAAGAAAGAAATTAGAAAAAGCCCAAAGAGAACTATTAATGAATACACCTCTAATGAAAAGCATTGGACAATTGGACAAGATGCTAAATGCTCAAAGATCTCCTCTCATAAAGGCAGGCTTAGGATATGTAGGAGAAACTAGTAAGTCCCAGATAGAAGATAATAAGAAAATCATTTTTGTAAAAGCTGTAAAGAACAGTGAAACAGCTCAGCAAATTCCTACAGAAGCAGAAGCCAGCAAGAACATGAGTTGCAAAGAAACAAATAGAATCAAGCAGCAACTTGAAAGAACAAAAAATGAGAGGATGAAACAATCAACTACTAAAGGCTCATATGCTCCTAAGGATGAACTGAACAAATTCGGAAGATGTCAAAGGAGGTTCCTCCCTCCTATTAAAAATAGCACATGTTTCTCTTGTCATAAACCAGGACATAATGCAGCATATTGTAAGACAAAGCCAATCCAGTCCAACCAGCAAAGGATGCAGCAAAAGAGAAGAACCCCTCAAGCAAGCAAATGGAAAGGACAATCTTTCACCAAGTACACAAATCATTTCCATGGCTACTGTTATGCATGCAATAATTTTGGACATAAAATTGTTGATTGTAATGTACTCAAGAAGGGGAACAAATTATTATACATCAGCTCAAATGTACTTTGACAAAATAAGATGTTATGTATGCCTCAAGCTTTGCCACAAAGCAAAGGACTGTAAACTGCCATATATACTAAAGAACTCTAGACAGATGATGGAAACAAAGAAAATCAAACAAAACTATGAATTTCAAATAAGTGCAGACATTATGAAGAACCCCAATAAAGTATGGAAGGAAAAGAGAAAGGGGGAGCCTATTATCTCAATAACATAATGAATCCTCCATAGTCTCAGGGGGAGCTACTCTAGGAAGCAAAGCAAAAATCCATCCAGTGACAAATATGAAGCAACATCCCAGGGGGAGAGTAGTTCATATATAGACCCCATGAAAGTAGTCTAAGAAGAGCTCCATGTAATGAGAACAGATATGAGATCAGGAAGAAAAAGGAAATTCCTCTAAAAGAGAACTATAGAGAAAGACGATCATCTGAAGTATTAAGTAGCTGACAGATTGATGGAAGAAGAGAAGAGAGCAAGAAGCCATGATGATAGAGGAAACCTTCGCAATGAACATATAAGCTAAGAAGACTTTAGCACATTAAAGTGATGATCACAATATTCCCTATGCTGCTAGAATTAACAATGTATCACATTAAGAAGGATGAGTAAGAAAAGCGCCTATCATCAGTTCATTACATCTTTCAAAAGGTCCACTTGGAGAAATGCAATTAAGTGAGTAATAAATCTTTGAGCAATCAACCCATGAAGATTCATAGAAAATAAATTGAATATGTCTTCCTGAAAATTTTTATGTTAGAACAATTGAATTGAATATAAAGCAGCAATGATTCTAGATCAGTTCTAGAAAGGAACATGCAATGGCTTTCTTTGGAATAGAAGGACAGAAAAAGAAGAGTGGTAAATAATGCTAAGATCAGATTCAATATATGATGATTGTCGGTGTGAACAGTGGAAATATCAATAATAGAATTTATGAAGGATGCATCAATTATGGGTTAATGTGTAAGCTAAATTGAAATCTATGCATGGTTTATCAAAGTAATATCAATTGGTGTTTAGATACAAATAGCATGCCTATCAACAGAATATCAAGTGTTGTCATAGAGCAGTAGTATGATACAGGTCCTCAGGATCAAAGGATTATGGCAAGAATGCATCAAGGTAAAATTCCCAGGGTTATCTGCATTCAGCATGAAAAGGGCAGTAGCAGTGCTAAAGGATCAGTATCTAATTTACACTTGAAGTAGTATATTGAGCACCGAAGCAATATCTTTTTCTATATATAATTTCATGCCTTCCTGAAGTTGGTACATGTATATCTTCAAGGCCTCTTTTTTAAAGATCAGTTACAAAACTGTGTGAAGTCTGTTTACTAAGTTTTTAAATGAAACATCTTGAATATGTTTTTGTGGAAGTTCATTCTGATAGAACAGTCAAAGTATCTGAAGAATAAAGGACTAGCTGTGATTACCATCTGAAGCTCAAAATTTTTTAAAATCATCTAAATCCTACTTCAGCACAAGGGATTTGCCGGTAATTCATCTTTAAAGAGAGATTGATTATTGACATACATACCCCATTATGTCATAAATAAAACTACATGGTTGATAAGTGACAATGACCAATACATTGAAGGGTTTATTTTGAAAGTATAGTGTGCAAGCAGTGAAAGTCATTTGGCCTCTCATATTAAAAGATATTGCCTAATCTCACAATAAGTTGTAAACTCTGGCTTGGTTCATTGTTCACATCAACAACAAGAACCTTTAGTCTTTAAAAGTAATATCCTTGTCAGCATCCTAGCTCATATCATCACCAACAGGCAGGAAAGTTGTACCACAACAATAAAAGATATATTGGTATCATTATCATAATTGAATAAGTGTAGTTTTGCAGATGAGTATTGCAGAAGAAGACATATTCTATCCACAATCTGCCTCAACAGAAATGTATTGGCACACTACATCAGATAGAGACTGAAGTATATTTAAATCATTCTCAGTATTTTAGGTTAATCCAGTGATGCATCCTTGATTAGATAAAACTGGTACAATGTGTTCTATGAAGTGTCATTATCCTCACTTTTATCCTTATACTAGTGAAAGGAGACTGTGCTTTGGATTGTACCAATTTACAGTGTATATTCAAGTCCAATAATCCTCAAAGTGTTCTCTCAACAAGTCTTCTACATCATTCTGGAGTAGCATGGTATCAAAGTCAATAGCAGAGGGCCTAAACATAACTCAGAGAGAGGAAATGTAGAAAGAAAACTAGGAAATGAGCAACCCTTTGCCATTGATGTCAAAGGGGGAGGAAAAACAAAAAGGGGCTTTTAAAAGGCAAGCAGAGGAAGTGTATTGCCATCAATGCCAAAGGGGGAGACTGTTGGAAATGTTGTCATTGATGGCAAAGGAGATGGCAAAGAAGGAACACCTGAAACAAAAGAGAAGTAAGGAGCAGCATCAATCAAGGAGAACAAAGGTAGCAAAGGCAGTGAATTGAGGTAGAGAACTTCTTCAGCAACAGAGTAGGAGGATAATGGACGTTGAACTAAATTTCTGGCCTGTCATGAAATTTCAAGAATTTGATTTTGAATTGATTGCTTGTATTTATATATATATGTTATGGAAGAACTGTCTTTGAATTAAGTGTGTCTGGATGGGTTTAAACCCTGTTTTAATTTCTTCTTGGTCGAATCATGTGAAGAATTGATTCAGTATTATTGTGCATTTGACAAGTTAAATCCTGTGTGAACACATGAGTTCTTGATGAATGATCCTATGTAATTGAGCCGAGTCCAATAAGCAAGGGTATGGAAATCCGACTGATTGTGTGGCAATTCTGTAGTGAAGAACCTTGTAGGATCGGTTTGTGCGAATTTCTTGTTCCCCTAAGAAGACTAATGAACCATACTCTCTGTGAATGAGTGACTATGTGTGCGCTCTGCATAAGAAAGAGGGAATTGTGAAAGCAATGACGTTATGATCCCGGAAGGGAGGCACAATTGAGATTACCCTGGTCATTATATGTATGTTTAACCCTCGTTCTGAAGAAGTTCGATGCAGATTTAAGTCGGAGCCCTATTTGTAACTAAACACATTGTTCTGGTCCGGAGTGGGAGTAACGGAACCTGGAGTCTAAGTATAATAATACATTGAAGAGTGAGTGGAACTCATAAATAATAAAGGCGGATGGAACCTTGAGCGAAGGAGAGGAACCACGAAGAGTAAACAGTAAAAGCGGGTTTCTGGTTTTTATCGCACCGCTTTCGACGGGCAAGCGGTATTCATGAAATTGCAGTGATTCCATAGAGGATATGACACGTGTCCCTGAGCGAATATGGAAAACTGCTCTCATTGCGTGCCATCGCGCATTAATCTTCGGCTAAGGACCCCGTGCGATATTGATACAAGCCGTCGATCTGGAGAAAGGTTTATTGAACGGCGATCGCATTCAGAAGTGGCACGGAGTTTAACCAAAGGTATGGGCATATGTATTCCATTGAATTTCTGCCAATCGTATATGTGGGCCCAGAGCCAAAGGTATTTTATAAGAATTTCAATTGAATTAAAACTCGAGATATATATTTAAAATTCCCAAGGTCCGAAACATATATATGTGCTGTTGTATGTAATATAGACCAACAAATAATATGAAGAGTTATATAGTGAACACTTATATGTGTTGAATGGATTTTAAAGTCATTGAAAATTTTGGATGAGTGTTTTAAATGTGCAATATAACAGAAGAGTGAGGGTAGCCCAATCATTAAGGAGCTTCCGAAATGAAAATATTCTGCCCAAATGTACAATTATTTGGGTTACAACAATGACTTTAACCTCTAATGGAGCAGCTTCAACATTGATTCAAATTGCCAGTGCAGAAATTAAAAAGTATTGAAATTGCACAACAGTTATATTAAAAGACTTTGGAATATTTACACAACTGCAACAAAAGAGAGAGAGACAGCTGCAGAAAAATGTACAGTGATCAAAAAAATCTGAAGGGGGTTGATTTGAAAATATATTATATGGACAGAGAGTGTGTAAGCAGGTATCCCGAGCACAGAGATTAATAATGAACAGACATTGCCTAAATTTATATTGATTTGAGGATAAACTTGGAAAAGCAGTTATATATGTAGCAGGTGCACAAAAGTACAGTAAACAGGTGAATAAACACATGGATGAAAATGTGGGCCTAACAGAGTTAAACAAAGAATGTAGGAACTGAAAAAGTCACAGGGAATTTTGTAGGAACGATGAACAGAAGTATGCAGATCAGTTACATAACAGCAGCAGAAAAGACAAATCCAGTAAAGCCAAAATCCAGAAAAGGAGCTGAGTGAAATTGAAATGTGTAACTGAAAATGTGAATGAAAATGTTGTAATTAATTTCTTATTGTTTGTGATGCATTGGCAAGTCTCCAGAGGAAAACATAATCCCACTATAATATTGAAATTAACACATATTGTTATATCTTTTTAATGAGCTGGTAAAAGAAATAAGGAGGCAGAAGGAAAAAAGTCAGGACTAATCACTTCAAATTCCATGAGGAATGTAAAGAGTCATGTGATGAACTCTATATATAATATCACATTGATATGCACAAGAGTGAGAGAGTGAGTGAAGAGAATGCAGAAATGAAACAGTGAAGCAGAGAAGAAGAAGGAGATGAGCAGAGAAGAAGGAGAAGCTGATAGAGAATCTGAAAAGATGCAGAGATGATACAGGGCGGATATGAGAATAGATGAATAGCAGAGCAGATGGAACAGAACAGAGCTGATATCCAAGGTAAATCAGCAAGTGTTTCTCTTTTGAAAGAGTAAGGAAGTTGGAGCTTCCCTATCAAGTTGTAGCTTGATAGATGTCAGTTGTAGCTGGCTGAGGTTGGAGCCTCCTGTAGGTTGGTGCCTGTAGAAAATGATGGTTGGTGCTTCTCCATAACAACGTGGTTGGATAAATGCACACAGGCATACCTTCTACAAGCATCCAGTTGGTGCTCGCAGAAAATTGATGGGAGTTGAAGCCTCCGCAAGTTGTAGCTTGCAAAACGAGGTAGGAGCCTCCTCCAGTTGAGTTTCGTTTAAAATCAAAGGTGAGAGGGAGTTGGAGCTTGCTTTTGCATCACAACAATAATGAGATGTGGTTTTCTCCCATTATGGGTTTCCACTTATATCTGGTGTCTCTGTGAATGATTTTTATGTGTTGATGTGATTTATATAATCTGCTTAATACTTTTGCTCATACATTTATGACTATTGTTACATTAATAAAATCTGCTTTCGATACTTTCTACTCACTAATAAAGATTGCCTGTACATATTGTTGATCACATGAAGGTGTAAATAAGTTTTAAGAGAAAAGTTTTAAAAGTCCATGCATGTGTTAAACCTGACTACCCCCCCCGCCTAATTCAAGGGTTCAACACTTCTAGCACATGAAAAATAGTGACTTAGAACACCAAAAACAACCCTACAGCCTATGAAACCCTAGTGACCTAGTGGAAGGATATTTGACTTGGTCTTTGACTGAAATCTTAGCTTAGGGTCTTCAAGTATGAAAAACAGAGTTTTTGACAAACTGATGTATTGAAGATCTAAAATCCAATGCACTTGATTTATCTAAAGAGCCTACAGGGATAGCTTTAAGACCATCAATGCTTGAGGCATTTTTATGAACATAGGAAAGGGTAGGTTGTTTGGCAATCCTAGATGGAAAGTGGAAGGGTTAAGCATAGGAAAAGCAAAGTATTGAGGTTATGAGTGTGAAAATGGGACAAACATGAGTGGCATAAGCCCATGAGGGATCTTATACGAGTGGTAGGCTAAACAGGGAATGGCAGAGTAGTAAAATGATGAAAAAAATGTTTTAAGGATAATGAAGGCAATGAGATTTCTAAAAATCACAATATTCATGAATCTTGTTTCTTGAAATCTAGGAAAAGTATTTAGTCATCAACAACTAAAAAAAATTACTGATGAGTAGTAGTGGCTCCACTTGGGGAGGGAAGCTCCTTTTCAGGAGGTGTCTAGAACTTCAGATACCAAATCTCTGAGTTTATGAAGACCAGTGCCTCATCCATTGGGCAGATTTTTCTTCTTTCATTTGTTGATGTTTCTCTTGAAGCTATGATATCAAAATCTGAAATACATGTTTGCTTCAAACTCATCTCTACCTACCCATCATACCTTTTCCTATCATTTTTTCTTCTTGTGGGTGCACTTGGACTGGAAAACCCTTGAAATTATTTTCTTTTGAAAGCAAAACAATCTATCTACTTGTACCCTTATTACTTCCAAGAGTTCAGATTATGCTAGTGAACTCTTTTATTCTCTACCTAGACTATTCATCTGTCAAGATTAAGCTATTTGACAGGCTTCATTCTCTAATATACTAACATGAAATTGAAAACATGATTTAAACCAGGATTAAGCTATCTGATTTACCATGGGCTATGGCATTGGAACAAGCTGAACACAGACATTATTTTTGTACAAACAAAACTAGAAAGTATGAGGCCTATGTTTCATCATTTGTTAGACATCTCTATCTTTCTCTTTGCTTCAGATTTGAGCATTGATAACCAACATATTTTCTTCCTAATATATTTCTATTGACAAGTTAAATTTAGATGATTTGACAAGCCTTCTTTCACTAGCCTATTAGCAGAAATTCAAAACATGTTCAGCCATGCTTAGGCTAGATGACTGAACAAGACTTTTTTCTTAACAAGTAGTGGCATTTAGGCTTGCACACTTTTAGTAGTACTCTTTTTTGGGTATGGGACTGTACCTCTTTTTCAAATTTTCCCTCTTTTTCCTTCTTTATTTTTTTTTGTGTTTTTTGTTTTTATTATCTCTCATCATGCAATGTTATGTACAATGAATAAAATTTCCAAACTAGGACTCTTGAAAAAAATAGTGCTTGAGCATCCTACCATTGACAGGATCTCCAAATAACTCTTCTCCATTCATCTCTGGTAAACATAACACATTGTTAACTCCATTTGAGTGCATGGAGTAAGGATATTTCCAAAAAATTTCAAACAGGCCATGCTCTCCTTTGTATTTTCTCCTTGATTCTTGCTTCCAAACTTTGCTTCTGTTAAAGAACTTTCTTAGGTGAAAAAATTATTCTTCATTAGTTTTAAAACAGACAATGAAGTCATCAATGTATATCATAGTGAAATAACTCAAAACAGGAGCCATGGCCCTTTGGAAAATACCTTCCGCTCTTCTCAACCCAGAAGGCATTTGATCAAAAATGTAAGTGCCCCAAGGTTCTTTGAAAGTGGCTTTATATTGATTAATTGGAAGTGTTATCACCTGATTGTAACCTGAAATTCTACCAAGCAATGACATCTTGTTAGAAACTCATACCCTTTGTAGAGTATGATTTATCTTGGGAAAAGGGTATTTGTCTTTCATGGAGGTTTTGTCTAGGTACCTAAAGTCTATACATAGCCTGTTTCCCTTTGATTTCTTTCTTATTGACACAATTTGCTCAAAATTTTCTTGGTCTCTCTTGAAAGGAAACCTTCTTTGAATAATTGTTGTGTCACAATGCTTTAATCTTTCATCACCATATACAAAAGGATATTGAAACTCTTTGCACAACCTTATGTATTTCTGTTTTATGTAAGGTGACAGAGTTTTGGATAACTTAATCATTTTGGGTTTTTCTAGGCTACCTACGTTGTATTCCTCTATATCAGTCTCGATAGATACTACTTTGGGCTCCTTAACAACATTTTTGGAATTCAACAACTCTTCTGAAGTGAAAAAACCTTTTGGTGATGAGTTATCTTTGTATTGCAAGACCTTAAGGCTCCTTTGATCCAGGTTCCTAGAAAATTCTGTTATGTGAAAGTATTGCAGCATTTTTACATTGACGAAAAGGAATGGTTCTGTTTTTTATGCTTGATCTTCATTTGAGTGACCTTTTCCAGACTCCAAGCTTGGTTTTGGTTTTGCAATTTTATTTTCAGTTTGCAGGAAGTTAATTTCAGTTTTTCCATCATGTTGTTGTTCGCAACTACTAGAGTTTAATTTGTTGAGTTCTTCATGCAGTGCCTGGTTTGAAAGTTGAGGTATGTCCAAATTTTTCTCAACTTTACTTAACTATTCATCAATGTCTTCTTCATTATATAAAATGAATGAGTCAAGATCTGAATGGATGGAATAAAGAGGTGTGTTGTTTGGTCTTTCTTGGCTGCTAACCATAAACTTCATGTGTGATTCCCAGTACAATCTCCTTGTTTGATTAAAAACAAGGATGGTAGCATATGACATGTCAAGTTGGAGGTCCCTTGAAGATTATTTCCTCATGATTTGGATAAAATCATGCCATACTTAGGGGGAATTTCATCTACTACTATGTCCATGACTAGGCCCTTAGCAGGATTTTGTGCTAGATTGAGACATAAATTATTGATTAGACCCAAACACTTGACTCTACTTGAATCAAAAGAATACATGTCTTTTTGAGGTTTGGTTATTTCTAGGCCTAATCTCTCCATCACTACCTTTGGAATGAGGTTGTGAGAGGCACTAGAGTCTAGCATGGAATTGTGTAAGATTTTGTCATGTATGTTTAGGCTAACATAAAAAGGAGAAATGGCTCCTTCTTGGTATTTTCCTTCTACTTCAGGTCCGAACAACAACTTTAAAGTATCGGTATCATTTCCCATGTTCAACACTTTTAGAACTTGGGACCTATACATATCTTGGGTTATCAGATCAGTGAAAGGCATGGTTATCTTGATCTTAGCAATCTCTCTTTCAAAACTGAAAGGCACTTGTGTTTTGGGCATATCTACATCAGTTTTATCAGCCATAATATTTTCTACAAGTTTATTTTGTTGATTATGATTTGGGACTTTGGACAAAAGAGTTTTCTCAGGGCCACTAGTAGAGGCACTAGGGCAGCTTGTGTCACCACTTTGTTGGCTAGTTTTGTCTCTATTTGGATCGGTTTTCTTAGCCATGGTGTTGATACTGTCTGTTGTCCTCTTAGGAGTATTTTTAGGTGTCTTCCTAACAGTAGTGTCTTTTTTGTTCTTTTTGGAGTTTTCCTGGTTCTTTTTTCTCCTAAGGTCATATTGCCTATGGACTTCCATTATGAAATTTTCAAATCCTAATTGGTAGTCTTCAGAATCCTCATAGTTTGTTTCAGTTTAATCGGAGGAAAAGAAACCTTGTTCTTCTTCAGTGAGAAAAACATCTCCCTCATTATCAAAACCTATTAAGTTAACATGGTTTTCTTCAGGTTCTTCAGACTCTCTTCCCTCTTCATCTGCATAAATTTATTGGAAAGGGGGCCTGGTTTGTTGGTCATTGTCTCTTGGTCTGTTTTGGGGAGGGTCTCTTCTGAATTTTAGATTCTTATTTCTGTTTTTGGGAATTGATTGGTTTTCCCTAAGAAGTGTTCTTTCACTCAAGTTTATCATTTCCATCATTCTTTCCATTACCCTCACTAAATTGTCAATATTGGCATCAGATGAGGAGGTTGAGGCCATGGTTTCATCTTTGTAGGTGACTCTCTTTTCCGATCTCATCCTAGCTCTTTTTTCAATCAATTTGGCCTCTACACTTATAGCTCCCCTTTGCATGTCTTCTAAAGTTAGGGGATATTTCTCTCTTAATTGATAGGCCATGTCTGGACCTAAAACTTCCAGAAATTTTGCTAAAGCTAAGCCTTGTGGGGGTTTCATGTCTGGTGGGAGGGCATTGTAAACACTATTGAACCTAGTACAATAGTATTGGACACTTTCCCCGGTATTTCTCTTAAGGTTGTTATATTCTGAGAGGATTTGGAGAGGGTTTTTTTTTTATTTCCCACTTTTTTATAAATATCTAGTAAAGGGAAGGGAGATTATGTATGTTGTTAGGATTCAAGCCTTTTGAACCATTTTTTGGCTTCTCCTCATAAACTTTGTGCAAATATAATCATTTTAATGGTTTTTTCTTTTAATTCCATGTAATCAAAAGCATCATTTATCCTATCTACATGTTGTTGGGCAGTGGTGGATTCAACTCCAGTAAAGGGAGGGATTTTGGATTGATAGTCATTTGGAAAAGGTAAAAAAGGTTGTGGCAGTGCCAGGGGGGCATACCATGCTGCCATGATGGGAAGGAATGGAATCCAAGGGGGATTTACAAGGGGAGGGTTTGTGAGAGGGGGTGGAGGATGAAGTAGAGTGTTTTGAACAGTGGATGTGTGGATGGGGGTGGTAGAGGTACTTGGACCAGCAAACTGATTTTGAGCAGACTTGGGATAAAAAGAGCCAAAGTGATGGAGAAGCTATAAGTTGGGAGGAGTGGAAGGAGAGGCATCTCTACTAGAACTCTGTTGCAAATCTATGGGCTCAAGGTAAGTGTGATCAATCTCACTTTCTGACTTGTTTCTAAAAAGGTTTCTTGTATGGTGCAAGTCAAACTGGGGGTCTTGCAAGGCTGTAAGATGTTCAGGGATAGAGCTTGCTCTATGAATGGTCCTAAAAGTAGTTGAGTTCTCAGTTTTAGAAGTTTGCCACAAAATCTTTTCTGAGTCATCAACTATGGTGGGAGGATTTGGGTCTGGGTGAGATCTGGTATTGATCCTTTGTGAAGCCAGATTTCAAACCCAAGGTATAGAGAAGCTGAAAGTTTATGACTTTTTTCGGAAGGCTGACCTCTATTAGTTTTTATAAACTCACACAGTGTGTGACTAGGCCTCTAAACTTCTCAGGGCTGATTTGACACAATCCTAAGGAAGTCTATGAACACTAGTAAAGTTAGAAGGCCTACTAGAGGCTTGTGGAGTCACTAGGTGGATGTTTTTTGTTGTTTTAAGGATATGTGTTTATGGTCCACCACCAATAACTAACAAAAAAACAATCTTGGGATGTTTTGGGGTTTTCTGAGTTCTTTTATGTAGCCCCAAGGTTTCTATGAGTATCCTACAGTTGAGTCATCATTTTTCTAGGATGGTGAAACAGTCAAATTCTACTCTTTGGCTAATAGTTTTATTTCCCTATGATTTGATAAGGGTTTATGAAGTTATAAGGAGTACTTATATTGTCACTAACTCAGAAATCTCTCACCTTGATTGCCATTTATTTTAGGCATTGAGTTTGTGATAAATCAATAGATACTGTGTGATAAGGCCTTTTGAATTCTCTAATGATGTATAATCTTTTTAATTACTCAGAAGGTCCCACCGTGATCGCCATTATATTTTGGCGATGAGGTGGCGATGAAATATGGGATATTATTTGACAAGGCTTTTTGAAGTCCTAAGGGATACTTAGATTGTCACTAACTCAAAAGGTCCCACCGTGATCTCCGTTATGTTAGTTTCTCATGATTTGTTAGATTGGTGAGATCAAATGCACAAGGTAACATCAGACCAGTCTTTGGAGTCCTTGGACCTAGCCTTCCTGGACTCAGAGAGGGCTCTCTCTAATTCGTGCAAAGGATGTGAACTTGTTTGCTTTTAGGGTTTGATTTTAAGCTATTTGTTAAGTGTAGGGTTTGTTTGTTTGTTTTGGTTAGGTAGATGATCAGGTTAGAATAGATAGGTGAGGAAATTTTCAAGTCATTGGGCTATAGAGTCAATAAAAGTCATGGAAATTTTCAAAAATAAATCAGGGTGAATCACAGGGAAAATCTAGCATGGTCAGATGGATTTTCAAGGTTTTTGTGAAATGAAATGAACATAAAGTTTGTGAACAAAGTAGGGCAAAGGGAAATTAATAATCCTTTTTCATGTACTTACAAAAAGAAGAGACTTCAACACTATTGAGCATAAAGAAGTAATCAATAGACAGGGCACGCCAATAACTCTTTTATTCAAATCAAGCAAATAAGCATTTCAGACAAACAATCCAATGAAATATAGAAGGCGAGAAACTCATTTAACTTCTAGAGATTTCACCTTCAAGGTTAGAAGAAGTTTAAGATAAAAATATAACTTTAATCAAAAAAGAGGGAACGCCTAAACATCATTGATCATAGCCATAAAGATCTCCAAAACAACTATTCAAGCATGGACAAAGGGTATGATCGAAACATAGCCTCTTTGGCAAACCTAATTAGTGGTACTTTAGAGAGAGACCTCAAGAACAGTGTTTTAGTGACATTAAAAAGGCAGGGCTAACCATAAAACATCTTTGATACCTATTGTATTAAACCATTCATGAAATAAACAAGATTAGGTGGTCTAGAGAGCAATTAAGAATTCTCTAAAATGACCTAGCAGAGGAAAACATAGAGGCATTCAAGAACAAACAGAGATAAGGTGCAATTTAAAAACATTTCTTAGTATAAAACCTTTATCCTACTACAATTTAGAAGGATGAAACACAATGGTACATAAGAAAACAATAAATGAATATAATCACATCACAATTAACCAAGCTCAGGGATCCTGCAAGCAGCCTTCTCCATCATCAATCAAGACAAGCCATACACAAACTACACAACACCAATTTCTTCTCCAATCTCCAAAAAAATTATGTATTTCTCCAAAGAGTCATCAAATGCAAACCTTTTACAGTTAGGCCCTCATGCTCTATTTATCTAGCAAAGGAGGGAAAAAACCCTAACTAGGGTTTGAAAATGTCAAAACTAGTCATAAATGTCATTTATGCCCAAGAGACCATGCAAGGCCCAAGGCACAAAATTTCTCATGAAATAAATGCCAAAATAGCTCCTAGCACCTAATTTTGGATTGATTTGCCTCAAAAAACATCAAAATACCATTTTACAATTAATGAGTGTCTTTTGTTGACTTTTGGCCAAAAATGCACAGTAAAGTCTGAACGCGCAGCGCCTTCCCGGGTAGAAAATGGGTCTAATTGCAGCCAAGTTTTGGTGACCTTCCCAATGTCAGAAATCGCTCTGTGATGGCCCGTTGGAAATATAGCTGAATCTAATTTCCAAATCTACCATTTGTTTCTAGATTTAGCTCCATTAACCTATCCAAAAGGTAAAATTTCCAAAACTTCTCTAGGTGCAGCAGCAGGTCTATAAATGAGGCAGAAAGGTGAAAAATGAGGTGTTGTTTTGGCCTTTTGAGGGGTCAAAAATGCTCCAAATGCTCTTAAATTCGGTGAGAATACTGTACTTGAGCCAAGGATCCCAAAAATTCTGATGTTTCCTCCTAAGGATGCCTAAGAGAAAAGCGTAGCGCCAGGGGTTTTGCGCTTAGAGGCCTCAAAATTTGTAAAAAACCAAAATTTGTCAAAATTCTCCCAAATTTGGTGGATGTGTTCCTCATGGGGTTTGAGAGACCTGTAGAGAAGCTTGTTGGCCCTTTTCCTCTTTGAGTTCTTGGATCTTGGTTTGGGCCTTTTTGAGTTTAGCCCTTGTAACTTGGTTTCTTCGAGCATAATGCTTGGTCATCTTCCTTTGGAGATCAAGATCCTGATTTTATTTCTTCAATTTAGCCTCCAAGTGTATGTTGGCTCTTTCCAACCAAGGCTCCCGATCATGTGCTATCTCCATGTCCAACAGCTCATATAGATGTATTTGGACTGCCAAGGCTGATTCTTTTTCTTCTTTTTTTTCCAATGCCTTCTTCAAACCCATGGTTCTAGGTCTCCTTCTAGACTGTCCTTCTTCATCCTCACTTTCCTCATAGGTGCCCATGAACTCTTCCAGCTTTACTTGTGCCCCTTGAGCTTCTCTCCGAGCCCTGATTTCTCTAGCCTAATATATGGCAATTTGTGCTCCTAGCTACATGTTCTCCATCTCAAGGGCACCATTCACACTCTTGGCCTATCTAGATTTTCTTGGAGGTCTTCAATTAGGGAATTTTTGTTATGGATGATCAAGTTTGAGATCCTTGCTTCATTCTCCTCATCACTTTCTACCTGAATTATTTCAAACTCCCTCTCAACCTCATGATCTTCTTCTTCTTTCTTTACCTTTTCTTTTCCTTTGTCAATCTTCTGAGCTGAGATGGATGGCATGTTCCCTTTCCTTTTAGAGGCAGAAAACACAGGCATTGGTCCTCTTTGATATGTCAATGTAAGAGGTTTGATGGTGGTCAATTCAGTGTCTTGATCATGGTTGCCTTCATTTTTTTCCATGTTTTCCTCTTCACTACCCTTACTGCTACTTATTTATTTGCCTTCAACATCAGCCTCACTCTCAACCTCTTCACTGATTTCTGCACTTTCATTTTATTCTTCATTTAAGATGATTGCCTCATCATTACTGTGATCTTCATTTTGACTATCAGCCTCTTCATTTTCTTCACTTTTTTCATGAATTTCATGATTTTCATCAATGTCTTCTTCCTTGTTGTCTTGTTCATCATTGATGCTTTATTAATTGGCATCAATGTTGTCTTCAGCCTCTGCATTTTCCTCATTGTTATCCTCTTCATTTTCTGCATTGTCATCCACTTCATTTAGGCTACTCTCGTTGTCTTTTCCCTCATCTCTGTCACGACAAGGAGCCTCACTATTTTGACTATCATTAGGGCTCTTAGTGTCACTATTTTCCTTAGGATCATCCTCTATTTCTTTGTCGCTTGCTTCATATTCATCATTATCTACCTCCATATCTTCTGCTTCATTGTTTATCTCTTCTTCATCACTACCTAGTTCATTTCCACTGTCAGCTTCCTCATTTTCTTCATTGTTATCTTCTTCCTTTGTTTCCCTATTTTTTTCCTCCTGTTGGCTTGACTCATCACCACCCTCATCTTAATTTTGGCCTGACTGATTGTCACCCTCACCTTCATTTTGGCTTGACTGATTTTCACCCTCACCTTCATTTTCACTGTCTTGTTCACTGCCACTTCCTTCTTGATCTGATGCATCATGAGAATATGGGGAAGGGAGATTTTATTGAGGTGAATATACTTGTGTAGATGATTAGTTATGGTCAGTAGGAGGTGATGGAGGAGTGGAAGGAGGGGGATGAGATGATGAGGGTAAACTTGGCTGATGATGAGGCTATGGGCTTGTGAATATTTCATTAGCAATGAACACCTCCCAAGGTATGCCTTTTTGCTCCAACTGATGTAGTACCACCATCTTGATCAAAGAGTGGTGGAAAAAAATTTGCATTTTCTGGGTATAAATCCTCCTTCAAACAACATAAGACATCTTGTCGATACTCCTATACAAGTAATAGGGCAAATGAAGCATCTTGACTCTAGTGAAATGCATGAGTAATCTGATATGGTAGGAGTAGAGCCTAGAGTATCTCCCCTCACAGGTAAAATATTTAATGATGACCTTAATTAAGGGAGCATACCTCTCTAGTAGTGTGAGAAAGGGAAAATAGTCTTACATCCCTCTTTATACCTGGGCTTGAGGAATGGCTCATAGCATCTCATGTCCAACTTTTCCCTTTTGAATAATTTCTCACCAACATCAGGAAGTCCAGTAGCATGGGAAATGGTATCTAATGATAGCTCAAAATATACCCCTACAAGATTTACTTGTTTATTGTGTAGGTTGAGGAAAAACAACCTAGTGAGCTCAAGGTGACTTTGCACTTGTTTGACCCTTTCACAAAACTGAAAACATCCTACATTCTAAAAGCATGTGAGAATAATGGGAGAAGTGGTAATCTCTAAAGTTTCGTGGGGCTCAAATATGTTAACCTTCCCACCCTTGTGCTCTTTCCTCATAGGCAGTTGGCCTCCTTCACTTCTGACACTCCCTTCTTCTCCTGACATGGTGACTAGGGTTTCCTTTAGACAAACTCAGGCCTGCTTGTGAAACTTGGTAGGAGGAATGAGAAGAAAATATGGTGAGGGCAGTTCTTTCAAATAAATGAGATGGAGATGTGGGTTTATGACTGACCTCCCTTGAGCTTTGATGAAGGTTTATCTTGAACTGATTGCAATTACCCTAATTGACACCCCCCTTAACTGATAATTTTTTGTTTGGAGGTCAAAACAGCTTTGTTTTCCATGAGGAATTAGGGCTTATAGTCACTAGGGTTTAGTAATTTATTTTAACCATTTAAATCATCAAAAAAACTTGGAGGAAATGGATAATTAGCCACCTACCAATTTTTGACTACTTTGCAGATCCTTGGATGCATCTTTAGAGGTGCTCCCTTGTGATTTTTAGCAATTTTGCAAGTGGAAGAAGGTTTTTTGCCTTAAGCGCAGCGCCGGGAAAAATATGGGCTTGTCGGGTCCTCCTGGAAGCAGCACTTCCAGCATGCAGTCTTTTCAGGCATTTAAGCACAGTGTTGAACGTGTCTGGGCCTGTCGGGCCTCTCCAGGCGTAGCACTGCCTATGTGCAGGCCTGTCAGGTCCTCTCTGTCGGGAAAAACTAGGTGAACGGGTAGCGTCGACCTATAAGCGGAGCGCAGTCCCTTGTAAGCGCAATGCAATGTATTTTTACACTGCAAAAATTCTCCTATGCACAGCGCCTGGTGCTCTAAGCACAGCGCTAGGTTCTCTAAGCACAGTGCCTGCCCCAAAGCATAGCGCCAGGTAACTTTGCCCAGTTTCTCACAAAAACTCATAAATTTCTCTTTGAATGCTTTTCACTCGTTTTGCAAGTGACAAATGAGCCGAGTGATTAACTAAAATGACTCTTTATAGTCTTAGAAAAATAAATTTATCCCTTATAAATCCACTTTATAATGTTTTTTGTCTCTTGGTCACCTTTACTGATTTTTCTTTGTCTTTTACTGCAGGTGACTTAAAACCTCTAAGTGGCTCTTTTCCTTTGGTGCCAACTTGCTTAGCACTATCAAAATCTCTTTTTCTTGCATTGTGAAGTTGAAATCATGTTTATACCTCCTTTGACCTTTCTGACTGTGGGTGACTTGATAACATGGTTTTTCCTCTTTTTTACCGATCTTTGGCCATGATAAACTTACCTTTTATAATGACTATAATCATGTCTTCCATATCTCCTATTTGGCCACTTCTGATTTGTTGCAAGTGCCATGACATATTGATTTGCGTTTTCTGATGTTTATTGGTGTTTGACACATCTTGTTATACAACAGCAACCGCATGATCAGTTTTTTTTTTCCATATTGGAACTCATCCCTATGCTTTTATCCTTTGATTATTGAGTGAAAATGACTAAAAATGAAGGCTTGACCTTCCTTATACTGATACTCTTTCATGCTTTCCCTTTGAGGCAGTGAAACACTTTCCCTTGGTAAACCCTAGAAGTCACCTTCAAAATATTCTTCAAACTCTCCTTCTTTTGTCATTATGGGGGCTCATTTTCTTCATTTCACCTCTTGCCTATCTTTCCAAAACCTTAGGCTTTTGGGTTGTTTGAGAAGAATCATTAGTTTTGTCTTCTAAGTTCTCTATAGCCCTTTCAAGTTCATTCATTTATGTTCAATTCACCTCATCTTTTTTCATTTTCCATTTATAATTTCTAAAAATCTTCAATTCATGCTTGATTGTGTTGGTGTGCCTCTACCCATGTGATTTGTTGCCTTGACTCTTTTCCTGGCACAGTACTGGCCAAATCAATCTTAGGAACCATGATTTTTCTTCAACCTAGGTTGCTTCCTCTTCCATTTTCTTGAGTATATATTCTAACGAGGATCAGGCTTCTTACCTTACCTATTCTCTGCTGATAATCACCTAACACTTCTGCAGAAATGTCAAAAATGAACAGTTTCCTTTTGCAGAATTTGTCTTTGGAAAACCAATCCTCCTTGGATATTTTTTTTATCTTACTTGGACATACAGGTGCTAACCTTCTTTCACATTTGATTCAGCTTCTATCACATGAAAAACATTGACTTAGAACACCAAAGACAACCCTACAACCTATGAAACCCTAGTGGCCTAGTGGAAGGATCTTTGACTTGGTCTTTGACTGAAATCTTGGCTTAGGGTCTTCAAGTATGAAAAATAGAGTTTTTGACAAAATGATGTATTGAAGATCCAAAATCCAATGTACTTGATTTATCTAAAGATCCTACAGGGATAGCTTTAAGACCATCAATGCTCGAGGCATTTTGATGAACATGGGAAAGGGTAGGTTGTTTGGAAATCCTAGATGGAAAGTAGAAGGGTTAACCATAGGCAAAATAGAGTACTGAGGTTATGAGTGTGAAAATGGGACAAAGATGAGTGGCATAAGCCCATGAGGGGTCTTCTAGGAGTGGTAGGCTAACCAAGGAATGGCAGTGTAGTAAAATGATGAAAAAAAAATTCAGGATAATGAAGGCAGTGAGATTTCTAAAACTCACAATATTCATGAATCTTGTTTTTAGAAATCTAGGACAAGTATTTAGTCATCAACAACTACAAAAAAATTACTAATGACTAACATAAAGGAAGAAATAAGCCACACCATTCCATGATTTATGGTCTTTATGTAAAATGGAGGAAACAAGATTGAAAGCCAAAGTTGTTACAGGATCAAGTGAAGGGAATCAAGACTTTGCAGCCATGTCCTAGAAGAAAGGAAGATTCAATAAGTTTGGTCCTCATAATAGAAAAGAAATATGGACAAAGCACAATGCTTTGGATGTAATGAACTTGGGCATTATAAAAAAGATATTTTCCTAAATCTGACAAGGACAAGAGGAAAAGGAAAGAAGCCCATATCTCAAATATGAGGGGAGAACCTGATGCAAAGAAATCTAAGAAAGAAGAAGCAAGGGATCTCCACTATGATTGAGATCATATTCTCATTTAAGTGATTTATGTTGGTTGTAAAATAGTATGATAAGTAGTGTATATTATAGCATCATGTTCGAAGCATGTCAGGAGCTTTCGATGAAACAACTCTTGGCAAACCTCTCTGATAACAATACTGATGGAAGGCAGTCATCAAGATCAAGGGTCATCATTGAAACAAAATTATGGGATGTGATGACATATGGATGACTTAAATGATAAAGGTATGAGGTATGTATATATTTATATGCTAACACTAGGTGTTGTGAAGTCATGTCATATGGTTGCTGGTAATAGACTTTCATATTTAGAGGTATGATTTATGAAGGAGGATCTCTCGGTGCACTGACAGATGAAATCAACATAATATATCCTCATGGAATATGAAGTGTTTGTATATGAATGAGAAACTGGAAAATTTGTAAGTTCCTATGAATAAATAATGTGCAGAAAGGAAGAGATCATGAAATGCAACCATGTCAAGAGGCAGTTATCATCCGAAAGCCAAGAATATGTGACTAGGAGATCTCCTGGGCGGATATGTAGACTCTGACACAATTCTGGTAAAGAAGAAAACCCTTTAAAAAACATATCATTAGGAGATGTGTCAATATTAATAAAGGATGTTGATGCCTATAGGAATATTTCATAATGAAAAGTCATCACTGAGGTAACTTTTGTTTCAAAAGTTCACATGGATATTTTTATCTGGATGAATTTGTGCAAATCTGCTAATCATGAGAAAGGATGTATGATCCTTGGAGATGATTCGAAGGAAAGCAGCATGGCATAATGATGGACCATATGAGAAAACTGGTGAATCACTTTCTGATAGTGGACATGACTCGTAAATTAAAGGTGATCTATGATATGTGCCCTATGAAGCCAAAAGTTGAATATTCCTCAATATTGAAATCCATGACATTGAGGGGAGAAATTCTTCATGAGTAGCTAGAATGTCTTTGCAGGACCCTGATTCTGAGGGAGTCTGGTGGTAAGTTTCCTACTTGGAAGAAAATTGAAGTATGTCCTTCCTGATTTGAGAGGGAGTGACGTATGTGATTCTCTAGTACATGTGTCATGCACTAGACTAGGACTAGCAGTCGTAAGTCTTAGTGAAGGCCATGTGAAGAGAATGGATAGACACATCATTCTAGTCTTCACCTGGAAGACAGAATGGAGGATTGGGTAATCATTTAGCATTCGATACTCTTTTATAATGAGATAGGGAATTCAAGATAAGAGTAGTTGAGGACCGATATTCTTTGAGGGTTGGCTACCCAAGATAAGAATAGTCCAAGAAGGTCATACTCTGGGAACACCTAGGTGGAGTATGTACCTTGGAGAGACAATGACTGTATAAATTTTAATAACCCACTCTGGTTTTCAGTTTCTCCTTATTTCTGCCATAAATTTAAATTCCCATTCCCATAACCATACATTTAACAAGCTGGAAAAATAAATATTTTCTAAAAATACAAATTCTGGAAATTTCATAGTGCTGAAAATGCAGAAATAAAAACTCAGAAAATAGATCAGCCACACAAAAATTTGACACGCTAATTTTTTGTCAATATGACCCTAGCAAAACCCCCTACAACTCTTGGAGAAAACTAGTTCGAAAGCTCTCCTTTATTTCTGATAAATAAATTTTATAGAGCAATAGAAAAACAAAAAAAAAATTCCAACAACTAGTGTTTTTACTTATCTCGAAAATCGTGCACAAACTCCGCCTCAATTTTCATGCCAAACACAAATAGAAATTTACAGCAGAAAGTACAGCATTAAATTTTGTACAGACAGCACTGAAAATAGTGCAGGAATAGTTGTATGACCTCCTCAAAAACTGTGCCACTTGCTGCCTCGAAAAACGTGATGTACGATTGTTGTACGAACCTCGATTTGTGTGTTGAAGTACTGTTGTATGGATTCCAGAAAACAACCCTATTTTCTGTTGTACGGACCTTGGTTTCCATGCTGCATTAAATTTTTTTTTCCCTTCTCGAAATCCATGCCATGCGATTACCAATGATCCTATACATATGCGATTAAGTGTAATTAAGGTAAAAATGTAATTAAGTGTCATTTATATATGAAGGATCTAGTCAAAATAAATGCTCCAAGACCTTGTAAAAGAGTCTGTGAAATAATAGCTTAATACATCACTAATATACGTTGAATCTTAACCTTATAAGATGTGTTAATGGCGGCGTTCCATCAGCATGACTAGTCGGCCTACAAGCCATAGGATGCTCAGCCTAAATTATGTGAACCAGTTCCTATATATATGCACCTGTTCTGCGTTCATTTGGGAGGAAAGATTTCGAATATATCTGAGTTGGTATGCGGACCTTTGGATAGTATATAACATAGACTTAATACTGGTAAAGAATCATATATACTTGATGATATCATAATAAAGTGCAGCAGAACAAAGGTGCCACGGTTCACTGAAATTGGAGTGCAGATTTTCCATTTGAAGCAGTGCGGATAAATCTAAAGTTACTACAGGATGACAATGTTAAGGGCAGTGTTTGGTATTGAAGTGTGAATCTGTTCCAGAATTGAAGTGTGGATTTTTCTAAGAATTGAAGTGCAGATTTGCAGACTATCCTGAAGTAGTGTTTGTGTCCTAATGCGCGAATCTGTTCAAGAATTAAAGTGCGGAGCTGTCCAAGAATTGAAGTGCAGATTTTCAAACTATCCTGAAGTAAAATTGCAGATAAAAGGTGACATTGTTATTCATATCCAGTTCAGGAAAAAGTTGGAACAGTGATCAGTGGAAATCTTGTAGATATTATAAAGAGAAGGAGCAGTGAGAAAGTGATAGAAAGTAGGAAAGCAAAATTGTGATTTAATTTCCTAACTTCAACTTATATACATCTCAAGTAACTGTAGTGTTGGTGTAGAACAATGCAACTTGGTAAATAGAAAAAGGATCAGCATTGAAGATCAGCAAAGAAGAAGTAACAAGGTCTTGGAAGCATCCATAGGTCAAGGGTCTAAGTCTTGTTCATGGTACTTGTGATTTGAAATATATAAGAAGAATTTCTTGTGGGTTTTCCTCCCCAAGAGGGAGAGGTTTTTCCCTAGCTCTAGGAGCCTAATTTGTGTCTCTCATGTATTTTTATAATTGACTTGATGAAATATTAAATAAGCTAAAGAAGAAAATACATAACCAAGCTCACAAGTAATTATCAAGAATAGAATTTGAATTAATCTCCGACCCTCCAAATTCTTAACATGGAATCGGAGCTAAGGTGCTAAAGATAAAGGGTTATTTGACAATAATACACTCAAGGATCAAAATTCAGTTTTCTAGAAAGCATCAAAGCAAAATTCAAAGTTTACATTGAAAATTCAAATCAATTTGCAAGGAAGTGCTCAAGCCATCTAAGGAAGACTTTCAACCTTATTCAAAGAATTCACACATCGAGGAGGTAATCTTTGACATCAAAGATTCGTGATATTGAAGACATTGTTGGAAGACACATCATTAAGCACCACCCTATTGATTTATGGTAGCATCGGATGTGCTCTAACCTTGTAATTTTGTATATAGGCTAGGACACATGTATTCCATAAAACCCAGAAATGGTTTTGGAAAATTCCACTTAGAGATGGTTTAATTAAATTAATTAATCATTTTTTAATGTTTTCCTAAGTCTATACTTATGGAAACTGATTAATTAAAGGGTATTAATTAAAGTAAGTGTGAATCTTCTAGATAAAGTCATGGATCACCTCCAAGTTAATCTTAGCACTTGACTATGTTTTAATCTTGGTCGTTGAAGGTTCAACAGAAGAATATAAGAAAGAGGGTGAGGGGCCTATGAAAAATACATTTGTGACACTTGAGCCATTGAGAATTTCTGAATTTGTGCGAGAAGACACGGCTTTTGATCAAAGATAAAATCACTATGGTAGGTTTTTCTAAGTGATTGTGACTCAGTGATCAGATCTAGAGTGGGGCAGAAGTAGAGATTGGTCAGGTGGACCAAGAGTGCATTTCAGAGAGAGGCAAAGGTGATGCAGAGAGGGATAGAGCAGTTTTCTAAAGAGGTGGCACAGACTCTGCAGGAAATCACACATGAACAGCGCAATGTCTCTTGGAGTCAGTCCGGAGATAGCTAGAGGTTGGGGTTTCTGAGCCAGGAGGGCCAAAAACCAGTCTCAGATTAGCCAAATCAATTGAAGTAAGGGGTGACGCAGTTCCTCAAGCTTGCCCACGCAGATCCAGTGTAGGAAATCATGCAGAGGAAGTGAGTTCTTCACCATCACTGTTTTGATCAGTCGGAGACTTGCAGAGTGAGATATATCTCATAATTATATTTTCTCTTTAGATTTCTATGAAGGGTTTGCCGGATGTTGGCACCCTAGTTGTATTCAAGATTTTGATTCTTAATAATACAAACCCTCAGATCTGTTGCACCGGTTTTCCCAAGTTGGGTTTTTCCGAGGACTTAGTCCAAAAAAAATTGTGTCACATGTGGATGCTTCTCATTATATTTTGTTCAGATTGTTTCGGCACTTAGATTTATTCTGCTGTATTATTTGTGTAGAAACATAATAGAAGAAGTAATTCAAATTTGTTGCAGTAGGAACCTGGATCTAGGATTTTTCACATGGTATCAGAACTTATTCAAGCTAAAATGCAGATGAAACACAAGTGAAGCAGTAGATCAGCATTGAAGAGTCAAGGATTTGCATAAGCAGTCGCAGACCCTCCCAGAAAATTACATTGTCCAGGCCAGGAGGGCATCCTAGCACTGAAAAGGCTCTCTCTGAGAGAGTTGACAGAGGGGTAAGATTTTTCAGTTGCAGAAGAGACAACTTAATAGATCAGCGTAGCTGAACAGTTATTGCACAATAGTAAGAGCGTCAGAAAATTTCTGAAAAACACAAGTTCGGGATTTCTTGACCTTAGAGGGTTTATTACTCAAAGAAACTCAACTTTTTACCGTGCAGCAGCAGAAGCAATGACTTAATCCTCAAGGAGTGCGTAAGTCTAGCTAAGCAGAGGGTTAGAGGAAGGTTTCGACAAACTTGAGGAGATGGCCAGTAATGGACTGCATGACCAAGATAGATTAGAGGGTGCCTCCAACTATGTTATTTGGAAATCAAGGATATAATTTCTCCTTGATGAGCATGATCTGAAAGCCCACATAGATAGTGCAGTTGCAGAATCTCTTGATGCAGCACACCTGAGGCAATTCAAGAAGAATATGGCAAGAGCCAAGCAGTTGATCCTAGATGGAGTGAAGGATCATATTGTACCCCAAATAGCAGTAAAGACCACAGCTAGAGAAATGTGGGTAGGGTTGGAAAATCTATACCAAGGATCTTTCGAGCAGTTGAAGATGTACCTTGAAGAGAAGATGTGGAATATCAGGATGAAGAAGGGAGAGAGTTTTGACTCCTTGTCTCAGATTCAGGAAAACCAAGATCAATTGTCTATAGTAGGATCTGCTCCTAGAGACTTAGAGCTAGTAAGGCTCACGCTAAACTCTATTTCAGAGGATTATCAATTCTTTGTCCAAATTATATTGGGCAGAGAAAGACTTCCAGGATGGGAAGCGATGTGGGCGGAATTACAGCAAGAAGAGTTGAGGAGAGATCTTCTAAAAATCCACTTGGAGGATGGTAGCAGCAGTTAAAAGGTCAAGAAGGAGGAAGAAGATAACACTACCCTTGCATCAAAAGGGAAAAAGAAGCAAAAGAAGAAATATTTGTCCAATATCAAGTGCTTCTGGTGTGGGGAAATGGGGCATTATACCACACAGTTTCCTCTTAAGAAAAAGGATAAAGAGAAGGAAGATCCATAAGCAAGAGCTGCCAAGATTGAGGAAAAAAAATATTCTTCCATGTTAGCTCACATTCTGAAAGGAGAAAAGTGGGCTGACTTGGATTTGTAGATCCAAAATCTATATGGAGGCGGGATCCTTGAGTATTTCCGAACTCTTGGATCACATGTGAGTTACAACAGCCTAAAGACAGTAGTAGGATGGACAGTTGCAGCAGAAGATGAGAAGACAGTGCAATGGCTAACAGTACTAGAGCTTGATCAGTGCAGAGAGGGAGCAGTAGCATTAGCAGTTGAGCAGCAGCAGCGCAATGCACACTAGTGTAGCACAATGCAGTGTAGTTCTCACGCAATATAGAGCAGCAATAGCGCAATATTTTCAGAGAGCTAGTGCAAAAACTAGCAGCAGTCAGTCTTATTCTTCAGTTGCAGATTTACTTGTCCAATTTCAGATGTTTTTCTGTTGCAAATAGAAGTAGTACAATAGCAGCAGTAGTTGAGCAGTAGCAACAGATGAGAAGCAGCAGCGCAGTGCACAAGTAGTGCAACGTATTGAAGAGTAGTGCTTGTGCAGTGCAGAGCAGTGCTCACGCAACGCAGCATCATGGTTGCAGAATTCAGAAGGAGGTACAGTAGCAGTTGGCAGTAGCATGCAGAGTTAGCAACAGTAAATTTGCAGCATTTTCTTTTTTAGTGTTGGTGAGCAACATCAACACCATAGTAGCAGATGTTCTAGAAGTCACAGCAGCATATTGAGTTGTTTTGCTAGAGAACTTTCCTTGCTAAGAGGGAGTGTTGATTTATGGTCATCGGATGTGCTCTAGACTTGTAACCTTGTATATATGCTAGGACACATGTATTCCATTAAACCCAGAAGTGGTTTTGGAAATTTTCACTTAGAGATGATTTAATTAAATTAATTAATCATTTTTAAATGTTTTCCCAAGTCTAAAGTTAGGGAAACTCATTAATTAAAGGGTATTAATTAAACTTGTTAGTAATCAGTAATTTTTTCCTTCATTTATGACTAAATGATCATCCCAATATTTCTAGAAACAAATTTTATAGACATTGTGAGTTCTAGAAATCTCACTACCTTCATTATCTTCAAGATAATTTTTCACTATTTCATAATTTCATAATGTCTAGCTTTGCTTACCAGTCCCATAAAACCCATTAGTGGCTTATGTCACTCTTTCTGTCTATATGCTTTCACCTTTGGCCCAAATCCTCTTTTTTTTTTTGCCTAAAAAACTCCCCACTACTACCTAAGCCCACCAATCAGACAGCTTTGTTGTGTCTCCCAAAATACTCCTAAACTCTCATAGTCTCAAACTATCTTTGTAGGTTCTTTAAATAAATCAAATACATTTGATTTTGGATCTTCAATACATTAGTTTATCATAAACTCTATCTTACACTTGATGATCCTAAATTCTAGGTCTCAGTCCAAAAAACAAGTCCATGAAAGCCTCCACTAGGTCACCTAGGGTTTCACAAAGTCATAGGGTGGATTTGGTGCCCTACAAACTCTGTTTTTCCTGTATGAAGAAACTGCATTCAAAGAAGAAAATGACAAGAGATCTTGTCCAAACTGATCAACATAGGTCACTCAGAAAGGCTTTTTGCGTAAAGCAGAAATCTTGCAAGGGGACAGCTGCCCTTTTCTCACATTTCCGCAAAAGGATCAAATAGCCATCAGACTAGCAATGGGTAAGGTAAAAGAAAAAATCATCATAAGAAGACCATCCACAGCAAGAAGAAAGAAGCAAGCATATGTCTGAAAAGAATCAGGGTTTATGACTGTTTTGACCAAGCAATAAATCAGTACTAGGGTTGCAATATCAAAGGTCACCTCAAGCTCCATCAGTGCACTATTGAAGGTATTTAGACATGACAAATGAGTTTTGAGAAGTATTTGAGAACTTAGAAGACAACACTAGTTACTTTTTTCTAAGCAACCCTAAAACCTAGAAGTTTGGGAAAATTGACAAACTAGTCAAAAGGTGATGACAGAACCTCCTTCATAACAGCAGACGGTTTCAGAGGGTTTCAAGCTGCCCTCTAGGGTTTGGCAAAGAGGCGTTGACTCCGCATCACCAAAGGTACAAAATGGCAAATACTATTGGTACAAAAAGTATGAGATTTCAAAAGGTAAAATCAGATAACTAAAGGGATCAAAGGAGGCAGACCTAAACACCAGTACCCCACTTCACCAAAGGGACAAAAAGGGTCAGAAATATCAGTGCGAGGGATTCACTTCTCAAAAGATTAGTTAGAGGCATGTTCAAATGGTCCAAGGAGGCAAGCATGAGGAAATAATTTTCCCAAGGAGGTAACTATGACAAGAACAGGTCAGAAGTTGTGTAGGCACCTGCAAGAATAGAAGTGGCCAATGGAAAGACACAAAAATAGTTTAATTTTCTCACCTTCCCAACAAGAGATACATCATTGTCAAACTGGTCTGAGGAACAAACATGTAGCTGACCTGAGAGCAGTAAAGCCTCCAAAATGTTTTTCTTATCAAGAGCATATTCTGCAAGAGATAGATTAACCCTGAGTGACACTTCTGCAGGACTGTCAGAAAAGGTTACCTACAGGAAAATTGGTAAGGACAAACAAACCAAATGTTTTTCACAACGATGGCCCACATGAAGACTAAAGTGATTGTTGAATGCTTGCTGCTAAGGTTTTCATACTAGGAGGTTTTTCATTGTGTTAAAGAAAACATGACAAAATGTTAATCAAAGGAAAATATGTCAAATAATCACAAATCTATTGTTTGCAAATGTTGAAACATCATGAAAAGGTTCATATTTACAAATGAGGGTAAAGAGCATAGTTTGAGTTAGTTGAAGGGTTTGTGAGCAAAAGGATAACATTAAGAGGCTTCCAGCAAAGAAAAAACCATATGTTTTGTCAAAACTGCCACCTACAGGACCAAAAAGAGCCAAAAAGACAGTGAGAAAAATAAAGAGGAAACAAACCTTATAAAGTGGATTTTGGTCTTGAATACCTTTCAAAAGGAGTATAAAGTCTTTTCTCCCTCTCCCCCACTTCATTTTCGTCTTTTCAGAGAAGAAGAGATCCATTGAAAGAAATTTTTAAGGGTTTCTGGGCAACTTGGGCGAAATTTTTTAGGCGTTGCGCAACAACGGAGGCGCTACGTACCTGGTCGTCAATGCTGCGTGCAGACGAGGTGGCCTCAGTGTAAATTTACACTGCGTTACGCACCGGGAGGGCGATGCTACACACAAGCTCAGAACGGCCCGACTACCCACCTTTGCACGTCGGCGCTACACTCCAACGGGCCCGATAGGCCCATTTACCGGCCCGAACCGACCCGACCCGGCGCTATGCATAGACAGTTTTTGGTCCAAATTGCTCAAAAGGCCGTAAAATTCAAGTTTTTTTCCTCCAAAGCTCCAGCATCAGTCAAGCAAGGTTGGTGAATTTCTCCCTTACCTTCCAAGCAGTCTTTTTCATAAACGAGGAAAGCATTTAAAGCCTAATATGACCAAACCCTAATCTGCATGAAAATCAAATTATTGACCTTCTAGGGCAGGGTTTGCAAATTTGAAATGTTGTCATAGGTGTAAGGGAACTCACTGCCAACAAACCTGCTTCTGAAAACTGAAAACAATGCTTCATATTAGCCCTCATTTGCTAAAAATTTCCCTCACATCATTCATTTTCCCTCCCTACACCTAAAAGCCCTCATCAAGCAACAAACCACTTTGTCCAAAGTTATAATCAGCCACCATGTCTGAGGAAGAGATCAGTACAAGCAATGATGAAGGCCAATGGCATATCAAGCCAAAACACAAGGGAGGAAGGGTTAATAGGTTTGAGCCCTTAGACACCATTCAAATCACTTCTTCTCCCATGATCCTGGCATGTTTTTAAGATTTTGGATGCTATCAGTTTTGTGAGAGGATTAAACAAGTCCAAAGCCACTCAAACTTGACTAGGTTGTTCATTCTCAGCCTACAAAACCACCAAGTCAACCTAGCAGGAGTGAAATTTGAACTCTCATCTGAATCCATTGCTAAAGCCATAGGAATACCAGATATTAGTGAGAGATGGTTTAAACAGAAGAAATTGGACTTAAGCTATTATTAGCCCTACCTCAAACCTAGCTGTCAATAAGGTTTCAAGGTTATTTTCCCCTTCTTCCACCTGCTAGAGAGGTATGCCCTAATGATGAAGTAGATTATCAAGGACTTCACTGAGGGGAGGTACTATGGGGTTTATTGTTATCACATAAGGCTACTAATGCACTTCACTAGGGTTAAACTGCTAAACCTACCATACTATCTCTACCGTAGCATTGACAAAATGGATTCAGTGGTCAAGAAGAGGAGTTATGCCCACCAAATTTAGAGCCTTTTTCACAACTCCTTGGTTAAGATGATTGTTTTACACTAGCTGGAGGAGCAATGAATCCCTTGGGAAGTTTTTATCTCACGTGATGTGTTTGCAAATCCCCAAGCCTTCATTCAGCAAAATTTTCCTTCCACTTACCTCCACTCCATCATCTCCACCTATTCCTTCTCCACAAGGAAACTTACCTTCTATTTCTCCTCCTAATGCATCAAATGATGTTGATAACAATGGCACTGATGGACAAGCAGATGACAGTGAAAGGGAAGAAAACATCGAGGTAGAAACATAGTTAGATGAAGAAAAAGAAGAGGAAAACAGTAATGAGGAAGAAGATGATGGCAGTAGCCATGAAGAACAAACAAATAGCAGTGGAGAAAAATAAGATAGTGAGACAAAGGCAGAGTCTAATGAAGAATACCAAGAGGATGATGATGGCATGGAGGAGAGTGATGAAAATGGTAGTCAAAAAGAAGAAGACAGAGAGAAATTGGAATAAAACAGTGATAATGATGACACCAATAAATCAATATCACGTGCAGAAAATGGTGTTGATGATGCACAAGATTAAAACCAAGAGGATTATGAAGAAAACAATGAAGAGGACAGTCAGTAAGAGAGTGCACAAGACAACCAAGAGGAAGATGTGTTTAAGCATGACAGTGAGCACAATGATAGTGAAAAAAGTGTTGAAATGAATGAAGATGATGAACTTGAGGAAACAGAGGGAGATGATGAGGAGATGGAAGAACAAGAACAAACAAATGATGAAACTAAGACAGAGTTTAAAGGTGCAGACGGTGACCAAGGCAGTGGCACAAATGAGACAATCAGTGATGAGCAAGGAAATAGTCATGACAGTCATGATAGTTGTCATGACTTTCATGACAAAAATCATCCTCTGAATGACCAAGAAACTCAATATAACAGTGCAGAAAGTGACAGAGAAGAGGACCTCAGTGAAGGACAGAGCCAAAATGAGGCAAGTGAGGAGAGTAGTGATCAGTTTGAAGGCCAAAAAGACAGTATGGAAAACAGTGAGGGAAATGAAGATGATAATGAAGCTCAAGGTCAAGAAATCAGTAACCCAATGGGGCATAAGGCAACTCATGAAAGCCATAGAAAATATGAAAAGGCTTGTGACATCACCAAAGATCAAGGCACCCTCATCACTCCTCTCACATGCACCTACCACAGAGGCAAAAGAGATGTGTTTGCTACCTCAAAAAGGCAAAGGGCCATCTCTCCTCCAGCTATCAAGAACAAAGACAAAGGCAAGGAAAATATGGAAAAAGGTGAGCAATAGGTAAAGGTAAGGAGAAGCAAAAGGATCAAGAAGACTTCCCAATAGCCTCAATTCATTGATCTACACAGTGACAATGAGGACAAGGAGATGACCACTAGATTGCTTCTCTTGGAGAAAGATGCATAGCTTCAGGAGTGGGAAAGAGACTTTGACATGGCACAAGGTGTCATTCAATATTACAAAGATAAGCACAAGCATTTCAAGAAGGTGAAAAGGGACCTCGCTCTACAAAAGAAAATGACCAAGCATTATGCAAGCAAAAACATGCTTGCTTGAGTCAAGCTGAACGAGGCCCTTATGGAGCTAGAAAACCTAAAAACGGAAAAGGTTCATGATAGACTTGGAGTTTTGGCTAAGGCTTCTCAACAGGTGTCCAAGACCTCTTGAGGGACCTCTCCACCAAGTTTGAGGCAATTTGAACAAAATTTTGTCTTTTCCAAATTTTGACCCCTCTATGCACAGCACCCTAGGCGCTATGCACAAAATTGGTGCATCCTCAGCTCTCAAAGTTTACATTTTTGGATTTCTCGCATCACCAGAAGTCTTCTCACCAATTTTAGGATCATTTAGAGCATTTTTTCACCCCCAAAAGGTCAAAAAACATCAAACTTTTGACCTTTCTGCCTCATTTTCAGACCAGGCACTGCGCATAGAGCAGTGTTGGGAAATTTTATTTTTGGATAGGTAAATATCACGCACTCAGCAAAATTCAAGCATTTTTGGAAAGTAGACTCATCAGGCTTTCCAACGAGCCATCACGAAGCCAAATCCGGTGTCAGGAAGGGGTCCAAAACACAGCTACAAGAGACCCTATTTTCTACTAAAGTGGTGCTACGCACAGAGGCTGCCTAGTGTGTTTTGGATGAAAAGTAAAAAAAACACACTCATTTATTGCAAATAGATAATTTCGAGTTTTTTGAGGCAAATTATTTTAGAATTAGGTGCAAATAGTTATTTTATCATTCATTTCTTAGGATATTCTGTGCCTTACATTTATGACTATATTTGACATTTTCCTACCACATTTAGGGTTTTAGCCCTCATTTTCTCCATAAATAAATCATGAGGCCCCTATGTATTTTGTTGACATTTTATGAGCTTGAAGAGCAATATACATGGTTTCGTGAGCTTGGAGAAGAAATTGGTTTTGTGAAGTGGATGAATGGCTTGTTTGGCTTGATGATGGAGAAGCATGTTTGCAGGATTCCATAGCTTGGTGAATGATGATATATTTCTAATTTTTCTATTGTTTCCTTCGTTACCATTATGTTTCATGTTTCTTGGCTCCTATACAACAGAAAAGTATAGGTTGATACATGTTCTTTGAGGCACCTCAATCCTCCTGTTTGTTATAGCTTTGATTTTTTCTCTTTTGGCCATCTTAAGGAATTCTTGATTGCTCCTTAGGTCCACCAATATTTTTTTTTGTTTCATGTATGGTTAGCATGCCAGCTTACAAGTATTATTCATGGTATGTCGTGCTTATTTGAAATTTTCAAAACCCTATCTTGAAGCCTTTCTGTGAAATATTGATTGTTAGGTTAAGTCAAAGAGGTCTCATTCGATCTTGCCCTTTGTCCATGATTACAAACTTGTTTTAGAGTTCCCAATAACTTAATATATGTTGTTTAGGAGTTCCCTCTCCATAAATTGAGTTATTTGTATTGTCTCATGTGTTTTCCTAAAATCTGAAGGTGAATTTCTAAATTTAGAAGCTCTTATGTTTTCTATGTTTCATTGGAATGTTTCTCTTGGATGTTTGTTAGTTTAGAGTATTGTTTATTGAGCTTAATGGTTTTCCCTACCTCATGAATTGTAAATTTTAAACTATATATGTTTAAGACCTCTTAGTCTTCCCCAAACTTAATGTTCACTACACCTCATACATCACCTTAAGGATCATTTAACCTTGCTAAATCGGCCCCGCAACACACTCTATTTCATCATTTAGACACTCTTGAATTTCATTTGACTCCATAGCCCAATGGCTTTGATAGACTCTCTCTCCACCTATTCCATTTGACCATCTTATCCAACCAAAAAAATCAACAAACTCTACACTTAACAATTAGCCTAAAATCAAAACCCTAGAGCAAAAAGAACACATCCTTTGCACCCAATAGATACATCCCTCTTTGAGTCCAAGAAGGCTAGGTCCTAGGACTCCAAAAACTGGTTCCATGTTACTCTGTCATTTGGTCTGCTAATCTGCCAAATCACAAGACCCTAACATTCTGGCGATCACGGTGAGACCTTCTGAGTATATAGTTTCCTCAATACCTCTTAAGACTCTTTAGACCCTCAGTTTGACTTATAAAATCCAGTGAATCTGACACCTCATTGCCACCCTAAAATTCTAGCGATTACGGTGGGACCTTCTGAGTCAGTGACAAACTAAGTACCCCTTAGGACTTCAGATACACTTATCAGATCATAGAGAAGTCAAACTATCAGCCATAGAGTAGACTCTACCTATTTAACCATTCTATCAAAATGATAACTCAGTTATAGAACACTCTTGAAAACCTTAGGACTACCTATAGAAACTCAGAAAACCCCAAAACACCCTTAGATTGATTTTTTGTCAGTTATTGGTGGTGGACCATAAACATACACTCTTAAAACAGCAAAAAAAAATCCACCTAGTGACTCCACTGGCCTCCATTAGGCCTATTACTTCATTAGCACCCATTTGACTTCCTAGATTTGTTTCACACCAACCCTTAGAAGCTTAGGAACCCATTCATATACTGTAATAAGTACCAAACATTAAGAGAGGTCAGCCTTCAGAAATAGTACTAAAACTTTCAGCCTCTCTGAATTTTGAAATTTAAGATCTAGCTTCACATAGGATCAGTACCAGATCTCATCCAGACCCAAACCATCCTAACATAGTTGATGACCTAAGTCACCTGATACGAGGATACAGGGATTCGAGAATCGGATTTGGGATACGGTGACCCCCATAACAAGACACTTTCAGGATACGATACGTTATATATTATTTTATTAAATATATATATATATATATACACACACATTAAAAATTAGATATTTTTTACACAAATTCATACAAATTCATTGATTCAAACATAGATTTAATATCTTAGATACTCATACATGATACATTGAAATTTGATACATTGATACATCATAAAATTGTTAAATTTACTCAAAAAGACAAGATAGTAAGATACTGTAGTTTTCTCATTAAGTCATCAAAATCAAAATGTATTACATAAGTACACTATCAATGGCAAATAGAAATAGAAAATACAAAAAAACTACAGTCTCCAAGACTACAAGCCTAAAGCCTCAATGAGTGAAAGTCAATGAGTCATCAATCCTCATCATCATAATCAACATCATTGTCCTCATCCCGATCATCATGCTCACCACTGATCTCCTCTAGCTCTGATGCATCCTCCTCCTCTATCATCTCTACATCTACTGGTGTGGAGGATGACGCCTCTACTCTATCATCATCAAATGTGATAGGCTCTAGCACTAGTGCATTGAAATCCAAGTTGGCCAATGCCAACTCAACACTGTTGTCCAAACCCATATCATCAGGAAATACATCCCACATCTTTGTCTTTCCCTTCAACCAATCCTCCCTTTGCCTGTAGATGAGACAAAGGTTGGTGTGCACATACACCATTGTATCTACCCTGGACTGCTCAATCCTGTTCTTCTTCACACTATATAAATTCCCATATGTGCTCCAATTCCTCTCGCAACAAGAGGATGAAGTCACCTGAGAGAGGAGCCTCATGGCTAACTTCTGTACAGGAGGGCTTGTTGCCCCATGAGTTGCCCACCAAGAATAGGGCTTCTTAGCCCCCCTGTCTCGAATCACATCATAGCCTGCAAATCGCCCAGTGCCAGTGGAAAACTATGCAAAGGCATCCTCCACCTCATCAAGGGATGCCCTCTCCTGAAAAATCCTCCTCAATGAATCTTTCCTCCCCTGTGATATTTCACCATCCATGTCAGGAGAGAATCTGTGGGAAGATCCACCATTTAGCCACTCATGGCTGTAGTATTTTGGATTCAAGGAGTGAGCCAAACAATGTAAAGGTGTGCAATTCTTGTCCCATCTACTGACAAGAATATCCTGTATGCTGGTGAAGAAGGCCTCTGGTGATGTCTCATACTCTGGGCACTGACTCCGTAAAAAAATGGTCCTCACATACTCAATCATGGAATCTCATCCCTCATAAACCTCTCCTAGGATGGGTTGGTCAAATCGGAGCAAGGAAAGATAGGCTCCATGATCTGAATAACTAGATCTACCTTCTCCCACCATAGATCATCCAACACTGTGTCCTTCACTTTCTTTGAGGCTGCTTGATCCATATTTCTCCAAAAATACCAAAACTATGAAATAACCATGGCCCCAAGAGGGGTCTTAACCTCCCTCAACCTCTTAAACATGATGAATGAAGAGGCAAACTGTGTATCCGCAATCTTCAACAATGATATATTGTTGTACTCCTTGTAGATAGTGAGGGAATTTGTATGGTTTTGTATAAAGTTGCGGATATGTCATGCATCCTCAATAATGGATCCAATCCAAAGCACATCAGAAGCAATAGTTTTTAGTGCCAAGTTCAATGAATGGACAATGGAATGTGTCTAAAATATTTGTGGATATTTTGCTTCCACAATCATGCCAGCAGCCTTGCAAACAGGTGTACTATCTATAATGATTTGCACACAAGAATCGACACCTACATCTTCAATAATTTTAATAAATAACTCACCCATATATTGTACATCCTTGTACTTTCCAAGTGCATCCACTGATTTCAAGAAAATTGGACCATTCAAGGATGACACCGTGAAGTTGATGAGTGGGTGGCATGCTACATTTGTCCATCCATCAAAAACAATGCTAACCCCAGATATTGGCCATGTTAATTTAATAAGCTCAAGCATTTTTCCCACCTCTTTCGTTGCCTTTGTCAATAATGTGGTTCTGAGCTTCTCTGACCCAGGAGCCACATACCCTGATGGAGCCCCATGACTAAGAACTCGACACATCTCAATAAATATAGGTAACCATGCAACATTAAAGGATATGAAGTTCTGATAGAAAAAAAAATGCAATGGTGAGATCAAGCTCTTCCCTCTTCTCTTTTTGAAAATCTTGTCTATTGGACCAACTGTAGTTGCCTTTCTCTTTGTTGATTTTCTCCTACTAAAAGTCTCAAAAGGGAACTTGTTGTTGCTTTTCCTTAAGAATGGAAGGGGGTCATCATTCTTGTTTTTTTATTTATTTTGATGACACATTTGCCTCACCAAAAAATTGCTCTTTCTCCATTTCCTTCCTCTGTGTCGATTCAATTGTTGTACAACATTTAATGCCACAACCTGGAATATCCAACAAATGAGTTTCCACACGGAAATATGTGGAATTGAAATGGTCGTCGCATATATTGCATTTCCATGAGCAATTTCCTCCTCCCTTTCCCTTTTGACCTACCCCTCCCTCTCTTGTCACATATTTCCACAATGGGTATTTGGGATCATGAGTTTGTTTTCCCTACACATTTGAAGTTGTTGTTGCAGCCCCACTTCCAATAGATGGAATAATTTCAAACCCTGATGAAACAGGGATAGGAGGGGCATCTCCAACGGGGAAATTCTTCCCCTTCCTTTTCCCCTGTCTTGTTGCCTTTGATTGAGCCATGAATGCTGTAAAAAATAAACAAAAATAACCAAATATATATAACATATGCGCGTGCAAACACTAACAACAAACTAATGAAAAATATAGAGGGACAGTGCACTTACCGGATGCTCGAATATCTTCGAAAGAACTCATTTTCTCCATGCTAACCCTTTCTTCTTGGAAACCCTTGCTCCTTTCTCACTTCACAATCACAAAACGATGAGAAAGAATGAGTCAAATTTGGTTTTTTATAACCAAAAATTGCACTTTTTGAAATGGAGAATCCGGCTATACATGATTTGGTCGTATCTGTACAGGGTACGGTCGGGATTCGCCCAACCCTATATGGATATGGACAAATCCCAAGAATCCGGTACGAATCCTGGAGAACCGTATCCGATTCGCCAGATTCAGGATTCAAAAGCCCTGGGAGACGAATTCGGTTTCTTAGTGGATGACCCAGAGAATATTTTGTGGCAAACCTCTAGATCTGGAAACTTAACCACTATTAGGACCATCCATAGAGAAATTTGTGTACCTGAACACCTTACAGAATTGCAATATCCCCAGTTTGACTTGCACCATACCAGGAACCTCTTTAGAAACAATTCTCAAACTGATATTGACCAAACTGACCTTGAACCCTTAGATTTGCACCAGAGTTCTAGTAGAGAACCCTCTCCTTCCACATCATCTGACTTTCAGCTTCTCCATCACTTCAACTCTTTCCATACCAAGTCTACTCAAAATCAGTTTGTTGGTCCAAGTACTTCCACCACACCCATCCATACCACCACTGTGCAAACCACTCCACTTCATCATACAACCCCTTTCACAAACCCACCTCTTGTAAATCCTCCATTAGCTTCCATCAAGGCAGCTTGGTATGCACCTTTGGCCTTACCTCAACCCCTAGTACCTTTTCCAAATGAATATCAGTCTAAGATCCATCATTTCATAGGGATTGAACCCATCACTACCCAACAGCATGTAGATAGAATCAATGATGCTTTTAATTACATGGAGAAATAAGAAGAGACCATTAAAATGAGGATCTTTACACAAAGTTTAGGAGGAGAGGCCAAAAAATGGTTCAAAGCATTAACTCCTAATTCAATACATGACCTCTGTTCCCTCTACCAAAAATTTATAAACAAATGGGAAATCAAGAAAAACCCCCTCCAACTCTTATCTGAATATAACAACCTTAAAAGGAATGTACGGGAAAGTGTGCAAGACTATTGCACTAGGTTTAACAGTGTGTATAATTCCCTCCCACCTCACATGAAACCCCCACAAGGCCTAGCACTAGTGAAATTCCTTGAAGGTTTTGACCCAGACATGACTTTCCAAATAAGAGAAAGGGACCCTAAAACCTTAGAAGAAATGAAAAAAACAGCTATTAGTTCAGAAGTAAACTTGATTGGAAAAAGAGCCAAGCTGAAATCAGAAAGGAGAGTAACCTACAAGGATGAAATCATGCCCCCAACCTCCTCTTCTGATACCAAAATAGACAGCCTAATGAGGATTGTGGAGAGAATGATAGAAAAGATAAATCTAAATGAAAGGGCACCTCCTAGGGACAATCAAAACAATTCCCAAAACCGAAACAGAACTCAAAATTTTAGAAGACATACTCCCCAAATCAAACAAAGGGAAAATGACCAACAAATCAAAACATCCCTTTCAACAAAACTGTGTAGACGAAGAAGGAGAAATTATAGAACCTGAAGAGAACAATGTAAACCTAATAAGCTCTGATAATGAAAATGACTTTCTCACAGAAGAAGAACAAGGTCTTTTTGCTTTTGATCAAACTCAAACAGATGGTGAAAACTCTGAAAATTACCAATCAGGACTGGAAAATGCCATTATCGAAATCCATAGGCAATATGACCTCAGGAATAAAAGAAACCAAGAAGCCTCTAAGAAACACTCAATTGATACTGCTTCTAAGACAAATACAGAAAATAGTACTAAGGGAACATCAGACAATATAAATAGCATAACTAAGAAAACTGACCCAAACAAAGAAAAAATCAGCCAGCAAAGTAGTGACACAAGATGCCCTAGTACCTCTACTAGTGGCCCTAAAAAAATTCTGTTATCTAAAACCCTCGAGAAAAATCAGCAAATCAAACTTATCGAGAAGGTTGTGGCAGACAAAACTGATACAAGTATGTCTAAGACCCAATTCCCTTTCAACTTTGAAGGGGAGATTGCTAAAATTAAGATAACCATGCCTTTGACTGAACTAGTAACCCAAGGAGTGTATAAATCCGAAGTGCTGAAGGTATTAAACTTAGAAAATGATACTAACACGCTAAATTTAACTGATGATGGTCCTAAATTTTTATTTGGACCTAAGGTTGAAAGAAAGTATCAAGAAGGAGTTGTCCATCCTTTCTATATCAGTTTAAACATACATGAAAAAATCTTACATAATGCCATGATGGATTCTGGTGCCTCTCACAATCTCATGCCCAAAGTTGGGATGAAGAGATTAGGCCTAGAAATAACTAAACCTTACAAAGACCTGAACTCCTTCGATTCCAGTAGGGTCAAATTTTTGGGCCTTATCAAGGACCTTTGTGTCAACCTAGCACAAGTGCCTGCTAAGAATATAGTCATGGAAATAGTAGTGGCAGATATTCCTCCCAAGTGTGGCATGCTTTTATCCAAATCTTGGGGAGCCAAGCTTCAGGGGAACCTTCAACTAGATATGTCCTATGCAACCATCTATGTTTTCAATCAGACAAGGATATTATACCGAGAGTCACATATGAAGTATATGGTTAGCAGTCGGGACAGACCAGACAACACACCTCTTTATTCTATTCACTCATATCTTGATTCTTTCATATTATATAATGAGTAAGATAATGATGAGCAGATATATGAAGTTGAAACACATAAAGACACACTGCAACAGTCAAACCAATATTTTCATGAAGAACTCAGTATTCAGAACTTTAGCAATCTTGAACAAACACATTATGACAAAATCACACTTGACTCTCTACAAACTAACAATGAAACCTCAAAACCAATGGTCAGTTTGACATATGAATCAGGTTGCTCAAAGGGAGGACAAACATCAAAAACACAACCCTTCCCTTTAACTTATCCAAAAATGTTAACATGCTCTCACAGAACAAAAATCTTGGGTGGTCTAAATCAAAGGAGTCGTATGTTCTTACCTTATCTAGACACCTCATTATCAAAGAGTATTGTTCCCCCAGAAAAGTTGTTGACTCTCACTGATGTTACCATCAATCCTAAAGGGATGTCCATTGAAACTGATATAGAGGGATACAATATAGGCAGCTTAAGAAGACCCAAGGTGATTAAATTATCTAAAGCCTTGCCATTACACATAAAACTCAAATACTTGACGTTATGCAAGAAATTTCAGGATGCTCTTGTTTATAGAAGTAAAAGCTCAAAACCTGATAACATAGACATTGTTCAAAAGAAGACTTTTTCCAAGAAAATCTATGAAACCTTTGGACAAATTCTGTCACTAGAAAAGAAAGCCAAAGGGCGCAGAATATGTATGGACTTTAGACACTTAGGCAGAACCTCCATGGAGTCCAAACACCCTTTTCCCAAGATAAATCACCCTATGCCAAAAATAGGAATTTCTAACAAGGTGACTTTGATTGGTAGTGTTTCAGGTTTTCATGAGATGATACCACTTCAAATCAATCAACACCAAAATATCTTTAAATTTCCTTGGAATGACTATATGCTTGACCAAATTTTTCCTGGAATAAGGAATGTTGAAGACACCTTCCAAGAGACCATGGCACCTGTTACCAAATTTTTCACTATGATATACATTGATGACATTGTCATTGGTTTGGGAGCTGATGAAGAATGCTTTCTTCACCGAGATAGTTTCTTTCATAAAAACAAGGTTTGGAAACAAAAATCAGAGAAGAGATATAAAGGAGAAATTAGCATGTTTGAAAATTCTTGGCAGAAATCCTGTAACATGCCCTCAAAAATAGATAGCCATGTTCCTTATCTACAAGAGTTGAATGAAAAATAATTAGTGGATGATCCTATGGAAGACAAGGTAATCAAATACCATGGCCATTTAGAGTCTTAGTTGGAATTTCTCATTCATTGTACATACCACTATTTTGATGAAAATATATTAAGAGAAAAACACAAAAAACTGAAAAGAGGGCAGATTTGAAAAGAGGTAAAGTCCCATACCCAAAAAATAGAACTACTGAAAGTGGGTAAGCCTAAATACTACTAGTGCATAAAGAAGTCTTATTTCAGTCATCTAGCCTAATCATGGTTGAAACATGTTTTAAATTTATTTTTGATAAGTTAGTGAAAGATAGTGGGTCAAATTATTCGAGCTTGACTTGTCAAAAGATGTATTAAGTAGAAAGATACTAGTTCCACATGCCTAAAACAGAACCAAAGAGAAAAAATAAGGATGAGTAGCAAACAATGTATCCTAGCCCTGATTTTTCTAGTCTTATTTGTACAAAAATGACATTTTTGTGCAACTATTTTTTATGCCACAAATCCATGGTAAATCAGATTGTCTAATCCTGATTTAGCCATGTTTTCAATTTCATGTTGTTGAAATTTAGTTACCGGAGGACAGGTGGTTCCCTAAGGCTTTGATCTTTGGCCTAGGGAAAAGTGTCCAAAAGAATTTAATTTTTCTCCTAAAGTGACTTTATAATTTTTATAAAGTCAAGTCTAATTTAAAAGTGACTTTAAGTGATAAAGTTACTAAAGTCTAATTTTAAAGTGACTTTAATAAAGTCAATGTAAAATTAGAAAGGAAAAGAGACTTTGGAAATAAATGACTAAGTGGGTCTTTATTAAAGTGGGGTGAATTAAAAAATAGAAAGTGAGATTTAAATGAGCATTTAATCTCAGCCCTAGATCTCAATCTATTTCAGCCATTAGATTTAGGGATTCCCCAAAAGTCACTTAGGGTTAGGTTAAAAGAGGAAAATGAGGGAAAAGGTTATTCATTCTTTTATGAGCAAATTGGGAGAAGGAGAGAAGGAGAGCTGGAGATTTTTCTGAGCAGTGAGAAGAAGGAGGGCAGCAGTGAAGAGATTTCAGCAAAGGTACAGCAGCATTTATTGGCACACATACCGAGGCATAAAATCTGTACAGCAAAGGAGAGGCAGTGTTTCCAAGTGAGGAGGCACAGAAATTGAGGAAGAGAGTACAGCAACAACCACGCACTCCAAGGCACAAAAATCAGGCACGTTTTTCAAGGAAGAGGGTGGCTGTCATTTTCGGCACAAAAACCGAGGAAGAGGACAGCAGCTACAGCTCCGTTTTTTGGCACAGATTTCGAGAGAGGTTGTTGTACAAAATCTATACAGTCCGTACAGCGAAGTACGGTTGTTCTAGCACGCTTCTCGAGGTGGTCGTACAGCATTTAATGCTTTCCTAAGGTGCTGTAAATTTTCTGTTTTCTGTTGTTGCTGATTTGGCACAATTTCCGAGGCAGTGTGCAAGCACTGAAATTGAGATAAGTCTGTAAATTGGTTGCTAGAATTTTTTCTAAGTTTTTCCTGTTTCACTGTAAAAAACAATATTCAGAAAAATAAAAGAGAAGCTTTCGAACTGGTTTTCCCCAAGAGTTGTAGGGGGTTTTTCCAGGGTCATGTTGACCAAAAAATATCAGTGTTAAATGTGTTGAATAGCTGTTTTATGCTTGCTGATTTTTATTTCTGCATTTTCCAGCATTCCGTAAATTTTCCAGAATTTGTGTTTACAGCGAAAAAAAATATTTTCCAGTTTTTTGAATGTAAGGATATGGGAAAGGGAATTTAACTATTTGGAGAAATAAGGTGAAACTGAAAACCAGGGTGGGAAATAGAAAATTTCTACATGGTATCAGAGCTTGAGTGCTGAAAGTGCAGTTTGGGACAGCAAGGAGAAAAATACAGCCTGCTGATTTTTCACTCAGAAAATTCCAGCAAGCTGATTTTTCACAAACAGAATTTTTATCTTTACTACAGCAGTGCTATTTTTCAGTTTTAAGACAGCAGGATGTCATTGGGATTGAGGGTGGAGGATAGGTTGTATGAGCATACCAATTACAGCATTTGGAAGGAGAGAATGCAGAGTATCTTTGAGGAGGCAGAAGTCTGGGATATCATGGTTCATACCACACAGTAGCCTGTTAATGTGCCTACTGATGCTGTTCAGTTGGCAGCATATAATAGAAAGAACAACAAGGGTAAGAGACTGATTCTAGACGGAATCAAAGACCATTGCATTCATGTGAGAGGAAAGAGAAATGCTCATGAGAGGTGGACAGCATTGTCCAATCTCTACCAAAGTACCAATGAGAACCAGAAAATGGTCCTGAAGGAGAAGCTGAAAACCATTAAGATGGGTAAGACTGATAGTGCAGCTGGATATCTCACAAAGATTACTAATGTGAGAGATGAGTTGGCAGTAATTGGAGAGGTCATTCAACCCACTGAGTTGGTGCGGATAGCAGTGAATGGCCTCCCCAGTTCATGGATGAACTTTGCTGATGGGGTTTGTGCACATGAGACCCTTCCCACATGGGAGAGGTTTTGGGATGATTGCATTCAGACAGAGATCAGGAAAGGTCAGCTTGGGGCAGCCAAGCCAGTTGAGCAGGATGAGGATGTAGCACTATTGGCAGGAGGCAAGAAAGGCAAAGGGAAGAAGCAGGCTTCCACAAGCAGTGGTGGGGGAAAAGGCAAAGGTAAAGGTAAACAGGGTAACACACAGAAGGACTATTCCAAGGTGAAGTGTTGGAATTGTCAGAAGATGGGACACTATGAAGTTGTGTGTCCGGAGAAGAAGAAGAAGAAGGGGAAGAACCAGAGCATGGTAGCGTCAGCAGAGGTTGAGGACTTTACAGATTGCTTTGACTGGGAGTTTGGGTTCATTGCGTGTGAGTCCTCTAGTGCAGGATTACCTGCCACAGAGGTTCAAAGGGAGCATGCATTTCCCTCGACTAGCGGAGCATCTTCGGGTATCTGGTATGTGGACAGTGGGGCTTCACGTCATATGACAAGAGTCCGTGAGTACTTCTCAGAGCTTTCAGAGAGTGGCACTGATATAGAGGTAGTACTCGGTGATGACAGAGTTGTTAGAGCAGTCGGTGTGGGAACACTGACATTTCAAAGGGAGTCTAAACCTCCCTTGAAGGTGTCAGATGTTCTTTATGTGTCAGGGATGAGGAAGAACCTCATATCCGTCTAGGCTTTGGAGGACAGAGGATATGAGATACTGTTCAGGGGTGGACAGGTGTTGATGTATCCCAGGGGCGCTCCAGCTGATTCAGCTAGAGTGATAGGTGTATGCCATGCAAAGGTGTACAAGTTTGCATTTCAGCCCCTTTTGGCATTGAGCAGTAGTACCGACAGCAGAGCTAGCAGTTCTGAGCTGTGTGAGATTTGGCACCGCAGAATGGGGCACATGTATCATGGAGCCTTGAGGACTTTGCGGGAGATCACTACAGGTGTGCCAGATTTCAGTACTGATCACTTTGATACTTGCAGAGGATGTGCGATGGGCAAATTTGCCAAATCCCCTTTTCCCAGCAGTGACAGCAGAGCGACTGGGATACTTGATTTGATTCATTCCGATGTGAGCGGTCGGATGTCTCATGTTTCCTTGAGTGGATATGAGTACTATGTGTTATTCATTGATGATCACTCCTGGAGGACCTGGATTTATTTCTTGAAGACCAAGAGTGAGGTCTTCAAGCGGTTTCAGGAGTTCAGAGCTCTTGTGGAGACACAGACAGGTCGGAAGATCAAGTCCCTGAGGTCGGACAATGGAGGAGAGTACACCCTTGGAGAGTTTGTTGACTATTGTGCGGAGGCAGGCATTAGGAGGGAGCTCACTGTTCCTTACAACCCCTAGCAGAACGGGGTTGCGGAGAGGAAGAACAGATCCATCGGAGGGGCTGCCAAAGCCATGTTGCATGATCAGGGGTTGCCATTGTTTTTGTGGGCTGAGGCCTGCAACACAGCTGTTTACTTGCAGAACAGGAGTCCGCATCGTGCCTTGGGGCACATGACTCCGGAGGAGGCTTTTTCTGGGAAGAAGCCTGATATGGGTCCTCTTCGTATCTTTGGGTGCATGACATACTCCTACATACCCAAGGAGAAGAGGACCAAACTAGAGCCCACCGCAGAGAAGGGTATCTTTGTGGGCTACAGTGAGACCTCCAAGGCCTTTCGAATTTACATTCCTGCACAGAGGAAAGTTGTTGTCAGGCGAGATGTGAAGTTCGAGGAGGACAGGGCCTTTAGGAGGTCACGGGAGTTAGAGTATCTGGATCAGCCAGACCCTCAGCAGCAGTTGAGTCAGTCACAGGGATCCAGTGGGCAGGGATCAGGAGGATCCGAAGGTACATCTATGACGATGTCAGGTCCGTCAGTGGGGAGTGGCTCGCAGAGTCAGAGGGGTGGTGCTTCAGGCAGCATGCAGAGCAGTCCACAAAGCAGTTCACTAGGGAGTCCACTGATGGATAGTTCACACGGTACCTCAGCTTCTACAGGTTCAAGTGCAGGCAGGAGGATAGAAGATAGACAGTCAGGAGTTCAGGCTCCTGATGATGATGAGGAGGAGGAGTTTCATTCTCCAATGGGAGAAGTATGCTCAGGGAAGAGGAAGCCCAAGTGGCTTCAGGACACCTTGAGAGAGGCCACATCTGTTGCTGGGCCTAAGAGGCCGGTTAGAGAGAGCAGACCACCTGAGAGTTTTTGTAGCTATATGGCGATGTCTACCAGCATCCTTGACTCTGAGCCTTCTAGCTATGAGGAGGCAGCTAGCCAGCAGGTCTGGAGAGAGACCATGCAGGAGGAGTATTCTTCTATCATGAAGAATGATGTTTGGGAGGTGGTGCCGAGGCCTGAGGGAAAATCTGTGGTTACTTCCAGATGGCTTTACAAGGTAAAGCATGCTGCAGATGACAGCATTGAGAAATTCAAAGCGAGGTTTGTGGCTAGAGGGTTCTCCCAGGTAGAGGGAGTTTATTATGAGGAGACCTTCGCTCCCATGGCTCGATATACCTCGATCCGCTCCATTATATCGATAGCAGCAGAGATGGGTTGGAAGATCCACCAGATGGATGTGAAGACTGCATTTCTCAATGGCTTCATACAAGAGGAGGTGTACATTGAGCAGCCATAGGGCTCTGAGGTGCATGGGAAGGAGTCCCATGTGTGCAGACTGAAGAAGGCCCTTTATGGCCTGAAGCAAGCTCCCAGAGCTTGGTACTCCAGGATAGATACATACTTGCAAGAGATGGGTTTCACAAAGAGTGAGGCAGATCCGAACCTTTACTATATTGTGATAGGTGAGGAGCCTCTCATTTTGGTGTTGTATGTGGATGACTTAGTCATTACAGGTGCAGAGAGACTCATAGAGCACTGCAAGAGAGATCTTGCAGCGGAGTTTGAGATGAAGGACATCGGCTTGATGCATTACTTTTTGGGTTTGGAGGTGTGGCAGGAGGAGGGGAATTTCTTCCTGGGGCAGGGGAAGTATATTGTGGATATCCTTGGCAGATTCCACATGGAGGATTGTAAACCCATGTCGACACCGATGATTACCAACTGGAAGAGGCTTCATGCTTCGGATTCCGAGTTGGTGGATCCCACATTGTACAGACAGTTGATTGGTTCCTTGATGTATTTGGTCAACACTAGGCTAGATATTTGTTTTGCAGTCAACACGATGTAAAATTAGAAAGGAAAAGTGACTTTGGAAATAAATCACTAAGTGGGTCTTTATTAAAGTGGGGTGAATTAAAAAATAGAAAGTGAGATTTAAATGAGCATTTAATCTCAGCCCTAGATCTCAATCTATTTCAGCCATTGGATTTAGGGATTCCCCAAAAGTCACTTAGGGTTAGGTTAAAGGAGGAAAATGAGGGAAAATGTCATTCATTCTTTCATGAGCAGATTGGAAGAAAGAGAGAAGGAGAGCTGGAGATTTTTCTAAGCAGTGAGAAGAAGGAGGGCAGTAGTGAAGAGATTTCAGCAAAGGTACAGTAGCATTTATTGGCACACATACCGAGGCAGAAAATCCGTACAGCAAAGGAGAGGCAGTGTTTCCAAGTGAAGAGGCACATAAATCGAGGAAGAGGGTACAGCAGCAAGCACGCACTCCAAGGCACAAAAATCAAGCACGTTTTTCAAGGAAGAGGGTGGCTATCATTTCTGGCACAAAAATCGAGAAAGAGGACAGCAGCTATAGCTCTGTTTTTTGGCACGGATTTCGAGAGAGGTTGCTGTACAAAATCTGTACAGTCCATACAGCAAAGTACAGCTGTTCTGGCACACTTCCCGAGGTGTCCGTACAGAACTTAATGCTGTCCTAAGGTGCTGTAAATTTTTTGTTTTCTGTTGTTGCTAATTTGGCACAATTTCTGAGGTGGTGTGCAAGCATGGAAATCGAGATAAGTCTGTAAATTGGTTGTTGGAATTTTTTCTGAGTTTTTCCTGTTTCACTGTAAAAAGCAATATTCAGAAAAATAAAAGAGAAGCTTTCGAACTGGTTTTCCCCAAGAGTTGTAGGGGGTTTTTCCAGGGTCATGTTGACCAATAATATCAGTGTTAAATGTGTTGAATGGTTGTTTTATGCTTGCTTATTTTTATTTCTGCATTTTCCAGCATTCTGTAAATTTTCCAGAATTTGTGTTTTCATCAAAAAAAATTATTTTCCAGTTTGTTGAATGTAAGGATATGTGAAAGGGCATTTAACTATTTGGAGAAATAAGGTGAAACTGAAAACCGGGGTGGGAAACAGAAAATTTCTACACATGTTTTTAGATTAGTGAATAAATCCTGTCAAAAATTTTAACCTTGACAGTTGAATAGTAGGTAGAGAATCAAAGGAGTTTACGAGCATAATATGAGCTCCGGGAAGACATAAGGTAGAAGTAGATAGTTTGTTTTGCTTTCGAAAACAAGAAGATGTCAAGGTTGCTAGCCCAAATGCACCTAAAGAAGAAAAAATGTTAGGCAAGTAGGTTGGGTAGGTAGAGATGAAGTTGAGCCAATCATGTCTTTCATATTTTTTAGATCATAAATTCAAGCAAGCATCAACGAATGAAAAAAGGTAAAAATTTGCCGAATGGATGTGGCACTAGTCTTAATAAAGCCAGAAATCTGAAGTTCTTGACACCTCCTGAAAAGGATCTGCCCTCCCCAAGTGGAGCCACTGTTAGTCATCAGTAATTTTTGCCTTCATTGATGACTAAATGATCATCCCAATATTTCTAGAAACAAAGTTTATAGACATTGTGAGTTCTAGAAATCTAACTGCCTTCATTATCTTCAAGATAATTTTTCACTTTTTCATCATTTCGTAATGTCTAGCTTTGCTTACCAGTCCCAGAAAACCTATTAGTGGCTTATGTCATCTTTTCTGTATATATGCTTTCACCTTTGGCCCAAATCCTCTGTCTTGTTTTTCCTAAAAAAAACCCCACTACCACCTAAGCCCACCAATCAAACGGCTTTGTTGTGTCTCCCAAAATACTCCTAAACTCTCATAGTCTCAAACTATCTCTGTAGGTTGTTTAGATAAATCAAGTACATTGGATTTTGGATCTTCAATACATTAGTTTATCATAAACTCTATCTTACACTTAATGATCCCAAATTCTAGGTCTCAGTCCAAAAACCAAGTCCAAGAAAGCCTCCAGTAGGTCACCTAGGGTTTCACAAAGTCATAGGGTGGATTTGGTGCCCTACAAACTCTGTTTTTCCTGTATGAATAAAGTGCATTCAAATAAGAAAAGGACAAGTGATCTTGTCCAAACTGATCAAAAGAAGTCACTCGGGAAGGCTTTTGGCCTAAAGCAGAAATCTTGCAAGGGGACAGCTACCCTTTGCTCACATTTCCGCAAGAGGATCATATAGCCATCAGACTAGCAATGGGTAAGGTAAAAGATAAAATCATCATAAGAAGACCATCCACAGCAAGAAGAAAGTAGCAAGCATATGTTTGAAAATAATTAGGGTTTATGACTGTTTTGACCAAGCAATAAATTAGTACTAGGGTTGCAAGAGAAAAGGTCACCTCAAGCTCCATCAATGCACTATTGAAGGTCTTTAGACATTATTAATGAGTTTTGAGAAGCTTTTGAGAACTTAGAAGATAACACTAGTTACTTTTTTCTAAGCAACCCTAAAACCTAGGAGTTTGGGAAAATTAGCTAACTGGTAAAAAGGTGATCACAGAACCTCCTTCATAACAGCAGAGGGTTTAAGAGGGTTTCAAGATGCCCTCAAGGGTTTGGCAAAGAGGCATTGACTCCACATCACCAAAGGTACAAAAAGGAAAAGAGTATTGGTACAAAAAGTATGAGGTTTCAAAAGGTAAAATCAGAGAAATAAAGGGATCAAAGGAGGCAGACCTAAACACCAGTACCCCACTGCACCAAAGGGACAAAAAGGGCCAGAAATATTAGTGCGAGAGTTTCACTTCTCAAAATAACAGTCAGAGGCATGTTCAAATGGTCCAAGGAGGCAAGAATGAGTGAAGAATTTTCCCAAGGAGGAAACTATGACAAGCACAGGTTCATTATTGATAAAATGAGTTGTCCAACTTCAAAAGAGACAGTGATCAAAGGGTAGAAGTTGTGTAGGCCCCTGCAAGAATAGAAGTGGCCAATGGAAAGACAAAAATAGTTTAATTTGCTCACCTTCCCAACCAGAGATACATCATTGTAAAACTGGTCTGAGGAAAAAACATGTAGCTGAACTGAGAGCAGTAAAGTCTCCAAAATGTTTTTCTTATCAAGAGAAGATTCTGCAAGAGATAGATTAACCTTGAGTGACAATTCTGCAGGACTGTCACAAAAGGTTACCTACAGGAAAATTGGTAAGGACAAACAAACCAAATGTTTTTCACAATGATGGCCCACATGAAGACTAAAGGGATTGTTGAACGCTTGCTGCTAAGGTTTTCATACTAAGAGGTTTCTCACTATGTTAAATAAAACATGACAAAATGTTAATCAAAGGAAAATATGTCAAATAATCACAAATCTACTATTTGCAAATGTTGAAACATTATGAAAAGGTTCATATTTACAAATGAGGGTAAAGAGCACAGTTTGAACTAGTTGAAGGGTTTGTGAGCAAAAGGATAACATTGAGAGGCTTCTAGCAAAGAAAAAACCATATTTTTTGTCAAAACTGCCACCTACAGGACCAAAAAGAGCCAAAAAGACAGTGAGAAAAATAAAGAGCAAACAAACCTTATAAAGTGGGTTTTGGTCTTGAAATACATTTCAAAAGGAGTATAAAGTATTTTCTCCCTCTCTCCGACTTAATTTTCATCTTTTTAGAGAGGAAGAGAGCCGTTGAAAGAGATTTTTAATGGTTTATGGGCAAGTTGGGAAAAAAAATTCAGGCGCTGCGCACCGACGGAGGCGCTATGCACCTGGCCATCGACGTTGCGCACAGACGAGGTGGCCACAGTGTAAATTTACACTGCGCTGGGAAATGGGAAGGTGGCACTATGCACAGGCTCAGAATGGCCTGACTACCCACCTTTTCACGCTGGCGCTGCACTCCAACGGGCCCGACAAGCCCATTTGCTGGCCCGACCCGATTCGACGCTACGCACAAACAATTTTTTGTCCAAATTGCTAAAAAGGGCCTAAAATTCAAGTTTATTGCCTTCAAAGCTCCAGCATCAGTGAATCAAGGTTGGTGACTTTCTTCCTTACCTTCTAAGCAGTCTTTTTCATAAACAAGGAAAGCATTTAAAGCCTAATATGACCAAACCCTAATCTGCATGAAAATAAAATTATTGACCTTTTAGGGCAGGGTTTGCAAATTTAAAAGGTTGTCATAGGTGTAATGGCACTCACTGCCAGCAGACCTGCTTCTAAAAACTAAAAACACTCCTTGAATGCTTCATCTTATCCCTCATTTGCTAAAAATTGCCCTCGCATCATTCATTTTCCCTCCCTACACCTATAAGCCCTCATCAAGCAACAAACCACTTTGTTCAAAGTTATAATCAACCACCATGTCTGAGGAAGAGATCAATACAAGCAATGATGAAGGTCAAAGGCCTATCAAGCCAAAACACAAGGGAGGAAGGGTTAATAGGTTTGAGCCCTTAGACACCATTCAAATCACTTCTTCTCCCATGATCCTGGCATGTTTTCAAGATGTTGGATGTTATAAGTGTTGTGAGAGGGTTAAACAAGTCCAAATCCACTCAGACTTGACTAGGTTGTTCATTCTCAGCCTACAAAACCGCCAAGTCAAACTAGCAAGAGTGAAATTTGAACTCTCATCTGAATCCATCGCTAAAGCCACAGGAATACCAGATATTGGTGAGAGATGGTTTAAAAAGAAGAAATTGGACTTGAGTTATTATGAGCCCTACCTCAAACCTAGTTGTCAACAAGGATGCAACGTTGTTTTCCCCTTCTCCCACCTGCTAGAGAGGTATGCCTTACTAATGAAGAAGATTATCAAGTACTTCACCTGTGAGGGGAGGTACTATAGGGTTTATTCTTATCACATAAGGCTACTAATGCACTTCACCAGGGTTAAATTGCTAAACCTACCATACTATCTCTACCATAGCATTGACAAAATGGCTTCAGTGGTCAAGAAGAGGAGTTATGCCCACCAAATGCAGAGCCTTTTTCACCACTCCTTGGTTAAGATGATTGTTTTACACCAGCTGGAGGAGCAAGGAATCTCTTGGGAAGTTTTTATCTCACATGATGTGTTTGCGAATCCCCAAGCATTCATTCACCAAAATTTGCCTTCCACTTCACATCCACTTACCTCCACTCCTCCATCATCTCCACCTATGCCTTCTCCACAAGGAAACTTACCTCCTATTTCTCCTCCTGATGCATCAAATGAAGTTGATAATAATGGCACTGATGGACAAGCAGATGACAGTGAAAGGGAAGAAAACAGTGAAGTAGAAATAGAATTAGATGAAAAAAAAAAGAGGACAGTAGTATTGAGGAAGAAGATGATGACAATAGCCATGAAGAACAAACAAATAGCAGTGGAGAAAAATAAGACATTGAGGCAGAGGCAGAGTCTAATGAGGAAAAACAATAGGATGATGATGGCATGGAGAAGAGTGATGAAAATGGTAATCAGAAAGAGGAAGACAGTGAGCAATTGGAGAAAAACGGTGATAATGATGACACCAATAAATCAATCTCAAGTGCAGAAAAGGGTGTTGATGAAACAAGGTAGTGGAACAAATGAGACAATCAGTGATGAGCAAGGAAATAGTCATGACAGTCATGACACAAATGAGCCTCTGAATGACCAAGAAACTCAATATGATAGTGCAGAAAGTGACAAAGAAGAGGACCTCAGTGAAGGACAGACCCAAAATGAGGCAAGTGAGGAGAGTAGTGATCAGTTTGAAGGCCAAAAAGACAATATGGAAAACAGTGAGGGAAATGAAGATGATAATGAAGCTCAAGGTCAAGAAATTAGTAACATAATGGGGCATAAGGCAACTCATGAAAGCCATAGCAAAGATGAAAAGGCTTGTGACATCACCAAATATCAAGGCACCCTCATCACTCCTCTCACATGCACCCACCATAGAGGCAAAAGAGATGTGTTTGCTACCTCAAAAAGGCAAAGGGCCATCTCTCCTCCAGCTATCAAGCATAAAGACAAAGGCAATGAAAAGATGGACAAAGGTGAGAAACAGGTAAAGGTAAGGAGAAGCAAAAGGATCAAGAAGACTTCTCAAGAGCCTCAATTCATTGATCTAGACAGTGACAATGAGGACAAGGAGATGACCACTAGATTGCTTCTCTTTGAGAAAGATGCATAGCTTCAGGAGTGGGAAAGTGTAAATTTATGTAGATGTTCTATGCTTGCTGCAACTTTACTTTTCACTACAGCAATCACATAAACAATAAACTAAAATGTTGATAGAACATACTAGAGGATCTATAGAAGAAAAACCAGAAACAGAAGAATATGGTGGTGTGTTACGGCAGTCAAGAGGATGCTTCAACCAGCAAAGTCTTCTTGGTTGGCCAACCCAGCTTGTGTCACAACAGCCCTCAAAACAGTCAACCGTTCAACCCAAAGTCAACGCAGGGCAGCAGCAATAAATTCAACGCAGCTTGGTCTTCGGTCAACCTTTTGACCTCGATTCTTGTGCCAATATGTACGGCCTTCCAAAATCGAAGTCTCCATCAATTTTCAGCCCTTTTGGACCATGCGTTGACCAAAGTCAATGCTGTTCAAACTAGCGTGGAAACCTAGCTACAGTGATCTGCAGTAAATTCAGTCAAACCCTTGTTGCAGTAATTCGTCCTCTTTCCCACATGTGAACTGAATTTTCCTCCAAGGAGCTCGTACTAAATTAGAAGAGGAGATGTGTGTGATGAGAGTGAGTGAAATGATCTTCAACGTTGACTGTATATATATCCATCATTGAGGTGTGTGACACATCTGCTGGGGGTGTAAAACCTTAAGGCTGACCTGTACATATTTGAAATTATTAAAAATAAATTCAAAATAAATGTTTCGCTCATCAGATTAAGATCAATTTTATATCAATCTTACACCTCTCCAAAATAGGAACCCAATAAAAATATTGGTATCTTCATCTGAGCATCACAACATAGAGTTTGGACCTAGTTATCCAATTTTAACAGAAAGAGACTTTGACATGGCACAAGGTTTCATTCAGTATTACAAGGAAGAGCACAAGAATTTCAAGAAGGTGAAAAGGGACCTTGCTCTACAAAAGAAAATGACCAAGCATTATGCAAGGAAAAACATGTTTGCTTGTGCCAAACTGAAGGAGGCCCTTATGGAGTTAGAAAACCTAAAAAGGGAGAAATTGCATGAAAGAATTGGATTTTTGGTTGAGGCTTCTCAACAGGTGTCCAAGACCTCTTGAGGGACCTCTTCACCAAGTTTGAGGCAATTTGAACAAAATTTTGTCTTTTTCAAATTTTGACCCCTCTGTGCGCAGCACCCTAGGTGTTACACACAACATTGGTGCATCTTTAGCTCTCAAAGATTGCATTTTTAGATTTCTCACATCACCAGCAATCTGCTTACCAATTTTCAGATCATTTGGAGCATTGTTTCCCCCCCAAAAGATTAAAAAACATCAAAAATTTGACCTTTCTGCCTCATTTTCAGACCAAGCGCTACGCACAGAGTAGTGTTGGGAGATCTGATTTTTGGACAGGTAATTAGAATCCACTCAGCACCACTCAAGTATAGTTGGAAATTAGACTCATCAAACTTTCCAATGAGCCATCACAGAGCCAAATCCGGTGTCGAGAAGGAGTCCAAAACTCAGCTGCAAGAGACCCTATTTTATGCTGAAGTGGCGCTATGCACAGAGGCTGCGTAGTGTGTTTTGGACCAAAAGTCAACAAAACACACTCATTTATTGAAAATATATATTTTTGAGTTTTTTGAGGCAAATTACTCTAGAATTATGTGCAAATAGTTATTTTAGCATTTATTTCTTAGGATATTATGTGGCTTGGGCCTTGCATGGTCTCTTGGCCATAAATGACATTTATGACTATATTTGACATTTTCCTACCACATTTAGGGTTTTAGCCCTCATTTTCTCCATAAATAGAGCATGAGGCCCCTATGTATTTTGTTGGCATTTGATGAGTTTGAATAGAAATATACATGGTTTCATGAGCTTGGAGAAGAAATTGGTTTTGTGAAGTGGATGAATGGCTTGTTTGGCTTGATGATGGAGAAGCTTGTTTGCAGGATTCCATAGTTTGGTGAATGGTGATGTCTTTCTAATTTGTCTATTGTTTCCTTCGTTATCATTATGTTTCATGTTTCTTGGCTGGTATACAACAGAAAAGTATAGTTTGAGACATGTTCTTTGAGGCACCTCAGTCCTCCTGTTTGTTATAGCTTTGATGTTTTCTCTTTTGGCCATATTAAGGAATTCTTGATTGCTCCTTGGGTCCACCAAAATTTGTTTTTGTTTCATGTATGGTTAGTATGCCAACTTAAAAGTATAATTCATGGTATGCCCTGCTTATTTGAAGTTTCAAAACCCTATCTTGAAGCCTTTCTGTGAAATATTGATTGTTAGGTTAAGTCAAAGAGGTCTCATTTGATCTTGCCCTTTATCCATGCTTGCAAACTTGTTTCAGAGTTCTCAATAACTTGATATGTGTTGTTTAGGAGTTCCATCTCCATAAATTGAGTTATTTGTATTGTTTCATGTGTTTTTCCAAAACCTGAAGGTGAATTTCTAAAGTTAGAAGCTCTTATGCTTTCTATGTTTCACTGGAATGTTTCTCTTGGATGTTTATTAGTTTAGAGTATTGTTTATTGAGCTTAATGGTTTACCTTACCTCATGAATTGTAACTTTTAAACTATATATGTTTAAGATCTCTAAGTCTTTCCAAAACTTAATGTTCACTACACCTCATACATCACCTTAAGGATCCATTAACCTTGATAAATCGACCCTGCAACACACTCTGTTTCATCATTTAGACACTTTTGACTTTCATTTGACTCCATAGCCCAATGGCTTTGATAGACTCTCACTCCACCTATTCCATTTGACCATCTTACCCAACCAAAACAATCAACAAACCCTACACTTAACAACTAGTCTAAAATCAAACCCTAAAGCAAAAAGAACACATCCTTTGCACCCAATAGAGAGATCCCCCTCTGAGTCCAGGAAGGCTAGGTCCTAGAACTCCGAAGACTAGTTCCATGTTACCCTATCATTTGGTCTGCCAATTTTCCAAATCATGGACCCTAACAAAACTAAGTGTGAAACTTCTATATAAAGTCACGGATCACCTCCAAGTTAATCTTAGCCTTTGATTATGTTTTAATTTTGGTCATTGAAGGTTTAATAGAATAATATAAGGAGGGTGAGGGGCCTATGAAAAACACATTTGTGACACTTGGGCCATTGAGAATTTTTGAATTTTTGTGAGAAGACATGACTTTTTATCAAGGATCAAATCACTAGGGCAGGGTTTGCTAAGTGATTTTGATTCTATGATCAGATCCAGAGAGGGGAAAAAGCAGAGATTGGTTAGGTGGACCAAGAGTGCATTTCAAAGAGAGGCAGAGGTGATGCAGAGAGGGATAATGCATTTTTATAAAGAGGTGATGCAGACTCTGCAGGAAATCAAGTAGGAGCAGCACAGTGTCTCTTGGAGTCAGTCCGAAGATAGCTAGAGGTTGGGGTTTTTGAGCCAGGAGGGCCAAAATTCAGTCTCATATTAGCCAGATCATTTGCAGTAAGGGGTGACACAGTTCCTCAAAATTTCCCATGCAGGCTTACGCAGATCCAGTGTAGTCAATCACGCAGAGGTAGTGAGGGCTTCACCAGCACTGTTTTGATCAACTAGAGACTTGTAGAGTGAGGTATATCTCACAATTATATTTTTTGTCTAGATTTATCTGAAGGGTTTGCTAGATTTTGGCACCCTAGTTGTATTCAATATTCTGTTGCATAATAATACAAACCCTTAGATCTATTGCACCGGTTTTCCCAAGTTGGTTTTTTCCAGTGACTTAGTCCAAAAACAGTTGTGTGACATGTGGATGTTTCTCATTAAATTTTGTTCAGATTGTTTTAGCACTTAGATTTATTCCGCAGTATTATTTGTGTAGATTGCTTCATAAATTACTTTGATATTCAACAGAAATGAAATAATTATGAAACATAATAGAAGAAGTAATTCAGATTTATTTCAGTAGGAATCCGGATCTATGATTTTTCAAATGGTATCAGAGCTTATTCAAGTTGAAGTGCAGGTGAAACACAAGTGAACCAGTAGATCAGCGCCGAAGAGTCTGGGATCTGCATAAGCAACAGCAGACCCTCCTATAAAATTAAATTGTCCAAGCCAAGAGGATATTTCCAGCGCAGAAAAGTTTCCCTCTGAGAGAGTTGACAAATGGGTAAGCATTTTCAATTGTAGAAGAGACAATGTAGCAGATCAGCATAGCTGAAGGACGCAGTTACTGCACACCAATAAGAGCTGGTGCATAAGCGTCAGAAAATTTCTGAAAAACACACTTGGGGATTTCTTGACCTCAGAGGGTTTATTACTCAAATAAACTTAGCTTTTTCCCGTGCAGCAGCAGAAGCAGTGACTTACTCCTCAAGGAGTGCATAAGTCTAGCTGAGCAAAGGGTTAGAGGAATATTTCGACAAAGTTGAGGAGATGGCTAGTAATGGACTGTGTGACCAAGATAGATTAGAGGGTGCCTCCAACTATGTTATTTGGAAATAAAGGATAGAATTTCTCCTTGATGAGCATGATCTGAAAGCCCTCATAGACAGCGCAGTTGCAGAACCTCTTGATGCAGCACACTTGAGGCAATTCAATAAGAATATGGAAAGATCCAAGTGGTTGATCCTAGATGGAGTGAAGGATCAAATTTTACCCCACATAGCAGCAAACACCACAGCTAGAGAAATGTGGGTAGGGCTGGAAAAACTATACCAAGGATCTTCCAAGCAGCGGAATATGTACCTTGAAGTGAAGATGCAGAATATCAGGATGAATAAGTGAGAGAATTTTGACTCCTTGTCTCAGAGTCATGAAAACCGATATCAACTGTCTGCAATAGGATATGCTCCTAGAGACTTAGAGATAGTAAGGCTCACGTTGAACTTTGTTTCAAAGGATTATCAAGTCTTTGTACAAATTATATTGGGCAGAGAAAGACTTCCAGGATGGGAAGCGATGTGGGTAGCATTACAACAAGAAGAGTTGAGGAGAGATCTCCTAAAAATCCACTTGGAGGATGGCAATAGTTGTTCAAAGGTCAAGAAGGAGGAAGAAGATAACACTACCCTTGCATCAAAAGGGAAAAAGAAGTAGAAAAAGAAATATTTGTCCAAGATCAAGTGCTTTTGGTGTGGGGAAATGGGACATTATGCCACACAGTGTCCTCTTAAGAAAAAGGATCCAGAGGAGAAGGAAGATCCGCAAGCAGGAGCTGCCAAGATTGAGGCAGAAAAAGATTGTGCTATGTTAGCTCACATTTCGAAAGGAGAAAAGTGGGCTAACTTGGATTTGTAGATCCAGAATCTACAAGGAGGTGGGATCCTTGAGTATTTTTGAACTCTTGTATCACATGTGAGATATGACTGCCTAAAGATAGTAGCAGGATGGACGGTTGCAGCAGAAGATGAGAAGACAGTGCAGTGGCTAGCAGTACTAGAGCTTGATCAGCACAGAGAGGGAGCGGCAGCATCAGTATTTTAGCAGCAGCAGCACAATGCACATTGGTGCAATGCAGTGCAGTGCAGTGCTCACGCAGCAAATAGCAACAAGAGGGCAGTATTTTCAGAGAGCTAGCGCAGAAACTAGTAGCAGTCAGTCTTATTCTTCAGTTGTAGATTTACTTGTCTAATTTCGGATGTTTTTCTATTGCAAGTATAAATAGTTCAACAGCAGCAGTATTTGAGTAGCAGCAGTAGATGAGCAATAGCGACACAATGCAGAGCAATGCTCACGCAGTGCAGCAGCATGGTTGCAGAATTTTGAAGGAGTTGCAGTAGAGTGGCAGTTGGCAGCAGCATGCAAAGTCAGCAGCAGTACAGTTGCAACATTTTCTTGTGCAGTGTTGGTGAGCAGCATCAACAGCACAGCAGCAGATGTTCCAGAAGTCAGAGTAGCATATTGAGTTGTTTTTCTAGAGCACTTTCCTCGCTAAGAGGGAGTGTTGATTTATGGTAACATCGGATGGGCTCTAGCTTTGTAACTTTGTATATAGGCTAGGACACATGTATTCCATAAAACCAAGAAATGGTTTTTCAAAATTCCACTTAGAGATGGTTGAATTAAATTAATTAATCGGTTTTTAATGTTTTCCTAAGTCTAAACTTAGGGAAACTGATTAATTAAAGGGTATTAATTAAACTAAGTGTGAATTTTCTAGATAAAGTCATGGATCACCTCCAAGTTAATCTTAACCCTTTATTATGTTTTAATCTTGGTCATTGAAGGTTCAATAGAAGAATATAAGGAGGGTGAGGGGCCTATGAAAAACACATTTGTGACACTTGAGCCATTGAGAATTTTTGAATTTGTGTGATAAGACACAACTTTTGATCAATGATCAAATCACTAGGGCAGGGTTTGCTAAGTGATTGTGATTCAGTGATCAGATCTAGAGAAGGGCAGAAGCAGCTATTTGTCAGGTGGACCAAGAGTGCATTTCAGAGAGAGGTAGAGGTGACGCAGAGAGGAATAGTGCAATTTTCTGAAGAGGTGACACAAACTCTGCAGGAAATCACGCAGAAACAGCGCAGTGTCTCTTGGAGTCAATCTGGAGATAGCTAGAGGTTGGGGTTTCTGAGCCAAGAGGGAAAAAATCCAGTCTCAGATTAGCTAGATCAATTGGAGTAAGGGGTGATGCAATTCCTCAAGCTTTCCCATGCAGGCTTACACAGATCTAGCATAGGCAATCATGCAGAGGCAATGAGGGTTTCACCAGCACTAATTTGATCAGCTGGAGACTTGCAGAGTGAGTTATATCTCACAATTATATTTTCTACCTAGATTTCTCTAAAGGGTTTGCTGGAAGTTGGCACCCTCGTTGTATTCAAGATTCTTCTGCTTAATAATACAAACCCTCAAATCTACTACACCGATTTTCCCAAGTTGGGTTTTTTCAGGGACTTAGTCCAAAAACAACTATGTCACATGTGGATGTTTCTCATTATATTTTTTTCAGATTGTTTCAGAACTTAGCTTTATTTCACAGTATTATTTGTGTAGATTGCTTCAAAAATTACTTTGATATTTCACAGCAATGAAATAATTATGAAGCATAATAAAAGAAGTAATTCAGATTTTTTGTAGTAGGAATTTAGATCTAGGATTTTTCACACACCCAACACTATTGAAAACATCTTCATTCTTAAGTAATCCTTGATCATCAAGGATCCAAGATCACCTACTTTGAAATCAATCTAAGAGGGAGTTCCTGCCATCATCTTCAACAAGGAAGTTGATAGGAGAAGAAAAGCATCTACTCAAGTAAATATTTATTACTCCATATGAATCTATCAAATTGTTTTCCCAAGTTGGGTTTTTCCAGGGACTTAGTCCAAAAACAACTATGTAACCATGTCAAGAGGTTGTTATCATCCGGAAGCCAAGAAGATGTGACTAGGAGATCTCTTGGGCAGATATGTACTTTGACAGAAGTCTGGTAAAGAAGAAGACCCATGACAATACATATCATTAGGAGAGGTGTCAATATGAATAAAGGATTCTAATGCCTACAGGAAGATGTCATGGTGAAATATCATCACTGAGGTAACTTTTGTTTTAAAATTTCATATGTATATGTTTATCTGGATGAATTTGTGCAGGGATGCTAATCATGAGAAAGGATGTATGATCCTTGGAGATGATTTGAAGGAAAGTAGCATGGCATAACGGTGGACCAGATGAGAAAACTGATGAATCACTTTCTGATAGGGGACATGACTTGTGACTAAAAGTGATGGATGATCAGTTCCCTATGAAGCCAAAATTTGAAGATTCCTCAATATCTAAATCCATGACATCGAGGGGAGGAATTCTTCATGAGTAGTTCAATTGCTATTACAGGACCCTGGTTGAGAGGGACCCTGGTGGTAAGTTTCTTACTTGGAATAAACTTGAAGTATGTCCTTCCGAAGTTGAGAGGGAGTGACATATGTGATTCTCTAACACATGTGTCATGCACTAGACTAGGACTAACAGCCGTAAGTCTTAGTGAAGGCATTCATCATTCCGGTCTTTACCTGGAAGACAGAATGGAGGATTGGGTAATCATCTGGCATTCAATTAAATTTGAGAATGAGATAGGGCATTCAAGATAAGAGTAGTCGAGGATCGATATTCTTTGAGGGTTGGCTACCCAAGAGAAGAATAGTCCAAGAAGGTCATACTCTCTATACACCTAGGTGGAGTATGTACCTTGGAGAGACAATGACTATGGTGTCTATAACTCAAGTGTCTCGCCAGCATTGTAGCCCATAGTCTCGTTGAGAGATGGGGTTGTCAGTCAAGCCTTTGCACTAGAACAATGTTGGTTGATATGATGCTATACAGATGTGATTACCAATCTGATTCTTCTTATGATATTCTTCAGTTTGAAAGTGACCATGTACCTATATGAATACCTCCCTAGTTAAGAGGGAGTGTCGAAAAGTGTAACTAGGATCAATCTTCATATTGACTATGTAATTATGAAAAGAATAAGACAAAGATAATGAAATTTATTTTGTACTTGCTTCATGGGTTTCATGAGCAAGATTTTATTATAGGTTAAATAGACTTCTTCTTGGTGTTTATCTAGGTATTTTTCTTCTAGGTAAAAATGTAATTAAGTGTCATTTATATATGAAGGATCTAGTCAAAAGAAATGCTCAAATAATATCTTATGAAAACCCTAATCTACGTTGAATGATAATAGTATAAGTTGTGTTAATGTTGACCTTCCATTAGCATGACTAGTCGGCCTACAAGCCATAGGATGCTCGGCCTAAATTATGTGAACATGTTCCTATATATATACACTTGTTCTGTGTTCATTTGGGAGACAAGATTTCAGATATATCTGAGTTAGCATGCGGACCTTTGGACAACATCTAATAGAGACTTAATATTGATAAATAAGCATATATACTTGATGATATCGTAATAAAGTGCAGCGAAACAGAAGTGCCACATTTGACTGAAATTGGATTGCGGACTGTCCATTCGAAGCAGTGCAGATAAATCTGAGGTTACTACAGCATGACTATGTTAAGGGTAGTGTTTGGTATTGAAGTGTGAATCTGTTCCAGAATTAAAGTGTGGACTTGTATAAGAATTGAAGTGCAGATTTGCATACTATCCTAAAGTATTTTTTGTGTACTGATGTGTGAATATGTTCAAGAATTAAAGTGCGGAGCTGTCCAAGAATTGAAGTGGGGATTTGAAGACTATCCTGAAGTAAAATTGCAGATAAAAGGTGACATTGTTATTCATCTCCAGTTCAGGAAAATTTGGAACAATGATCAGTGGAAATCTTGTAGATATTTTAAAGAGGAGTAATGAGAAAGTGATAGAAAGTAGGAAAGTAAATCTGTGATTTAATTTCCTAAACTCAACTTATATACATCTCAAGTAACTGTAGTGTTGGTGTAGAACAGTGCAACTTGGTAAATAGAAGAAGGATCAGCATTGAATATCGTCAAAGAAGAAGTAACAAGGTCTTGGAAGCATCCATAGGTCAAGGGTCTGAGTCTTGGTCATGGTACTTTTCATTTGAAAATCTATAAGAAGAATTTCTCGTGGTTTTTAATCTTCAAGAGGGAGAGGTTTTTTCCTAGCTCTAAGAGCCTAATTTGTGTGTCTCGTGTATTTTGATAATTGACTTGATGAAAAATTAAATAAGCTAAAAAAGAAAAGACATAACCAAGACAAAAGTAATTATCAAGAAGATAATTTGAATTAATCTCCAACCCTCCAAATTCTCAACATGGAATCAAAGCTAAGGTGCTAAATACAATGGGCTATTTAACAAGAATACACTCAAGGATCAAAATTCATTTTTATAGAAAGCATCAAATCAAAAGTCAAATTCTACATTGAAAAGTCAAATCAGTTTGCAAGCAATTCCTCAAGCCATCTCAAGAAGACTTTCAACCTTATTCAAAGAATCCACACATCGAGGAGGTAATATTTGACATCAAAGATTCTTGATATTGAACACAGATTCTTGATATTGAAGAAATTTTTGGAAGACACATCATTAAGCACCACCCAACACTATTGGAGACATCTTCATTCTAAAGTAATCCTTGATCATCAAGGATCCAACATCACCAACCTTGAAATCAATCTAAGAGGGAGTTCCTGCCATCATCTTCAACAAGGAATCTGATAGAAGAAGAAAAGCATCTACTCAAGTAAGTATCATTATGACTTCATATGAATCTATCAAATTGTTTTCTTTACAAAGAATGCAACAAACTAGTTAGGGTTTCAAACTTTCCTACATGGAAGACAACGAAAATGAAGTCATGCCATATACATGAAGGGAGATATAAGAGCCCAAAGGATTCTTACAGAATCCATAAAATGCTCTCTCGTATCCGATGTATCAAATATAGAATCATGAAAAGGAATATATGAGAAAAATTTTGGAGCTATTCTCTGTGAGTGCTGCAGGAGAAGCAATCTCTCTAAGATCAACTACAGGAATTGGGAGAAGTAATGTCTGACACTAAGATTACTACAGTGGTGTTGAATGCTCGTCTAGAAGAATGGGAAAAATTCACTTCAAGTTTATACAGAAAGAAAGAAGCCACACCATTCCACAATTTATGGTCTCTATGTAAAATGGAGGAAACGAGATTGAAAGCCAAAGCTGTTACAGGATCAAGTGAAGGGAATCATCCTTTGCAGCCATGTCTAGGAAGAAAGGAAGATTCGGTAAGTTTGGTCCTCAGAATAGAAGAAGAAATATGGACAAAGCACGATGCTTTGGATGTAATGAACTTGGGCATTATAAAAAAGAGATCGTCCTAAATCTGACAAGGACAAGAGGAAAAGGAAAGAAGCCCATATCTCAAATATGAGGGAAGAACTTGATGCAAAGAAAACTAAGAAAGAAGAAGCAAGAGATCTCCATTATGATTGAGATCATCTTCACCTTTAAGTGATTTATGTTGGTTTTAAAATAGTATGATAAGAAGCAGTGTATAATATAGCATCATGTTTGAAGCATGTCAGGAGCTTTCGATGAAACAACTCCTGGAAAACCTCTCTGATAACAATACTGATGGAAGGAAGTCATCAAGATCAAGGGTCATCATTGAAACAGAATTATGAGATGTGATGACATATGGATGAAGCAGGTCAAGGGAATGAAGCTTTTTATTCTAATAAAACTGCTACAGGATGACTTAAATGATAAAGGTATGAGGTATGTATATATTTATATGTTGACACTGGGTGTTGTGAAGTCATGTCATATGGTTGCAGATAATATACTTCCATATTTAGAAGTATGATTTATGAAGGAGGATCTTTGGGTGCACTGACAGATGAAATCAACATAATATATCCCCATGGAATATGAGGTGGTTGTATATTAACGAGAAACTGGAAAATTTGTAATTTCTTGGGAATAAAGAATGTGCAGAAAGGAAGAGATAACGAAATGAAACCATGTCAGGAGGCACTTATCATCTGGAAGCCAAGAAGATGTGACTAGGATATCTCCTGGGGGGATATGTAGACTCTGACAGTAGTATGGCAAGAAGAAGACCCTTGAAAAAACATATCATTAGGAGATATGTCAATCTGAATAAAAGTATTCTAATGCCTATAATGCCTATATATATATATCTGGATGAATTTTTTAAGGGCTGCTAATCATGAGAAAGGATGTATGATCCTTGGAGATGATTCAAAGGATAGCAACATGGAATAACGGTGGACCAGATGAAAAAATTGATGAATCACTTTCTGATAGTGGGCATGACTTATGACTAAAAGTGATGGATGATATGTGCCCTATGAAGCCAAAATTTGAAGATTCCTCAATATCAAAATCCACGACATCGAGGGGAGTAATTCTTCATGAGTAGCTGGATTGCTGCTGCAAGACCCTGGTTGAGAGGGAGCCTAGTGGTAAGTTTCTTACTTGGAAGAAACTTGAAGTATGTTCTTCCTGATTTGAGAGGGAGTGACGTATGTGATTCTCTAATACATGTGCCATGTACTAGACCAGGACAGACAGTCATAAGTCTTAGTGAAGGCCATTTGAAGAGAATGGATAGACACATCATTCTAGTTGTTATCACTCAAAAAATTATTAAAAACATCATTATTTCAACTCTGTTTTTTATCATGATCTCAAATAGGTTTGAAAGTCATTTTAAGATTTGGTTAAGGGTAAGTCATAGTTTTTATAAGTTTAAAGGTCATCATTTGAATTCAAATAAATTCCTTAGAAGTCCATTTCATGATCAAAGATTCACATTTTTCATTTAGAGGTCATTCCATTAAGTTTCGGGCTAAATTTCTGCAATTAGCCAAGAATACTCCGTTTTGTAGCACCATTAGTTCAAAAAAGAGGTTTTGCGCTATGAAAGCGTTAATACTTTCATAACGCAAATTGCGAAAAATACACTATGTGCATTATGAAAGCGTGGTTTCTTAACCGTCATGTCAATTAAACCAGAATCTGTCAGAAATCCGTTAATAAATGATAAGACAAGGGTATGGTGAGTCAGTTAGAAGTCAAATTCAAAGTACTTACCTATCTCACAGCCATCATCATCATGATAGGGGCATCATTTAGTCATAAGATGAGATTTCAAATTCGAAAATCTTGCCTACTTCGGTCATTCTAGCTTTCATTTGCCTCCACACCACTGTTTAAGCTCTGAAGCAGTTAAGTTAAGCATGTAGTTGTTCTATACCAGGGCTATCTTCTCTATAATCAAGCGAGGTTGTTCCACTATCTCAAGCAAAGCTATTTTCAACATTATCAAGCGAGGTTGTTCATTTATTTCAAGTGAGGCTATTTTAATGATTCCAGAGAAGCTGATAGGTTTTTCAAAAGAACCATGGCAGAAGAGAAGAAAGTCCACAGAGGGGGACATTGTTTAAGATATGAGCCTGAAAATGTGAAGGCTATAGTTGAGGATCAAACAGTGATGGAGGCTTTTAGCAAAGCAGGTTGTCTTCAGTTTTGTGAAAAGCTACAGGGTTGCCACACTCAGTGGAACAACTACCAAAATTGGAACAACTTCAGTGGAACAACTACCAAAATTGGCATGTTAAATGTGCCAGTCACACCTGATATCATCGCCTCTTTGAAAAAAATACCAAGGGGGTAGGAGACTTGCTTTAAAGGTTTTAAGGTTGACATGGAACCATGCAAGGAATTCATGAAACCTAAGTATGCAAATATGGACTTGAATAATGCAATACCTAGAAGCTGTATCAAAGACACCTATGCTAAGTTGTTGTTTAACATTGAAAGATACTTTACATGTGAAGGCAAGTACCATAAATTTTATACTTATCATTTCAAGCTGTTGTTGCATTTCACAGGTATGATATCATTAGATTTTCCCTTCTACTTGCATAGGAGCCTTGCCAAAATGGTTGATAAAGTACAAGCCAAGTCTGATGGTTGTGAAACCTCTTTATTTCACCATGGTTTGATAAAGTTGTTGGTTTTAAATGAGCTTCAGAAAATAAGCAGGGATTGGTCTTCCTTTTTGTTTATGAGTGGATTTGAAATGGAAACCCTAACCCCAGTTAGAAACCATAAAACTAAAAAGACTCCTTCACCACCACCAGCAGAGTCTAGTCAGCCTATAGCTACAAGAGAAAAGAGGTTTTTAAAGTTGAAACCAATCAAACAAGTTAATAAAAGAGAATAGAAGACACAGGTGCTCATTGCTACAAAACAGAGGTTAGAAAGTGTCAAAGAGGCAAAACAAAAAAGTGGCCAACAAGCAGGAAATCCAGAGAGTGACAAGAAGCCAAGCAGTAGCATCAAAAGGAAAAAAAGTGGTTTCAGGTACAGAAGACATCCCAATGATAAAAGGAAATTTAGATGACATCGTTCATGCAATTGATATAGAGGAATCATCCATTGTGCAAGCTGATTTCATTGTAGTAGATGAAAACAAACAAAAAACTGTTAAGTCAGCTAAAAAACTTGATTTTGAGGGTGAAGATGCAGCTTTTATTTTTCAAGCAAGGAAGCTTTTAACTAGGCATGCAAAGAAACTCAAGGAAGGCAGTAAAGAGGTCCAAAAAACTGTTGAAACAACCACAGTCCCTGAAGAGGTGATTGATCTCTCATCACCAATAGTGGAGCATGCAACTAGCAAGACAATGAAGGGAAAGGAACACATGACAGAGTGTCAACTTCTTGAGGAGAGATTGAAGCTAGCAAACCAAGAGATTGCAATGATGAGAAAGAGGGCCAGAAATCACAACATTGAAAAAATAGAGTTTAAGAGGATGAAGGCAGTATGGGAAGGCCAAAATGTTTCTAGGTCTGAGATTCCAAGTGGTGTAGAACAGTTTTTCACATGGACAGTGCCAGCTATTAAAGAATCTAAATTTGTTAGAGTAACCAATAACCACTTAAGAGCCAGTAATAGAAGACTAAGAAGTCAAGTGGGAGATTTGGAGTTGCAGGTGAAACTGTCTCAGAATGAACTAAAAAACAAAGTTGCAAAATGACAAATTCAAAGGAAAAATCAAATGGGTAATGAAGAATAAACCTCATGAAAATGGTGTTTGTAGTTCATATGGCTGTTTGTTTTGATGGAACTAGTAGTTTTTTGAAGTTTTGGAAAAAATTTGGTTTGAATAATGGAGAAATTCGGACAAAACTTCTCACTCAACAGTTTTGTAGTGCAAAAAGGGTGAAATGTGCTACAAAACTGCTGTAGCGGCTTTTTTCACCCTTTTCCATCAATTTTTGAAGGGAAAACCTGTATATTTTGACTTGAAATTTCTAAGGATGATGTGTTAAGTGAATGTGCAGATAATCTTGGAGGAAGGAAACCAAAATTTTGAAGGAAAATAGGTTAAAAGACTGCGCTACGAAAAACGATACGAAATTGTGTTGTTTTCATAGCATAGGTCTATTTTTGCTATTTTGGACAGTTCGATGGTGACTTTGTACAACTGGAACTTATGGATGATTTTGGACATATTTAATTTCAGTTCCTGACAGCAGATAGCTTCGAAGTCATGGGTTCATGGTGGTTAAAGTGTCTCAAGAACACAAAGAATCCTAAGCATAGAAAATAGGGGACAATTTTCTAGTTTGCAGGAGATCAGCATTAAGGTCATAAAGTGTTGGAGCTTATCATTTGGATTCGACCTCATGGGAATTCAATTGGAAAATGATGAAATCTATTTTAGATAAGGTTGTTATGAGTAGAGTTAATGGGTTTGAGTCCTATTTGTAATAGGACTATTCATTAGGTTTGCAGCTGTCATTTTGTAATAAATACTATGTCTCATGGTTAAGCAAGGTGTCAAAAAGTATGAATTCGATGTATCTAGATGAGGATAAGGTTATCCTATAATTGTAAATGATCTATAAAGATGAATAAGTCGAAATGCTAAGGGTTGGACATTTTTCAGAAAAAATACTATGTATATTGTGAGTGACTATTTTCAGCATTATTACAGAGTTTTCTACTTAGCCAACTCAAGATTCATGAAGAGTTATAATACGTTCTTGTTTTGATGGCATCTTTTTAATATCCTATTGTAGTGGTGTTTTCTTATGTTACTCAGAATCCATCATTGATGCTCTGACTTCCTTCATAAACAAACTGATTGTGTGTTTTACAGTTTTACATATGTATTCCTTGACTTGAACTTTGATATGCCTTGACTTACATGCTAATTAGATTTTTTGGTTTTGTTGAAGCTATTATGACTCCATAAGCCCAATGTGCTCTTTCTAATGTGATTTACAACCAATATCTATTTTTATCTCTTTTTTACCTCACATAGAGCTAGCCATCTATATTTCTATCAAAAATAATTAACCCTTGAGAGAGCCCTCTCAAGTTGAGGAGGCTAAGCCTCAATCAAAAGTTTAGTTTGAAACAGTTACATGAGATTAACTTGATCAGCAGCTTATCAGGTCTGATTTTGTAATAACATTTTGGTGTTTCTTATGAGAGTCTAAAGATTATACTTTCTCGAGATTTTGAAGCTGAACTTCCGAAGGTAGCAGGAGCTCAGGAAGATTTTTGAGGCTGCATCTACCTTGGCAACTACACACATCAAATAATCAATTGGAAGCTGACTCCACTGCTTGAAGATCAGTAGCTTGATGAAGTTTCAGAATGAGTTCCATTGCAAGAATAAATGCCAGGTATGGCCCTATGAATCGGTCTCATATCTTTGGTTTTCCAAATCCTATGCCAAAGGTTGAATGGTTAACTGATCTTCCTATATTCAAAGATGAAAAGAAAGACAATGTTACTCTTCATTTGGTTAGATTCCATATGCATGTACACAGTCTTAAGGTTCAGTTCCCTGAGGATTGTCTCATGAAGATATTTATGGCCACTTTGGAAGGAAAAGCACGGTCTTGGTATGAAAGCTTTCCAAATGGTTCATTATATTCTCTTGTTGATTTCCATGTTGCATTTTATGAGATGTATGAAGAGTGTCATCCCTCATTATTGCTGGTCAAAGACTGATGTAAACACTGTGTGAGTTTTATTGAATATTTTGAGAATTGATATGAAGATGATGAGTTCATAGATGAGGAAATTTTAGAAGCTCTTCATGACAATCCCTTTCATCACCAAGAAGAAAAGATAGTCTCTTTCTTATATGAAAATGAAACCCAACAAGAGTTTATTTATGAAAATTATGATACATCATCTGATTTTGATGAAAGGTTGCAGCGGACTTGTCAGTCTTTTGATCATCAGGAGTATGAGAATCATTGCAAACAACAAGAGGACATATTGGAAGATAGTTTCTATAACCCTCAAGTTAAGGAAAGTGTTGATTTTTCATGTCTTTCCTTATATCAGCCTACATCAAATAATGATCACACTAAGGAAAAAGTGGGTGAAATTTTTTCTTTATCCTTGTCTTCTAATCTGAAACCATTCGAGTGCAAGTCAGAAGATAAGATTCAGTTTGTGGATGAAGTTGCAGAGAACATTGAAAATGACATTCAAGTTTCAAAAGATAAAATTCAATCTCATAGTATTCATGATCAAGGTCTGTCTTTTCAAATGATTTTAATGCCAGAATACAAAGAGAGGGTGTTGCTACCTTTCTTCTTAGAGATTGAAGAAGAATACACTATTTTTGTAAATTAGTTTGAAAGCACACAACTGAAGCCTTTTGTGGTTGTTCAAAGCATGGATGAGTTGTCCAAAGTTGCAGAATGTCATGAGAAGCATCAAACATATCATGTCTTCTTTGATCCTATAGTTGAATACATGGAAGAGTTCTACAGTCCAGATTTCCAGTTATATTTTCATTTTGAAGATCAGTTACATATAATGTTGCCTTTGTCATTTCAATATCATGTTTACATTTGGTTCAAGAAAAATCAAGAGATTCAAGTGTCAGATCAGATCAATGATTGGCTTCATTGGAAGTTTCATGTTCCTTGAGTTACAAATGGAGATTGCAGCTGATAGGGTAGGTAGGAGTGTGTGAATAAACTGAAATTTGGCTGAGCATATTTTCAGTAGGTACAGATTTGGTTCCTCTACAGTGATCAGCAAGCTTGAGCCCAAGGTGAAGGCCATTAGAGCTTGAGGAAGAAGCTTGGCGCTTTCAAAGTTTTTTCTGTTTTGGTTAAGAAAAAGGATAGTAGCACTGGAACTACTGGTTCTTAGTGTACCATAGGGGCACATTATCCCAAGTGGAGCCACTGTTATCACTCAAAACATTTCTTAAAAACATCATTATGTCAATTATGTTTTTGATCATGATCTCAAATAGGTTTGAAAATCAATTTAAAATTTGGTTAAGGGTAGGTCATATTTTTTATAAGTTTAAAGGTCATGATTTGAATTCAAATAAAGTCCTTAAAGGTTCATTTCATGATCAAAGATTCACATTTTTCATTTAGAGGTCATTCCATTAAGTTTTGGGTTAAATTTCTACAATTAGCCAAGAATCATTTGTTTCGTAGCGATGTTAGTTCTAAAAAGAGGTTTTGCGCTACAAAAGTGCTAATACTTTCATAGCGCAAATGGCGAAAAATACACTATGTGCGCTACGAAAGCACGGTTTCTTAACCGTCATGTCAATTAAGCCAGAATCTGTTAGAAATCCGTTAAGAAATGATAGCACAAGGGTATGGTGAGTTAGTTAGAGTTCAGATTCAAAGTACTTACCTATCTCACAGCCATCATAATCATGATAGGGGCATCATTCAATCGTAAGATGAGATTTCAAATTCGAAAATCTTGCCTAATTCAGTCATTCTAGTTTTCATTTGCCTCCACACAATTGTTTAAGCTCTAAAGCAGTTAAGTTAAGCCTATGGTTGTTCTATACCAAGCCTATCTTCTTTATAATCAAGCGAAGTTGTTCCACTGTCTCAAGCAAAGCTATTTTCAATATTATCAAGCGAGGTTGTTCATTTATTTCAAGCGAGGCTGTTTTACTGATTCCAGAGAAGCTGATAGGTTTTTCAAAAGAACCATGGCAGAAGAGAAGAAATTCCATAAAGGGGGACATTGTTTAAGATATGAGCCTGAAAATGTGAAGGCTATAGTTGAGGATCAAACAGTGATGGAGGCTTTTAGCAAAGCAGGTTGTCTCCGGTTTTGTGAAAAGCTGCAGTGTTTCCACACTCAGGTGTCTAATGAGTTTGCCTTACGCTTTAGTGGAACAACTATCAAAATTGGCATGTTAAATGTGCCAGTCACACCTGAAATCATTGATTTTGTGACAGAAATACCAAGGGGGCAAGAGACTTGGTTTAAATGTTTTAAGTTTGACATGGAACCATGCAAGGAATTCATGAAACCTGAGTATGCAGATATGGACATGAATAATGCAATACCTAGAAGTTGTATCAAGGACACCTATGCCAAGATGTTGTTCAACATTCAAAGATACTTACATGTGAAGGCAGGTACCATAAAGTTTATACTTATCATTTCAAGTTGTTGTTGCATTTTACAAGTATGATATCATTAGATTTTCCCTTTTACTTGCATAGGGGCCTTGTCAAAATGGCTGATAAAGTACAAGCCAAGTCTGATGGTTGTGAAACCTCTCTGTTTCACCATGGTTTGATAAATTTGCTGGTTTTAAATGAGCTTCAGAAAATAATCAGGGTTGGCCTTCCTTTTTGTTTATGAGTGGATTTGAAATGGAAACCCTAACCCCAGTTAGAAACCCTAAAACTAAAAAAACTCCTTCACCACCACCAGCAGAGTCTAGTCAGCCTGTAGTTGCAAGATAAAATAGGTTTGTCAAGTTGAAACCAAGAAAACAAGTTGAGAAAAGAGCAGAGAAGACACAGGTGTTGGTTGCAGCAACTCCATCACCTACAAAACAGAGGTTAGAAAGTGTCAAAGAGGAAAAACAAAAACAAGTGGCCAACAAGCAAGAAATCTAGAGAGTGATAAGAAGCCAAGCAGCAACATCAAAAGGAAAAACAGTGGTTTCAGGTACAGAAGACAGCCCAGTGATAAAAGGAAATTTAGATGACATCCTTCATGCAATTGATATAGAAAAATCACCCATTGTGCAATTTGATTTCATTGGAGTAGATGAAAACAAACAAAAAAGGGTTAAGTCAGCTAAAAAACTTGAATTTGAGGGTGAAGATGCAGCTTTTATTTTTCAAGCAAGGAAGCCTTTAACTAGGCATGAAAATAAACTCAAGGAAGGCAGTAAAGAGGTCCAAGAAATTTTTGAAACAACCACATTCCCTGAAGAGGTGATTGATCTCTCATCACCAATAGTGGAGCATGCAGCCAGCAAGACAATGAAGGGAAAGGAACACATGACAGAGTGTCAACTTCTTGAGGAGAGATTGAAGCTAGCAAATCAAGAGATTGAAATGATGAGAAAGAGGTCCAAAAAGCACAGCATTGAAGAGTTTAAGAGGATGCAGGCAGTGTGGGAAGGCCAAATTGTTTCTAAGTCTGAGATTCAAAGTGGTGCAGAATAGTTTTTCACATAGACAGTGTCAGCTATCAAAGAAGCTAAATTTGTTAGAGTAATCAATAACCACTTGAGAGCCAATAATAGAAGACTAAGAAGTCAAGTGGGAGATTTGGAGGTGCAGCTGAAACTGTCTCAGGATTAACTAAAAAACAAAGTTGCAAAATGATAAATTCAAAGGCAAAATCAAATGGGTAATGAAGAATAAACCTCATGAAAATGGTGTTTGTAGTTCATATGGCTGTTTTTTTTTATGGAAACAGTAGTTTTCTGAAGTTCTGACAAAATTTTGGTTTGAATTTTGGAGAAATTCGGACAAAACTGCTCACTCAGCAGTTTTGTAGTGCAAATAGTGCAAAAAGGGAGAAATGCACTATGAAACTGTTGTAGCAGCTTTTTTCACCCTTTTCGATCAATTTTTGAAGCGCAGACCTATATATTTTGACCTCAAATTTCTGAGGATGTGTTAAGTGAATGTGCAGATAATCTTGGAGGAAGGAAACCAAAATTTTGAAGTCAAATAGGTTAAAATATTGCACTACGAAAAGCACTACGAAACTGTGTTGTTTTCGTAGCGCGGGTCTGTTTTTGCTATTTTGGACAGTTCGATGGTGAATTTGTACAGCTGGACTTATGGATGATTTTAGACATATGTTATTTTAGTTCGTGACAGCAGATAGCTTCGGAGTCATGGGTTCATGGTGGTTAAAGTGTCTCAATAACACAAAGAATCTTAAGCCTAGAAAATAGGGGACAGTTTCCTAGTTTGCAGGAGATCAGCATTGAGGTCATAAAGTGTTGGAGCTTATCATTTGGATTCGACCTCATGGGAATTCAGTTGGAAAATGACGTAATCTATTTTAGATAAGGTTCTTATGAGTAGAGTTAATGAGCTTGAGTCCTATTTGTAATAGGATTGTTCATTAGGTTTGCAGTTGTCATTTTGTAATAAATACCATGTCTCATGGTTAGGCAAGGTGTCAAAAAGTAGGAATTCAATGTATCTAGATGAGGATAAGGTTATCCTATGATTGTAAATGATCTATAAAGATGAAGAAGTCTAAATTCTAAGGGTTGGGCATTTTTTAACAAAAAGACTGTGTTTATTGTAAGTGACTGTTTTCAACATTATTACAAAGTTTTCTACTTAGCCAACTCAAGATTCATGAAGAGTTATAATATGTTCTTGTTCTGATGGCATCTTTTTAATATCCTGTTGCAGTGGTGTTTGCTTATGTTACTCAAAATTCATCATTGATGCTCTGACTTCCTTCATAGACAAACTGACTTTGTGTTTTAAATTTTTACATATGTATTCCTTGACTTGAACTCTGATATGCCTTAACTTCCATGCTAATTAGATTGTTTGGTTTTGTTGAAGCTACTATGACTCCATAAGCCCAATGTGCTCTTGCTAATGTGATTTACAACCAATATCTATTTTTATCTGTTTTTTACCTCACATAGAGTTAGCCATCTATATTTCTATCAAAAATCATTAACCCTTGAGAGAGCCCTCTCAGGTTGAGAAGGATAAGCCTCAATCAAAAGTTTGGTTTGAAATAGTTACATGAGATTAACTTGATTGGAAGCCTATCAGGTCTGATTTTGTGATAACATTTTGCTGCGTCTGCCGAGATTCTGAAGATTATACTTTCCCGAGATTTTGAAGCTGAACTTCTTAAGGTAGCAGGAGCTCAAAAAAAATTTCGAGGCTACATCTACCTTGGCGACTCCAGACATCAAATAATCAATTGGAAGGTGACTCCACTACTTGAAGATTAGTAGCTTGATGAAGTTTCAGAATGAGTTCCATTGCAATAATAAATTCCAGGTATGGCCCTATGAATTGGTTTCATATCCCTGGTTTTCCAAATCCTATGCCAAAGGTTGAATGGTTAACGAATCTTCCTATATTCAAAGATGAAAAGAAAGACAATGTTGCTCTTCATTTGGTTAGATTCCATATGCATGTACACAGTCTTAAGGTTCAGTTCCCTGAGGATTGTCTCATGAAGATATTTATGGCCACTTTGGAAGGAAAAGCATGGTCTTAGTATGAAAGCTTGCCAAATGGTTTATTATATTCTCTTGTTGATTTCCATGTTGCATTTTATGAGATGCGTGAAGAGTGTCTTCCCTCCTTATTGTTGGTAAAAGACTGTTGTAAACACTGTGTGAGTTTTATTGAATATTTGGAGAATTATTATGAAGATGATGAGTTCATGGATGAGGAAATTTTAGAAGCTCTTCATGACAATCCCTTTCATCACCAAGAAGAAAGGATAGCCTCTTTCTTAGATGAAAATGAAACCCAGCAGGAGTTTATTTATGAAAATTATGATACATCCTCTGAGTTTGATGAAAGGTTGCAGCAGACTTTTCAGTCTTTTGATCATCATAGTATGAGAATCATTGCAAACAACAAGAGGAAATACTAGAAGATAGTTTCTATAATGCTCAAGTTAAGGAAAGTGTTGATTTTTCATGTCTTTCCTTATATTAGCCTACATCAAATAATGATCACACTAAGGAAAAAGTCGGTGAAAATTTTTCTTTATCCATCCTTGTCTTCTAATCTGAAATCATTCGAGAGCAAGTTATAAGATAAGATTCAATGTGTGGATGAAGTTGCAGAAAACATTGAAAAGGAAATTCAAGTTTCAAAAGATAAAATTCAATCTCATAGTATTCATGATCAAGATCAGTGTTTTCAAATTATTTTAATTCCAGAACACAAAGAGGGGGTGTTGCTAACTTTCTTCTTAGAGATTGAGGAAGAATACATTGTTTTTGTAAATAATTTTGAAAGCACGCAATTAAAGCCTTATGTGGTTGATCAAAGCATGGATGAGTTGTCCAAAGTTGTACAATGTCATGAGAAGCATCAACATATCATGTCTTCGTTGATCCTATAGTTGAATAGAGTTCTACAGTCTAGATTTCCAGTTATATTTTCATTTTGAAGATCAGTTACATCTCATGTTGCCTTGGTCATTTCAGTATCATGTTTACTTTTGGTTCAAGCACATTCAAGAGATTCAAGTGTCAGATCAGATCAATGATTGGCTTCATTGGAAGTTTTATGTTCATTGAGTTACAAATGGAGATTGCAGTTGATAGGGTAGGTATGAGTGTGTGAATAAGCTCGAAGTTGACTGAGCATATTTTCAGTGGGTACAGATTTGGTTCTTCTACAGTGATCAGCAAGCTTGAGCCCGAGGTGAAGGCCATTAGAGCTTGAGGAAGAAGCTTGGTGTTTTCAAAGTTTTTTCTGTTTTGGTTAAGAAAAAGGATAGCAGCACTGGAACCACTGGTTCTTAGTGTACCACAGGGGCACACTATCCCAAGTGGAGCCACTGTTATCACTCAAACAATTTCTTAAAAACATCATTATGTCAACTATGTTTTTTATCATGATCTCAAATAGGTTTGAAAGACATTTTAAGATTTGGTTAAGGGTAGGTCATAGTTTTTATAAGTTTAAAGGTCATCATTTGAATTCAAATAAAGTCCTTAGAGGTCAATTTCATGATCAAAGATTCACATTTTTCATTTAGAGGTCATTCCATTAAGTTTCGGGCTAAGTTTCTGCAATTAACCAAGAATCTTCCGTTTTGTAGCATCGTTAGTTCAAAAACGAGGTTTTGTGCTACGAAAGCGCTAATACTTTCGTAGCACAAATTGTGAAAAATACACTGTGTGCGCTACGAAAGCGCGGTTTCTTAATCGTCATGTCAATTAAGCCAGAATCTGTCAGAAATCCGTTAAAAAATGATAGGACAAGTGTATGGTGAGTTAGTTAGAGGTAAGATTCAAAGTACTTACCTATCTCACAGCCATCATCATCATGATAGGGGCATCATTCAGTCGTAAGATGAGATTTCAAATTCGAAAATCTTGCCTAATTCGGTCATTCTAGTTTTCATTTTCCTCCACACAATTGTTTAAGCTCTGAAGCAGTTAAGTTAAGCCTGTGGTTGTTCTATACCAAATGCTATCTTCTCTATAATCAAGCGAGTTTGTTCCACTGTCTCAAGCAAAGCTATTTTCAACATTATCAAGCAAGGTTGTTCATTTATTTCAAGTGAGGTTGTTTTACTGATTCCAGAGAAGCTGACAGGTTTTTCAAAATAACCATGGCAGAAGAGAAGAAAGTCCACAGAGGGGGGCATTGTTTATGATATGAGCCTGAAAATGTGAAGGCTATAGTTGAGGATCAAACAGTGATGGAGGATTTTTGCAAAGTAGGTTGTCTTCGGTTTTGTGAAAAGCTGCAGGGTTGCCACACTCAGGTGTCTAATGAGTTTGCCTTACACTTTAGTGGAACAACTACCAAAATTGGCATGTTAAATGTGCCAGTCACACCTGAGATCATCGCTTCTGTGACAAAAATACCAAGGGGGCAGGAGACTTGGTTTGAAGTTTTTAAGTTTGACATGGAACCATGCAAGGAATTCATGAAACCTGAGTATGCAGATATGGACCTGAATAATGCAATACCTAGAAGTTGTATCAAAGACACCTATGCCAAGTTGTTCTTCAACATTCAAAGATACTTACATGTGAAGTCAGGTACCATAAAGTTTATACTTATCATTTCAAGTTGTTGTTGCATTTTACAGGTATGATATCATTAGATTTGCCCTTTTACTTGCATAGGAGCCTTGCCAAAATGGCTGATAAAGTACAAGCCAAGTATGATGGTTGTGAAACCTCTTTGTTTCACCATGGCTTGATAAAGTTGCTAGTTTTAAATGAGCTTCAGAAAATAAGCAGGGATTGGTCTTCCTTTTTGTTTATGAGTGGATTTGAAATGGAAACCCTAACCCCAGCTAGAAACCCTAAAACTAAAAAAACTCCTTCACCACCACCAGCAGAGTCTAGTCAGCTTGTAGTTGCAAGAGCAAAGAGGTTTGTAAAGTTGAAACCAAGAAAACAAGTTGAGAAAAGAGCAGAGAAAACACAAGTGCTCGTTACAACAACTCCATCACCTACAAAACAGAGGTTAGAAAGTGTCAAAGAGACAAAACAAAAACAAGTGGCCAGCAAGTAGGAAATCCAGAGAGTGACAAGAAGCCAAGCAACAGCATCAAAAGAAAAAAAAAGTGGTTTCAAGTACAGAAGACAGCCCAATGATAAAAGGAAATTTAAATGACATCCTTCTTGCAATTGATATAGAGGAATCACCCATTGTGCAAGCTAATTTCAATGGAGTAGTTGAAAACAAACAAAAAAGGGTTAAGTCAGCAAAAAAACTTGAATTTGAGAGTGAAGATGCAGCTTTTATTTTTCAAGCAAGGAAGCCTCTAACTAGGCATGCAAAGAAACTCGAGGATGGCAGTAAATAGGTCCAATAAACTGTTGAAACAGCCAGAGTCCCTGAAGAGGTGATTGATTCTCATCACCAATCGTGGAGCATGCAACCAGCAAGACAATGAAGGGAAAGGAACACATGACAGAGTGTCAACTTCTTGAGGAGAGATTAAAGCTAGCAAACCAAGAGATTGCAATGATGAGAAAGAGGGCCAGAAAGCACAGCATTGAAAAAACAGAGTTTAAGAGGATGAAGGCAGTATGGGAAGGCCAAACTGTTTCTAGGTCTGAGATTCCAAGTGGTGCAGAATTGTTTTTCACATGGACAGTGCTAGCTATCAAAGAAGCTAAATTTGTTAGAGTAATCAATAACCACTTGAGAGCCAATAATAGAAGACCAAGAAGTCAAGTGGGAGATTTTGAGTTGCGGTTGAAACTGTCTCAGGATGAACTAAAAAACAAAGCTGCAAAATGACAAATTCAAAGGCAAAATCAAATGGGTAATGAAGAATAAACCTTAGGAAAATGGTGTTTGTAGTTCATATGGCTGTTTGTTTTGATGGAACCAATAGTTTTCTGAAGTTTTGGCAAAATTTTGGTTTGAATTTTGGAGAAATTGAGACAAAACTGCTCACTCAGCAATTTCGTAGCACAAACAGTGCAAAAAGGGTGAAATGCACTACGAAACTGCTGTAGCAACTTTTTTCACCCTTTTCCATCAATTTTTAAAGGGCAGACCTGTATATTTTGACCTGAAATTTCTAACGAGGATGTGTTAAGTGAATGTGCAGATAATCCCTGAGGAAGGAAACCAAAGTTTCGAAGGCAAATAGGTTAAAAGACTGCGCTACGAAACTGTGTTGTTTTCGTAGCGTAGGTCTATTTTTGCTATTTTGGACAGTTCGATGATGACTTTGTATCGCTGGCACTTATGGATGATTTCGGACATATGTTATTTCAGTTCCTGACAGCAGATAGCTTCGAAGTCAAGGGTCTGAGTCTTGATCATGGTACTTGTAATTTGAAAATCTATAAGAATAATTTCTCGTGGGTTTTCCTCTCCAAGAGAGAGAGGTTTTACCCTAGCTCTAGGAGCCTAATTTGTGTGTCTTGTGTATTTTGATAATTGACTTGATGAAAGATTAAATAAGCTAAAGAACAAAAGACATAACCAAGCTCACAAGTAATAATCAAGAAGAGAATTTGAATTAATCTCCGACCCTCCAAATTCTCAACATGGAATCAGAGTTAAGGTGCTAAAGACAAAGGGCTATTTGACAAGAATACACTTAAGGATCAAAATTCATTTTCCTAGAAACCATCAATTCAATAGTCAAAGTCTACATTGAAAAGTCAAATCAGTTTGCAAGGAATCCTCAAGCCATGTCAAGAAGACTTTCAAACTTATTCAAAGAATCGAAACATCGAGGAGGTAATCTTTGACATCAAAGGTTATTGATATTGAAGACATTGTTGGAAGACACATCATTAAGCACCACCCAACACTATTGAAGACATCTTCATTCTGAAGTAAGAGAGAGTTCCTGCCATCATCTTCAACAAGGAAGCTGATAAAAGAAGAAAATCATCTACTCAAGTAAGTATCTTAATGACTTCATATGAATCTATAAAATTGTTTTCTTTGCAAAGAAAGCAACAAACTGGTTAGGGTTTCAAGCTTTCCTACATGGAAGACAAGGAAAATGAAGTCATGCCAAATACATGAAGGGAGATATAAGAACCCAAAGGATTCTTACAAAATCTATAAAAGGCTCTCTCATATCCAATGTATCAAATATAGAATCATCGAAAGGAATATATGAGCAATTGGTGGAGCTATTCTCTGTGAGTACTGCGGGAGAAGCAACCTCTCTAAGATCAACTACAGGAACTGGGAGAAGTAATGTCTAACACTGAGATGACTACAGTGGTGTTGAATGCTCTGCGAGAAGAATGGAGAAACTTCACTTCAAGTTTATATGAGAAGAAAGAAGCCACACCATTCCACAATTTATGGTCTCTATGTAAAATGGAGGAAACAAGATTGAAAGCCAAAGCTGTTACAAAATCAAGTGAAGGGAATCAAGCCTTTGCAGCCATGTCTAGGAATAAAGGAAGATTCAGTGAGTTTGGTCCTCATAATAGAAGATGAAATATGGACAAAGCATGATGCTTTGGATGTAATGAACTTGGGCATTATAAAAAAAAGATTGTCCTAAATCTAACAAGGACAAGAGGAAAAGGGAAGAAGCCCATATCTCAGATATGAGGGAAGAACTTGATGTAAAGAAATCTAGGAAAGAAGAAGCAAGGGATCTCCACTATGATTGAGATCATCTTCTCCTTTAAGTTAATTTTGTTGGTTGTAAAATAGTATGATAAAAAGTAGTGTATATTATAGCATCATGTTCGAAGCATGTCAGGAGCTCTCGATGAAGCTAGTCTTGGAAAACCTCTCTGATAACAATACTGATGGAAGGCAGTCATCAATATCAAGGGTCAATGTGATGACATATGGATGAAGAAAGTCAAGGGAATGAAGCTCTTTATTCTAGTAAAACTGCTACAGGATGACTTAAATGATAAAGGTATGAGGTATGTATATATTTATATGTCGACACTTGGTGTTGTGAAGTCATGTCATATGGTTGCAGGTAATAGACTTCCATATTTAGAAGTATGATTTATGAAGGAGGATCTCTCGGTGCACTGAGAGATGAAATCAACATAATATATCCTCATGGAATATGAGGTGGTTGTATATGAACGAGACACTGGAAAATTTGTAAGTTCCAAGGAATAAAGAATGTGCAGAAAGGAAGAGATCAGGAAATGCAACCATGTCAAAAAGCAGTAATACACCTGTTTTGCGTTCATTTGGGAGACAATATTTCAGATATAACTGAGTTGGTATTCGGACCTTTGGACAGCATCTAACAAAGACTTAAAATTGGTAAAGAAGCATATATACTTGATGATATCATAATAAAGTGCAGCGGAATATAAGTGCCACGGTTGACTGAAATTGGAGTGCGAGTTGTCCAATTAAAGCAATGCGGATAAATATGAAGTTACTACAGCATGACAATGTTAAAGGTAGTGTTTGGTATTGAAGTGCGAATCTGTTCCAGAATTAAAGTGCGGGCTTGTCTAAGAATTGAAGTGCAGATTTGCATACTATCTTGAAGTAAAGTTTGTGTACTGATGTGTGAATCTGTTCAAGAATTAAAGTGTGGCACTATCAAAGAATTGAAGTGTGGATTTGCAAACTATCCTGAAGTAAAATTGCAGATAAAATGTGACATTGTTATTCATTTCCTGTTCAAGAAAAAGTTGGAACAGTGATCAGTGGAAATGAGGAGCAGTGAGAAAGTGATAGAAAGTAGGAAATTAAATCTGTGATTTACTTTCCTAACTTCAACTTATATACATCTCAAGTAACTGTAGTGTTGGTGCAGAACAGTGCAACTTGGTAAATAGAAGAAGGATCAGCATTGAAGATCATCAAAGAAGAAGTAACAAGGTCTTCAAAGAATCCATAGGTCAAGGGTTTGAGTCTTGGTCATGGTACTTGTCATTTGAAAATCTATAAGAATAATTTCTCATGGGTTTTCCTCTCCGAGAGGGAGAGGTTTTTCCCTGGCTCTATGAGCCTAATTTGTGTGTCTCGTGTATTTTGATAATTGACTTGATGGAAGATTGAATAAGCTAAAGAAGAAAAGACATAACCAAGCTCACAAGTAATTATCAAGAAGAGAATTTGAATTAATCTCCGACCCTCCAAATTCTCAACAGGTTTGTTTCCAGAGCTGATCATAAGTACTGACTTTGAGAATTTCATTTTTCTGCTTTACTTCTTTATACTTATCAAATATACTTGTCTATGTTTGTCCTTGAATCAATCCTGATGTTTGAGTTTGTAAATTTTTGAAGATGTTCTATGCTTGATGCAACTTTACTTTTATTACAGCAATCACACAAACAGTTAAGTAAAATGCTGATAGAACATACCAGTGGATCTATAGAAGACAAACCAGAAACAGAGGAATGTGTTGGTGCGTTACGGCGGTCAACAGGATGCTTCAACCAGCAAAGTCTTCTTGGTCGCCCAACCCGCATCGTGTCACAACAATCCTCAAATCAATACCCAAATAACCTAAAGTCAACCCTTAAAAGTCAATCGCAACAGAAAAAGTCAACGAAGAAAGAATAAGAAAGTCAACGCAGCCTCCAACTTCTGTCAATCTTGACTCGTGCCAATGAGCACGGCCTACAAAAATCCAACTCTCCAATACAAAATTTCACCAAATTCAGACCATGCTGACTATGTCAATCACTGGTCAAACTTGCCCGTAAACCCTAATCGCAGTAAAACCCAAGAGCTGCAGCCTGTCCTTTAGCAACTGTGCTGCCGTTCATGAGCAAACGCTCAACGAGGGAAACTTCTCAAATGCTTGTAGATAATCAGAGGAGAAGATGTGTGATGAGATGAGTGAAAAGCTCTCCAATGTTGACTGTATTTATATCCATCATTGAGGTGTGTGACACATCTGCTGGGGGTGTAAAACCTTAAGGCCGACCTGCACATATAATTTATTATAAATAATAAATTCAAAATAAATGTTCTGCTCATCGGATTAAGATCAGCTTTATATCGATCTTACACCTCTCCGAAAGAGGAACCCAATAAAAATATTGGTATCTTCATTTGAGCATCACAACATGGAGTTTGGACTTAGTTGTCCAATTTTAACACTCCCTCTCAACTAGGGAGAAGTCCATACACCTGTGCAAACAAACATCGTGCTTCATCCCGCCGTAACTTGCTTTGCTGGCCTCTTTATTTCAGAACAAAAGTGGGTTAGTCACAAAGACATCATTCTCAGCTGACAGGTTCGGCCCAGAGGTCTGAAACCTCTATAGGACTCACAAAGAGTCTCATACCAACCCGAAGTTGGTTTACCTGACCCAAAGTCAGTTGGAGGTCCGAAACCTCACTATACTTGATCCCAGATCAAGTGGTTGGACCATGCCATCCTAGATAGAGAGTACGACAATCTCTAATGCGTCCATTAGTCTTTGCTACTAGTCTCTAGCTTTTCCCACCTCATTGGCCAAATGAGAGGTACTTCCCATGAGCCCTGAACTCAATGGGTAGGATGCATACGGGGCACAAATAATGAGAGGTGAACCAACTCGTAATCACAACGGTGGGGTCCCAGCACACCAACAAGGTTCAGCAAGCCTAGCCTTGTGGTTGCTCATAGCTCCGAGAAGTTGTCCCTAAAGCCCCCCAGAGATCCCAGAGCTCATCGTCCAACAGGACCCTCAGAATAGGGTCGTTCCACGATACCAAGTCTCTCACGGAAGGTTAGGAACTTGAACTTCCCCATGGGCTTAGTGAGAATATCTGAAACCTGCTCATAAGTTCCTATAGGATCGAGCCTTACGGCGCCTCGCTATACCATATCCCAGATAAAGTGGTACCCGATATCAATATGCTTGGATCGATCATGGAACACGAGATTCTCAGACAAGCGAATCCCACTCTGGTTATCACAGAGTATCACGATGGTATCTAGCACATGCTCGAACAGCTCACTGAAAACATTTCGCAACCAAACTGCTTCACAATAGGCCATACTCGCTGCAATTTATTTGGCCTCCGCGGTGCTCAAAGCCACCAAATTCTGCTTCCTGCTCATCCATGATATTGAAGTAGATCTAAGTGTTAAACAACATCTCAATGTGCTTTTACGATCCACCACACTACCAGCCCAATTGGCATCAGCATATCCAAGGAGTGTCACGCTCCCGGCAGTGTATCTCAACCCATGGTTTATCGTGCCCCAAAGATATCTCAGAAGATTTTTGGCACCAACCTGAAAGTGATGAGGCTCAACCATCCGTTGACTCAAAGTGTTCATCGCAAAACATATATCTGGACAGGTGTTCACTAAGAACATCAAAGCCCCTACGAGTTGACGATACTCAGTAGGATTTGCCAATACGGGCCCAGCAGCGCTGCCACTCAATTTCTTGAAGTTGAGTTCCATTGGTGTTGACACGGACTTGCAATCCACCATACCAAATCTTTCCAAAAGTTTCACAATATATTTTCCTTGAGAACGGAAAATCTCTCCAGGTCTCTGCCAGACCTCCAGACCTAGGAAGTAGTGCATCAGTCCTAGGTCCTTCATCTCGAACTCAGCATCAAGCTCCCTCTCGCATTGATGAATGAGAGGGTCAGCACCTATCAAGAAGAGGTCGTCCACATACAACACCAGAATGAGAGGCTTCCCCTGGACAACCTTGAAGTAAAGGTTCGGATCAGCATTACTTCGAGTGAAGCCCAGCTTCATCAAGTAGCTATCTATCCTCTCGTACCAAGCTCTGGGTGCTTGCTTCAACCCATAGAGGGCTTTCTTCAACCTGCAGACATGAGTGTCCTGATCCTGGACTTCAAACCCCAGAGGTTGTTCTACATACACCTCTTCTTTTATTGCACCATGCAGAAAAGCGGTCTTGACATCCATCTGATGAAGACTCCATCCTTGCGTAGCAGCAAGGGCTATGATTGATCGAATGGTGGTATATCGTGCCACAGGTGCAAATATTTCATCATAGTCTATTCCTTCCTTTTGAGAGAAGCCACGGGCAACAAATCTTGCCTTGAACTTTTCATCACTTCCATCAGATCCATGCTTGATCTTGTAGAGCCATTTTGCGGTGACAACTGATTTGTCCTTCGGTCTTGGAACCACATCCCAGACATCATTCTTCATTATGGACTCATATTCTTCGTGCATAGCATCCTTCCAGACTGGATGCTTTACGGCTTCCTCAAAAGATCCAGGTTCAGATTGTACAATAGTACTCATGGCAGCTAGATACCCTTGGTATCTACACGGCTTCTTGCTTTCTCGGAATGTCCCCCTCAGGGCAGCATGTCCCTCGGCATCTTCGAGAGTGTTCCTGAGCCATGATGGTCTCTTTCTCAGTGAAGGAGATGGATCGATTGGGTCCATTGGTCCTTCAACATCAGGCATTGTCTCATCCTGCGGTTCTTCTTGATTTCCAGGCCTTGCTTCATGATTTTCCTCAAATCTCGGAAGATCTACTACTTTCTTCAGGGAAGCATCTTCGTCAAAAGTGACATCATGGCATATTTCTACTTCCCTTTGACCAGGTACATAGACTCTATAGGCCTTAGAGGTTTTGTTGTAGCCCACAAACATTCCTTTCTTCCCAGAAGCATCCAGCTTACTTCTCTTTTCTTTTGGCACATGAAAATAAACAGGACATCCAAAAATTCTAAAATGTGGGACATCAGGTTTCTTACCAGAGAAAACCTCTTCGGGATTTTTGGAGTCCAGAGCGGAATGAGGGCATCGGTTTTGAATATATACAGCCGTATTCACAGCTTCTCCCCACAGAAACTTCGGTAGACCCTGGTCACATAGCATGGCACGGACAGCTTCCACAATGGTCCTGTTCTTTTATTCAGCAACGCCATTCTGCTCAGGAGTGTAGGCAGTGGTAGTCTCCCTCTTAATGCCAGCTTCTCTGCAAAAGTCCTTAAACTCATTTGACTCGTATTCGTGCCATTGTCGGTCCTCAAAATCTTGATCTTCTTCCCTGTCATATTTTCCACCAAGGCTTTGAAGGTACGAAACCACGTGAAAGCCTCATCCTTCTTTTTCAAGAAGTATATCCAGGTTTTGCGGGAGAAGTCATCAGTGAATGTCATATAGTAAGAACATCCTCCCAGGGATGTCACGGGTAGCATACCAGATAGATCAGAATGGACCAGTTGCAAAATATCAGATGTCTTTGTGACACTTGAGGGGAAAGGTCCCCTTGTATGCTTTCATTCAGCACAACCCTTACATACACCTTCATATTATTTCCAAAATCAGGCATCACTGTCACCACCTTCCTTGCTTCGAGAAGGGCCTTATAATGAAGGTGTCCAAACCTCCGGAGCCATAGTTCAGTTTGTCGGATAGTATCACATGTCATAGCTCCTAGTGGACTTCCTTCAACTTGGTAGAGTGTTCCAACTCTAAAACCAATCACAATAGCTTCCTTGAGATTCTTCTTCCACATGCGCACCTTTCCATCAGTGAATGCCACATTGAAGCCTTTGTCTTCGATGGCTAATATAGACACAAGGTTCTTCTTCAATTTTGGTACATAGAGTACATCCTGCAAATGTAGGACTTGTCCTTGAGACAAGTGGAGGGTCACAGTCCCTGTCCCTTTCACGGGATATGTGGCATTATCTCCAAGGATAATTTCCAGATTAGTATCCTTCTCAACCATGTCAAAGAGTGATTCCTTGAACCCAGTGATGTGTCTTGAGGCACCACTATCTATCAGCCAGACATCCATAGTGTCGGGCAGGGATGCAGCAGAGAGGGTAGATACAAGAATGTATTCATTTCTTTTATCAACAACATTTGACTCCTCATACCTGGAGTTTCTATACCTTTTGAAAGGTTGATTGTTTCCGCCAGAGGGAGCCTTCATCTTTCCTTTGGACCTGTCGTTTCTTTGATTTCCATTCCTCCGGTTGTTGTTGTTGTCATCACTATCGGGAGAATCCTTCTTGAAGGGACATTCTCTAGCATAGTGACCAGGCCTATGACAAGTGAAACACTTGCCCTTCTTTCCTTGGGCCCTTGCTCTTCCTTTGTTCTTAGGACCACCAGAGTTCTTCTTTCTAGAATGAGCAGCGTGGGCAGCGTTTTTGTCATTTTCGTATTCCTTCATTCTTGTCTCTTCTTGCATGCATCTGGACAGTAGCTCGTCAAAGTTAGGAATTGTATTATTATTGAGAATGGTAGTGTTGAATACTTGCCATTCATGTGGGAGCCCTCCAAGTGCGGTGAGTACCATCTCACGATCGACTATTGTCTCCCCAATAGCCAGCAGATTGTTCCTGATCTCGGTCAATTTCAGAAAGTATGTTTGGACATACTCATCCTTGCCTTTATTCAGATTCTTCAATTGATTCTTGAAGAATAGCACTTGGTTTTCATTGTTTACCTTGCACATTTGTATCAGCTTATCATACATCTCCTTGGATGTGCCTAGCTCAGATATGTAGGCAACCAGGCTTTTATGTATGGATTCCCTGATCATTAGCTTTGCTTTGATCTCCCCCTTCTTTTACTTGGTTTTAGCAGCAACAGTAGCAGTGGATGGAGGTTCTTGTATCTTACCCAATACATAGTCCATGAGATCATGGTCTTCCAATTTGAGATCTAATATCATCTTCCAAGCATGGAAGTCACCCCTTCCAGTCAGCTTGTCATCCTCCTTGAAGCCATAACTTGTGGAACCCATTTTCTTAGATGGTGATTGCTATAAGTTAGGGCTTGTCTTCACCTCAGCTCTGATACCATGTAAATTTTTGAAGATGTTCTATGCTTGATGCAACTTTACTTTTATTACAGCAATCACACAAACAGTTAAGTAAAATGCTGATAGAACATACCAGTGGATCTATAGAAGACAAACCAAAAACAGAGGAATGTGTTGGTGCGTTACGGCGGTCAGCAAGATGCTTCAACCAGCAAAGTCTTCTTGGTCAGCCAACCCAGAATGTGTCCCAGAATGTGTCACAACAATCCTCAAATCAGTCACCCAGTCAACTCAAAGTCAACCCCAGAAAAGTCAACGCAGTCTAGAAAAAGTCAACGCAGGGCAGCGACAAGAAAGTCAACGCCGCTCCAACTTTGGTCAACTTTTTGACCTCGATTTTTGTGCCAATGAGTACGGCCTACAAAAATCGAACTCTCCACAAAATTTCAACTCAAACAGACCATGCGTTGACCAAAGTCAACGCTGGTCAAACTTGCCCAGAAACCCTAACTGCAGAAAATTTGCTGCGGTAAATGAAACTGGGGAGATGAAACTGCTTCTCAAATGCTTGTAGATAATAAGAGGAGAAGATGTGTGATGAGATGAGTGAAAAGCTCTCCAACGTTCACTGTATTTATATCCATCATTGAGGTGTGTGACACATCTACTGGGGGTGTAAAACCTTAAGGCCGACCTGCACATATAATTTATTATAAATAATAAATTCAAAATAAATGTTCTGCTCATTAGATTAAGATCAACTTTATATCGATCTTACACCTCTCTGAAAGAGGAACCCAATAAAAATACAGTATCTTCATCTGAGCATCACAACATGGAGTTTGGACCTAGTTGTCTAATTTTAACAGAGTTGTATCTGGATTACCTTGTGAAACTCAAGATGTTGGAGATCCAGCAAAGAAGCTATTTGACTTTGTTGAAAAGTGTGGACCTTTTAGTATTATAGTAGTTTTCTCTTCCTCCTCTTTTGCAAGGTCTATTTTAGGATTGGACTTTGTTTTCTTCTTGTAAATCTTGAATTCTTTGGCTGAAAGATATGCGACTGAAGGAGAGTCTTCCTCCCATGGTCTTCTCTGCTTTTTCCTGGGGTTTGGGAGTCTGTGAAGTTGATGTAGACAGAAGTTGCTCCTCTGCTTCTCACAAGTTGTTTTCTTCCCATTCTGCCATGTTCATGTACTTTTCAATTTCAGGTCTTTGCGTATGAACATAAGTTGTGGTTTTATTTTCCACACAGCTTAGAAATTGTGCCAAATGGGTCATATTACCAAGTGAAGCTGTCTTTGTGTATGAAGATAAGGAGTGGTTTTCTTTTCCACCCTTAGCTTAGAAATTGTGCCAAATGGGTCATATGACCAAGTAAAGCTTAAGGAAATCTTCATTTGTTTTAGGATGATGTCTTCGTCCTCACTTGTTTGTTCTACTATTGCAAATAAAGGGTCCAATCTGGGTCTTTATCCTGAACTGTGATTTCTTCTTTGTTAAAACAAAGTGGATTTCATCTGAATTTAGCATTTGTTTGATGTATTCTAATGCAAAAATTATCATTGGGAGACATCTGGGCAGCTTGTAGGGTGGCAACTCACACCCATACACTCTTTTTACAAGTACCAGACACCTGTCTTAGTTTGTTCACTGAGGTGTAAAATCTTTTGAATCTCATCACTAACCCTAGGTTCTACATCACAAATAAAGGGTCCAATTTGGGTCTTTATCCTGAACTATGATTTCTTCTTTGCTAAAACAAAGTGGATTTCATCTGAATTTAGCATTTGTCTGATGTATTCTAATGCAAAAATTATCATTGGGAGATATCTAGGCAGCTTGTAGGGTGGCAGCTCACACCCATACGCTCTTATTTAAGTATAATTCCGGTACAAGTACCAAACCCCTGTCTTAGTTTGTTCATTGAAGTGTCAAATCTTTTGAATCTCATCACTAACCCTAGGTTCTACATCACTACTCAGTAAACATGTGGTTGGATGGATAAACTGATTAATATAGTCTTTGAAGTTGTATTCCTTTGAATTCTTCCTCACTAAAGATGTCCAAAAAATGATTGAATGTGGACTTCCTTGTTCATTCAATTTTTGTAGTGAAAATGGAAACCTGTTTGCTTGAAAAAATACAAACATGTAAATCACTGAGAAAGGGATTGTAGAATCATTCTGAGGGATCTGCAACATTTGATTGATTGTTTCAGGGGTAATTGTAAACAAAACTTCACCACTATGAGCTACAATGGCTCTCTGGCTTAGAAAATAACAAGGTCGTTAAAGGATAGTTGGTGAGGAGGATAAACTCTGGGAAATAGTATGTTTGAGGGAACATATAAAGGTAAAATATTAAATAAATGTCGTTAAAGGATAGGTGGTGAGGGTGTGGAGAACGTTGTCAGGAAAGGGGAGTAGTTTGACGATTTTTGGAGGGGGATAGGAGCGGCATGTGGTATGTGGAAGGGGTGGAAAAACTAGTTCTCGGATCCCCCTTCCGTCGATAAAGGTAGGAAGGGCAGGGTCCCGAAAGGCACTCAGAGCCGTTGATTCAAATGGACCATATTATAATAAGCGCCAATACTTGGGATACAAAATATATATGATCTAAACATAAACTATTATATTTTTACTAAGGGTGCATTTAAACTTGCAAACCCAAGGGGAGATTGTCTAACCTATATTCTAACCTACTCATTTACCTCATCTATCAATCACTTTATGATCCTATGCATTATAGGACCCTAACAAATATCTCTCTATCTTTGACATTTTTTTTCCTGTACTATAATTTCATAGGGCAAATTGGAAAATATATTAGCTATGCATATGTTATATAAATTAGCTATGCATATGCTTTTATAGCGATATTCCATCATTTAGATACTCAAAGCACAAACATATGCATTATAATTTGAGTGGAAAATAATACACCAAAACTTAAGTGTAAATTATCATTAGCTTAATACCCAATCATGTTAGGGTCCTAAGGTCCTACCTTAATCTTGTTAGGAAGAAAAAAATGTTATTATGTATAAAGGCCACTCTAAGAGGTAGCTACATTTTCTTTTTGAAAACTCATAATTCTTCTTCTTCTTTTTTGGTTATTTTTAAATTTATTTCCTTATGGTACTCATTTTAAACCTCAAAATACCTCTAATACACCGAAGGGAATGTAACCATAATCAACTCTCTTTCCATAGCCATGGAGTATCAATATTTGTCATGGAACCTCTACACCCAACAAAAAGACAAGCCCTTCCCAACATGGTTGAACCCAAATAGAATACTAAACATAAATGGATCAAAGACACTGCATGTCTATTTTAAGTCAAATGACATGCCCAATCAAAATACAAGAGAAAACTTATAACTAAAACTCAATCAACTCTCAATAATTTTGTTATAGGTGTTAATGGTTGGATTTGCAAGTTGCAAGGGCATATCATCCAGTGTCGTGTAACTCAAATTATGTCCAATTGGCCAACCAAAACCATAAATCTGATCCAAAGATGCTCAACATTTAATAAATTAGTGTTTTTAATAATAATGTGGTATATTTGCCCTTTTAAATTTGATCCAAAGATGTTCAACATTTAACAAATTTAATGTTTTTAATAATAATGTGGTATGAGACTTTTGACATAAATGACATTGGTTATCATTAATGAAAAAAATCAACTCACATGACCACTTTTAAGCATACTGACTACCTCATTTGTATCATTTATAAAACACACATTTGTGTCATATAAATGTCAATCAATCATTGTGCCCTCTCTACAACAATTTTGTTCAAACTACAAAACAAACTATTGTAGTAACATCAACCTCATTAAACTACTATTATATTGTAATCAAAACTATCAAAAAAAGGCATATTATATATTATAATGACTCAAATGAAACAACAACAAAATAGAGTAGAAATCAATTTGTAAACATAGAAAAAGAAGATATTGTAATACCATCAACCTCATTAAACTACTATTATATTGTAATCAAAACTATAAAAAAATGGCATATTATATATTATAATGACTCAAATGAAACACCAACAAAATGGAGTAGAAATCAAATTGTAAACATAGAAAAAGATAAAGATGATAATGAAAAGTGTTCATGTAAATGACATGAAATAATTACATTAAAATTAAAGAACTTATTAAAATAAAAAACTAATAATAGAAATTTAAATTAAATTTATAAGGATAAAAATAAATTAAAAATAATTATTACAAATCTGTGTTAAAAAGAGATACAAATGAGCAATATCACATTGTGTTAAAAAAAATACAAATTAACAATATTACATTGTTTTAAAAAGAGATAAATACACATACAGATATCCTAATACCGATTAATCATAAAATATCATCACGCTAATGATATTTTAGCACACTGTTTCAAAATAAAAAATAAACAAAGTTTCTGTAGACTTCAAAGATGCTCTTCATCCAATTTCTAATATGATTTTTTGAAAATGTATTCAAGAATCAAAACTAAAATGTATTATTATTTCAATATATTATTATTTATTAATAAAAAATTCTGAAAATAACCTAAAATTATCATTATTATAAACTAAAAGAAATAGTTAAACAAAAACCAGAAAGGGAGAAAACCCATCCATAATAAGACCTCCAAACAGACACAATAAAATAAAGTCACTGTTGGCTTTGCAAAAATAACCCTTAAATCATGGTTGGCCTTTCCACGGAAATCATGGTTGGCTTTTCCATGGAAAATACACTAACACATTATAAATCAGTTAAAAACCATGGCCAAGGGCATGGATTACCAAATTATGACAAACAGTTGGGAAATACAAGAAAAAGCCTCACATATTATGTTGAAAACCCTGGGCAAGGGCATGGATTACCAAATTATGACAAACAGTTCGGAAATATAAGAAAAAGCCTCTGCCAATAACAAAAAATCAAACAACTTTCAGTAATTTTGTCACAGATTTTAATCGCTGGATTTGCTTGCTACAAAAGCCTTATCATCCAGTGTCGAGACAAACAACTCCACATACCTGCTTCCAATCTTCATCCTGTCTTTGCTCATGGCGGCCTTGGAATCCTCTGCGCTTTCAAACTCAACAAAGGCATCCCCTGTTGCCTTGCCATCAGAGCGATACACAATATGAACACTCTCCTCAGACAGATCATAATCGCCGAAGAAATCAATGATATCTTTCTTTGTGGCAGAAAATGGGAGGCCCCTCAGCTTCAATACACCTGTGTGCTCAACATCATCTTTATCATTACTCAGATCCTCCTGGTGCTGAGAGTGATCATTATTGTTACCCTTAAGCGATGCACCGGTGCTCTGTTCTCGACGACGGCTGCCCTGGTCCTCGGAACTGACTTCTTCAGCAACGGCCCTGTAGTAGTCCAATTTCTGGGCGCGAAAAACCTCAACATAGCGGTGCCCTATGTTCTGCCGGTCTTTCCGTAGCGCGAGGTCAGCCTGTAAGGGCACGGCGAAGACAACGAAGGCGTCGCCCGAGAAGCGCCCCTGCTTCTTTACCAGCAGAATGTCCACGATGTCCAGGCCTACGAAGAAGTCGATTATGTCGGTTTCCCCGCAGTTGAAAGGGAGCCCACGGAGGCGCACCACAGGGAAGGGGCCGCGCCCGGTGCTCCCATATCGCTGCCCCTGCAAGTAACCGCCGTAAGGAGAATGCGGTGCGTATTCCGGCTGCACTCGTTGCCTCTTATACGATCCCTCATTGTATCCATCTGAGTATCCGCCGGCTCCCCTGAAAGTAAATTTACAGCACAAATCAGAACCCAGGAATTCAAGGGCCAAAAAAAAAAACAAAAAACCCTAAGAGAAAGTGCCTGATAAACCCCAATCTTACCTTCTGGGGAACATTTTCCTTTCCCGAGATTCGAAACTGCGCTCCTCTGCAAGCCCTACGATTAAAGGCTGGGATTTAATCGTATTTACTTTATTTATAAAAGACAAGCTCCGTCCGAGTAGGGTAGAAGATAAAATGCTCATGGAACAGGGAGCTCCGGCTCCTTACTTCTGGCGCTCTGTTATGATCGACCGTTAGGGCTTCCCCTGCTATTCTTATATTTTCTCGCCTGGTGGCTAACCAGTTTTCAAACCCAAACCCGTCGGTTACTACTGAGAGTCAGAGAATATAACCAATTTCATCCCAAAATAATTTTTTTTATTAAAAAACATATATGAAAAGAAATTGCTATGATACTTTATGATCAACTTAGTGAAATATATACATAATATATACAAAAATTAAACACGACATTTTGATGATAATTGTTTGGTGTCGGCTTAGTAAATTATTATTTCATTACTTACATAATTTTATATAAAATGGGTTTGTTTCATGCTTTTACTAAAATTAAAAATTTATTATTTAAATAGAATTTTAAATTATATACAAATAAATAATTTTAGTTTAATATTAAGAATTATATAGAATTTGAGTTAGTTTAATAATGAAAAATATGAGTCTCATCATTTTATATAAAATGGGTTTTTTCCATGTTTTTGGATAAATTAAAATATATATACTTGAATAGATTTACAAATATAAATTTTAGTTTAATATTAAGAATTATATAGAGTTTGAGTTAGTTTAATAATAATAAAAATAAGAAAAACCAAATAATTTTCCCACTTAGAACAACATCGATCAACTATTGATATGCTGACAAAGGAAGAGTGATGGCGTGCGCTAGGGTCACACTGGTCTTTGCAGTTGATGTGAACGTTGAATCACTGATCGTAACCGGTGGTGCTTCACTCGACCACATATTTGGTCGACAGCTCCTATTCCACCATTTTACGCGGAGCAGAGTAGGATTCAGTGTTCTCTCTACGTACACATACGAAAATCAACTTGGTATTCCCTATCATTGACAAGAGAGGCGGCAATTTTTATTTTTTCTTTGAATTTTTGGTATGGGCCAGATCTGCACAAGCAGACTCACAACAATCCACACCCAAGCTTTCACACATCAACCTTCATGGGTGGATCCTAACATCTATGGTATCGTGATCAGGGAGATCAGAACAAAATTCCAAGGGCTCATGGGTTATCGGTGTTGAGCCTCGAAACAACCCCGTCCTATGCGATGGACATATCGTTTGTCTAAAGAGAGGTAGGAAGTAGCCAGATCCGGAAGCGAATGAGAGGAAGGAAGTTATAGAACTAAGGTATTCCTTAGATTTTGCTCATGTCACGGGAAAATTAACAAAAGCCATGGTGTCTGCAATAAATCCAGGATCTTCCCTGCCGAATCTAGGATCCTTCACATGGGCAATAAGCAACAAACAGGACGGATCAGACTCAATACAGATTTTTTCCGATCCATTTTCACTGGATCTACCATCATTCACAATAGATCTATCCACGATTTTGCAATCGAAGCATATGCTCTCGAGTCAACCTTCGCTACAGACAACAAACTTGCCATATAGTAGTGTGTTAGAGCCCGAATCACATGTCTTTCTGGATCTGGAGATGAAAATCACTTACCAAATTTTTATCAAGACCCCTAATGGTAAATCATCACTAGTCTGGGTGTAGGCATCTGATAAGATTTCCCAAATGAAGTAGAACATCATGCAACAACTGGGTTATCCATTACATCAGCAAAATCTTATATGTGGTGGGAGATCCATGCAGGATGAACGAAGCCTTCATGAATACAATGTCCTTCCTGCATCCACAATCATCCTCAACTTGAGATTGAGAGGCAGAGCATCTGGATCAAGCAAATCAAAGGTAGCAAGAGGTGTCGTTGACCTAGTTTACCCAAAGGTACATAACCAAATCGAGAACATATCAATGACGGTCTCTCCTTCAAATACATTCGCCAAGGTAGATCGGCTGCAACAACAAAACCAGAACAAGAACACAATACCCCCAGTCCATATATTGTGGAGCAACTGAATCATGTACCAGAACTGATTATAGATATTCTAGAAACAAATGAAATTTGTTTAACTTATGAAGCTCAAGCCATTATCTGCAGATTCAATAGTTTATGGCCAAAACCAATGGATATATTCCATTGGGTCCTCACAAATTGGTCAATAAATTGTGAGATTCACTTATGTTCTAAAGGTTTCTTAATAGTAAAGTTTGCATCATTGGAGGAGCGAGAGTATGTAGTACAAGAAGGACCATGGTTTTGGGGATCTATGGGACTGTTTATCACCCCATGGTTCCCGTAATTTTATGCAAACATAATGATAGTATCAAGAATGTCAGTTTGGGTTAGGCTGCACAATCTTCCCCTTCATTTCTGGCACCAAAAATTCCTAAAAGTTATCGGAAATATCTTAGGGAGATACATCAAGGCATATACACAAAGAATGGAAGAACGAATCCACACTTTTGCCATAATTTGTGTGGAGGAAAACCTCAACAAAGGTTTGTCGGATCGCATACATTTGACACACAACCAGTAGAGTTAGACTCGATACTTAAATTTTGAGAACACGACTTTTAGATGCTAAATATGTTGATAGATAGGACATCTAAAAAATGTGTGTCTTGATGCAAAGAAAGAGACACAAAGGAAGAAGAAATCAAGAAGGAATCCCAAAGGATGGCAATTTCCTTCGCACTTGCTAGATGATGAAGAGGATGAAGAAGAAATGGAACCCCCTTCAAACGAAGAAAACTGTAATACGTAAGAAAAATTAGCAAAGGAGAATACAAATGGTGTTGGGGCAGGTATTCTTGTTCCCACATAGCAACTGGAGAAGATTCTTGAAACAAAAGATTTGGGGGGCTCCAAACGCCATCATGTTTTAGAAAGCTCAGACTCAGGAAAGGAAAATCCAATAATGGAAGAAGACAATCATCTGGAAATTATATCTAACACGCCATCTCAAGGAGAATGGCGGAAAGTAGAAAAGAAGAGATGGAGAAAAGTTTAAACTATTTCTCTATTATTTTTTTCATGTTTTTGTGATCACCAGTTATTTTTTGACTGACTTGATGGAATGCTTATAGCATATATGACATGTAATTTTGTTTTCATTAATAAAATTTTGATTTTTTCCCAGGAAAAAAAATAATAATAATAATAATATGAGTTTTACTTGTAGATATACTAATAACTTGTGACTTAGTAAATGTTAAGACATCCTCAAACATACTATAGTGGTTAGCTTTTGTAGGAATTGAACTCTACAAAAGAAGAGAATAAAAATACACCCCAAGCACTAAATTGTTTTCTTAGTTGGTGTGAATGTTTGTTAAGTTAAATTTGAATCCATTAGAGTCATTTTGATATGGTAATTAACGGATTTATCATTTATAGTTTACATGCCCATAGTATTTGATGTAGTATAGCATGTTTAATGACTTCACGACTTTGTTGTAAGGTATCTTTTGACCAAGAATAATAGCCTATTTAATGACTTCATGACCTCATTATAAGGTGTCTTTTGACCAAAAGTAATATATTTTTTTTGAGTTGGTTTTCCTCTTTAGGGTTTCCAAGAAAATACGCCATTTTGTTGTTATGTGTCTTGTTATTGTTGGTTATTGGTTATTTTCTCACGTTTTAATCTAAAAAGTGGTATCAAAGCGAACGTTAACTTGGATTCTATGAGCTTTCACTGTCTTGATGTCAATGATGCAAAGGGTGATGAAGAAATATGTTAAATGGTTTTTCCTATTTAGGGTTTCGAGGATAATTATGGTGTTTTGTTATTATGTGGTTTATTATCACCCATTATTCATTATTTTGTCTTGCATTTTAACCCTAATAAATGGTATCAAATGCAAGGTTAACATGGATTCTCTAAGGAGTTAGAAAAGTGCCTTCTGAGACAACTTCTAAAGCACAAAGATGGGGTTTCAACATAATAAATCCTATAAGACACTAAAAATGAGAATTTATCATTCACATAAAAGAGTATGAGTCCATGTATGTAAAGTGTAGTCAAAAGAGCAAAAACCAAAGATTTAGATTGAGCTAGAGTTGTTTATGAGCAAGAATTTTTGTGGCACAAGGATGCAACTGTTGGGTATGCGTTATATTCTTTCCATGATTAGTCGAACACGCGGGGGGTCACAGTGGGGGTGATAGCCCCCCCTGTACATTGCACCAGGCATAGCATGGGAGGTCACAAGGGGGTTGGCAGCGTCCTAGGAAAAAATAAAATTGGACCCTATTTTTCGGTGGGCGGACTTGCCCATGGTTTTGGGCATGGGTTTGCACATGGTTTTGGGGCATGATGGTTTTCGGCCCTTGGTATTTCGTAGATCCGGTCAAGGGAACTATGGTTATGTTCTAATTCAGGGTTAATGGATTGGGGTTTATGTATGCTTCAGCATGTATATATATGTGTTGTAACACTAAAAGGAATATAATGAAAAATCAATCTGGTAGTCCCGATTTGGAATCCAAGGAAAAATATCTGTGTATATCTGTTTTATGTTTTATGCTCTCACTATTGTTTATTTTCTATTTTAAGATTCGTTAGTAGATAATTTTTGTACAGGGTTAAAACCTACAACAACTAGGTGAGTGAAGGAAAGAGAATGGTGGCATAAGTGTCATGATAGCAACAATGAATAAAAGAAGAAAAGGAAAAAGTATTATAATGGATTTGAAAAATTTTAATTTCATGTAAATGAACATATAATTGTAGGAATTGGTAAGGCACGCATAGCCCTACTAAATTTCCACTAAAGTATGGATGTAAACCTAGCTGATAGTGGACACATGTACCGTGATTATAAGCTTTCAGGAGGGGGGGGGGGAGGGGGCGCGTTGGATTTTAAGAATTTCCCCATTTCAAGTTTAAAGGGATGAATGTTAGGTTAACCTTGACTCCAAAATGAGTTAGATAGTTTTAAGTTTGTAGTTATGGCTTTCGTGCTCATGGTTTTGATGTCATTGTATGTTTCAAAAAGCATTGTATGAAATTAAGCCTCTAAATAGGCTTGGGATCCTACATTGTAAGGTGATAAAATTGAGTGGGTGCCATGCTCACTTGGTTATTAACTTGGCCATATTTGGCTAAAGGGTAATCAAATATCTTTATGGTTGGATTTTCTAAGAACCCTGGTAAAAATCCATGTAAAAAATATATAAGACCACGGTTGATGGGACACTTATTCCAATTTGAATGTTGAGAAAAACATCCTAGTGGGTGTCACTTCCATTTATTATGCCTAAAGGAAATTGGCAAAGGCATGAGGCATTAATTGGAATTTTATTTATGAAAATAATGGAAAATAGGAGAAAAGGGAGGTGAAATGTCACAGGTTGCATGTGAGGATAAAAATGAAGGAAAATAACAAAAAATGAAGAAAATAGAGGCCTCATTAATAAAATGGCTTCTGAGGATCATTTGGTAACCTTTTTGTTAGTTTAGTTTTGGAGCTCTCTCATTACTCTCTCTCTCTCTCTCTCTCTCTCTCTCAGACACTTGGAGTTTTCTTGGAGCACTTTGGCATAGGAGAAAGAAAGACAAAGAAAGAAAGGAAGAGCAAGATCAAGCAGCTATAGTAGGATTCTTTGCAGGTATTGATTTTCATATGTGATTTACTTGCTAGACATGGAATGCATGATATTTCATGTGGTTCTTTTATGTATTGGCATGGGTTTTTCCAGGTGTGACAATGTTTTCAGCCTAGACTTGACATTTCCATATAGCTTTGAAGAGATGGGTTTTTCATGCTTCGATTGAGATGGATTTTCGAATGGATTCAAAAATGAGTGGGGTGGATCTCTGAAATGACAAACACATGGCATAGTGGTCCTTGAACCAGATTGTGGATCACGATAAAGCCATTGGACTAGTAACCCCTAAGCTAAACTATGGGTTGCGGTAAAGCTAGATTATGTGCCTCTATGGGCCTAGGAATAATTGTCGGTAAACGACGGGATATATAGTAAATCAAGAGGTGGATTGCTCTCTATCAGGCCTAGTAGTCTCGGATGGAATGTATGTAAAGCTTGTAGAGTATGTCTTGGTTTAGGGCATAGTGATACCTGATTTGGACTGTGGATTATGGTAAAGCCTAACAGACTAGAAGGCACTCAAATTCCTCATGGTGTAGGATGAGAACCCTGGTAGCATTCATGCTTGTTTGGTTATGAGTTCCACATTCATGTTTGGAATATGGCACGGGGTTGATTGGATTAAGAGAGATTTGGCTCAGCCATTCCATGGATGGGTGGAACGTGGAAGTCCCATCTATGGTTGGATTTTACATTCAATAATGAAGAGCTCATTCCTTTGGTATTTGGTATAAAAATGTACTGGTTATTATGTGGATTCTATTGTTGGTGTATCCAATGTATTTCTGTTGTTATTATGTTGGTTATAAGCATGTATTTTATCAATGATGATGTATGGTTCTATCCATGTTTTTACTTGTAAATGAATGCATAATTCATCTTTGGTCAAATAGATTGTATTGCAGCTAATTATGTAAGGGAGCAATGCTTCTTAGCGATTCTCAAATAAGTATGAGATCCTTATGCTTAAATGTGTTGTTTACACATGTAGATTCAATGTATGGGACATGTTTGACAAAATGCTTGTCATGGATAGGAGGGGTCCATATGAGTTCTTGTTGATGTGATTTCTTACATATCATTGTCATATTATTATTTATCATCCCTTAAGTTTTCATGAATTTTTGGGCAATGACCTAGGCTTTGAGCCTAAAAAGGTGGCTCAAATACCGAAGCCACAGGCACTGAACTAAGCATTCGAGGCCCTATCCACTGGCATGTAGTGTTATACCTGCAACTATAGACTCCTAGCCCCTGAAATGCAGTGTTATGTCTGCGACTATGGCTCAAAAGGGGTCAAAATTTCAGTGTGACCCTGGGGTAAGAGGCTTGAATGGTTGGATTACCTCCTCGGGGTGTTGTGGTTGTTGTACAAGGTTTGTATGTTGTGTTTTTTGTCGGTTCCACTTCCTTAAGGTCACATAGAAGGTTGAATCCCATTATAGTAGCCCCTCATCACATGTTTACCTTGGTTGGTTGGTTACTTGGGTAAATGTGGGAAGGGGGTGTTACAGAGTGTTATGAAAGCATGATTCAACCCTTCGAATGGATGGGCGGTGGGTTGGTCATGTTTTTATATTGGTTTCATATGTGTTCTCATACCTATGGTGTATTTTCTTGTTGCATCTGTGTTGTGTTGGCCATGGTGGCAGTGGTGTCGCCATGGAAGTGTTGATGGTGTTGTTGTCAACATGTTGTCATGAGTGTATGACTGATTGTGTGTTGCTCATGCTTGTGTATTGTTTGTGCATGTTTTCTTACATGGTGTTACATCTTTTACATGCATTGCTTACTTACGCTAGGGTTACATATTGGTCATGATTTGGTGTTGTCCGTGTATGCTTGCTTGTGTGATTTCATATGTTGAGTATGCATTGGTCATTCATGATTGGTTATACATGTCAAGTGGGTGCATATGGTCAAGTTTCATTGCTTTGATTGAGGTTGTTGTGCATAAGGTCATTTTATGCAATTAGGTCATCATGATGATATTGGCATGTTAAGATGCTAATGTGTTGGCTAAGATAGAGAAGGAGGCACGGATCATTAAAGTGACGTTGCAACAATGGACTTTGGGATAAGAGAAGATTGTCATACAAGTTTGTATGTTTGGCATGAAGGTATGTGACTCATGGTTGTTGTAAGCATTAGGGTTACTTATATGTTTGTCATTCTATTATTTTTATGGTTACATATGTGGTAAATTCTAGTTGATCAGACTAGTCATATGAATTATAGTTATGTGTATGCCTTTCATTCTATTGATTATATGGTTACACACATGATAGACGTTAGTTAAATAGTGTGATCATATGTACATGTGTTGGTTAGTCAAACATGGTATTACATTAATGATTTTGTTATATGTTGACTTATTGTTGTTATATGTAAGTTAACTTGATGATGAGGGATATAGAATTAATATATTATTTTTATATGTATCATGCTAAATTTGGATTGGACTGTGTAGATCGTTAGGGTTATGAAATTCAGGTATGAGTTAATATGTGGCAATATTGTGTTGTACTAATCTAGACCAAGTGTTCATATGTGAATGTTATGCATGAATACCAATTTTTTATGAGCTTATGATGTGAATATATTAGTTATTTATTGTTATGAATATCATGATATTATTTGTGTTTGAGTTGATGTGTTATAAATTCATATCGTGCTAATCTAGATTTATTGTTGATCAGGTGCTCAGAATTATGCTAAAAAATCAAAGTGCTCATAATGACATGAAACCTAAACAATCGCGTAGTGTTCGTCGTTATGAATCCATTACAACTCGTTTCGTGCGAAATGGAATCTGTATGGCCCTAGAAACGTGTTATGTCCATTTTCCTAAACAAGCGAATTTGACAAAAAAAAATGTGCAGAGAGACGTAGTCAACAGTCCGTACTGCTCACTGAGCATGCTTTTGTGGTAGGGTGGCAAGGCAAGTTGACTATTCAACTCATTTCTTTGACAAATGGAGGGGTGCCAAGTGGCATGATTCTACAGGACCATGTGGCAAGTTTTGGTTTGATTTTGGTTGTTGAAGGAAGCCAATTGCAAGCTACCATGTGGAAGGGCTGGAGGCCACCACGTGGCAGCCCGCAGGCCACCAAAAGGTTCGCAACAGTCCGCGCGTAGGCATCGAGGTTCAACCCCGCGACCTCCTAAGCACAAGCCATGCCACTTACCACTCTGCCTACATGTTGTTCCTTGATAACATATGCTCTTCGCATATATTGAAAGTTTATAAAATGCGTAGTTGGGGGGAGTGGGGGCTAGAACCATGGGCCAGTGCCCAAAACATATGACCAAGACAAAGGACGAAGGGCAAAGCGCAGAAGGCTCTAAGCCTGAAAATGTGCCATTAGATGCTAATCCAGATTTAATTAATGCTTAATGCAGTTTTATGAGCGCTGATTCGGATTATGGGAATTATTAAAGAAATTAACCATCCCAAAGTTTGCATCGATTTGTGCCGCCGGTCAGCAAAATTATAGGAAGGACTGCAAAATTTTGGGCAGATTTGTAGGACCAGCTCGAATTTTGTGCAATTTGTGGAGCGAATAGTGGGAAAACTAAAATAGGTCATAACTCATCCAATTTTCGACCAAATTGTTGGGCCGAGAAAAAGGTACATTTTATTCTTATCTTTAGCATGATTTATTATTCATTTTTATATGTTTTCCTTCGTTTTAGAGATAAATCTAGGGAGACTAATCTAAAAATAGGGTAAGATGAATTATTAATAAAAGGTGTGTTTAATCATATAAAAATTGACTTTTTTTGCCTTTATTGATAGGGAATCAAAACAAACTATCTGCTGACCAAAACGACGAGACAACAGTAGGCAAAGAAAGTTAACGAGATTGTGTCGGTTCCTATGAATCAGCAAAATGCGAAGAGACACACCTATTCTAGATATTGTCGATTGATGGTTACGAACCCTCAAGATCCCCTGATCCTAAGGATTCGTCATTCTGTTTTTTTTTTTGCCTTTACATTATAAAAAGGTTGTAGGTGAAAGAAACATGAGTCGTTCATGTATTATATTTTTCTGTAATAAATTCATTGAGACAAAACCATCGAACTTGTGATGATGTATTGTTCCATTGATTAATGAAGAAGTTGATTTTTTTATCATAAGCGGGTTCTGAGTAATTCGTGGCAGAAGACCTCTAGAGGCTTCGGGCCCAGTCCTAGGAGTTTTGTATTCTATGTTATTTCTTACACACTCATAATTTAGTTGTTCTTTGTGCTTTGTAGAATTACCATTCGATTCATTAAACACAAGTGTGATGTGTTATAATTTCCCTTTCAGTAGATTGAATTGATGTTTCTTTATGATTGTGTGATGTCTTTATATTTATCAGATTAATTTCAGATTGATTAAGTAGTTGTTGTTCAATTATGCATTATGGTTATTTCTTAAGTTTTTCTATTTAAAGCATAAATGCATGGTTTGTTGTTCAATTCCAATTATTGAGTTATAGAGAATTCCATTGCAAATGTTAAATAGTTGATTGTTGTTCAAGTCATTGTTGTTCAATTCATTACGATTGTTGTTCAATTCATTACATTTGTTGTTCAATTCATGTAGACTGTTGTTCAATTCTTGAAGCGTGTTGTTCAATTAAAGTAGATCCTTTATTTTTTCATTGTGTGTTTATTTCTGCATATGTTTAGATTAAGAATTTGCTCCTTTGATTGGTTTGAAGTATTTCATAGTTTACTTTCAAGTTGGTTTGATTGAACTTCGAGAATTAGATAATCTTTCTTACAACGATCTAGAGTAGTTAACCTCTGATGTCACTTGCATATATTTTTCTTACACTCTTGAAATAATAAGACTTGCCTTGGGTTGATAATTAATGTAAAGCATTAAGGTTACCCTTAGAACAATCACCTTCTTGACTCAACATTTTGGCGTCGTTGTTGAGGAGAGTGTTTTAGAGTGATGTATTTTCATTTTTTTTCCTTTTACTGTGAAAGAATTGGGTATTGAAAATGAGAGGTAAGAACCTGCATACTAGCAAGCAAAACGCTTGCTCTCCAGCCCGCTTCTCAAAAATTGTGCAGAGGCCTAGTAGGATAGGTGTTTTTTTTTATGACTTGGAAGAAAAGTATAGAATTAGATCGAAACCTCCCATCTAAATCCACCGATCCCAAGGGATCGGTGGTCCTTGGCAGAACAACATATATAGATGAAATCATTAAGAGAGTTGAATCCCAGGCATCCGTAGGACCCAAAACCATTCCTGGAAAAAGTCTTACTATAATCCCTCAGGCAGCAACCTCACCATCTCTAGCCCACGCCGAGATTCACAGCGAAACAGAAGTGTCTGAACGAAGCTTTAAAACCATAGAACATTTGAGTCCTGACCTTTCACAAGAGGGAAACTCTTGTAATTTACAAGAAGGAGAGGGAGAGACTAGTAGTGCCGTAAAGATAATACTCCAGAGCCTAGATCTCTTGAATTAGTGGTTGAGACAAAGACACCTAATATTCTAGATCGAGGTAGTGTCGCAAGGCCTCTTCCAAACCCACTCCCTAATTCTACTCAAACATTTTCCCAGATCAAGAAATTCCTGAAGGTTATTGGCACATCTTCGATCATATGGCACATAATCGGAACCAAAGATAGACATAAACATCGGAGTATCCCATTATTAATCTGGCTGCAAATGCCCCTATGAAATCTATCCCATTACAAAACATCCCCACCTTCCACTGATTGACCTCAGAAGATTCGGATGCATTTTTATTTGAATTTGATGTCTTGTGTAGGGGATATGACTACACCATTGGCCCTCAAAAACTGAAACTATTTCCCTCTACTTTGAAGGGGGCAGCATTACGTTGGTTTGTGGGGCTAGGTGGGGGAACCATTAATAGTTGGGATTGGATGAAAAATTATTTTCTTAATAAATATCAAGATTATTGCCAGACTCGAGAACTAAAAGACGAATTCTTCAATATGCCTGTAAAAGGAAATGAGACATTAGAAGAATACGTTGAAATATTTCAATATAATTTGCAAATATCTCCATATACTACACTGTCTAAAGATATTTTAAAAGCAACAATGATTAAAGGAATGAAAGAAGAATGGGTAGAAACACTTAATATAATGGAAAAAGGGGACATCTATCAAGAAGATTGTGATAATATCATTGCATTGTGTATCAGGTGCTCTTGAGGTAGTACACGGAACAGACCAGTTGGATGCGATACAGTTACGAGAAATTACAAACAATTAGGTGGCAGCGTGACCAAAGCAGAATTCGGTAATCTCTTGTAAGATTTAAAAACCGATATCTTGGGCACCCTCACAATGCAGCTAGATGTCCTACAAGCCAAATAGAAGAAAGCTTTAGTAGAGCAGAACTTGGATGTTTTTTGTCCACGCTGTCGGAAGAATCACATCCATTGGGAGTTTCCATTAGACATGTTCCATACATGTGCTATTTGTACAAAGGACAATGCCACTAAGCATTTCCCTTCACTTCCAGGGTTGAAAGTGGTTTTTAAAGAGGCAGAAGAAGAAACAGAACTGGTGTATCTAATGAATCAACGTCGGCAGTGGAAAACACGACCAGGTTTGTCACAATACCCATCTCTGTTCTTTTATTCTCCACAATTTAATCAATAGAACTCTGGAACAACATGGCAAAGCCAATCACCTTTTTTTGCTTGGCCATCCCAATCATTTTCCATGCCTCCTTGGCCAACACAATCCCCTTCAGGTAATAGTTGGCCAAGTTTTCCTTTTTTTCCTCCATACTGGCAAAACAATCCATATCAATCCCAGTGGTCTGCCTCCACTTTACAAAACACGAATTGGTCTCAAAACTGGTAGCGACCCTTGGGAATGAACAATTTATCTATGGGAACATGGGCTCAAACTCAACCTGCATTACCAGCTCCATACCCAATACAAAAAAACCCTTAGCCTTTTATACGCCTTTAACTTTTAGCTCAACCAAATCCCAATCCTAATAATAGACCGGTTCAACTGATCTAGATTGTTGAGAATCTAGACTCTGAAACTAAACAAAGGGAATGTAATTAACTTAGTCTAAGATCAAGGTGTGTTATTTCACCGAAAGAAGACATTTCCCTGCCACAAATTGAGTCTGAAATTCCAACAACACCTAAACAATCGACTATGACAGAAATATAGATAGAACAGGAGAGGGGCACAGTCAACCAAAAAGATCCTGAAGACCTTATTTTTTCCTCTCCTCCATTCCCTAAGAGATTAATAATACCAAAGCCAATGATTTCTTCAAATTTTTACCTCATAGGGGAATTAAAAAATATTTGCATTAAAATTCCTATTCTACAGGCTATACAAGATATCCCTTTTTATGCCAAAAAGATTAAAGAATTATGCGCAAAAAAGCAAGTGAGAAAAGCAAAGACTTTACCAACTATTCATGTAGTAGGTGTTATCACTCTAGTAATTCTTTAGTTGTGATATTTTGGTTTTTAGTCAAGAAAACTAGAGGTAACCACATACCAACTTTTAAACTCTAGGATCTAGCCTTCCTAGGGTTTAGAGAGGGCTCTCTCTATAAAATTTAACTTTGTTTTGATTTATAAAATATTAGGCTAGTTATGAATGTGCAATTTGGTTTTGGTTTGTTTGATTTGGTGGGAAAAATCACTTAATGAGATGGATAGTGGGAAATATATTTGTCCATTAGGCTAAGGAGTCAAAATTCAAGCAGACAGGACTAGGATCAAGACCAAAAAGTCAAATGTTTTCAGGGCAAGATAGATAACCCTCAAAGATCTTGGAAAGTTGTTTTGTGAGGTGATATGATCGAGATAAAGAGCAATGAAGGGTTATTTGATTCGGAAAAGGGAAGTAGTAGGCAGAGGTCAAACGAAAGAGGGAGAAATTAAGAGTTCCCTACTCTAGAAATCAGCAGAAAACATAGAAATGACAAACAGTAAAGCCAGGGTGCTTTTAACAAATCCTGAAGTAATAATCTTGTTCATTCATTCAAATTTAGAACACATATATGGATGCATGTAACAAAGAAAGATAACAATGACAAGTAAAAAATACTTCACTTCAATAGCTCATCACATGAATCCAGAAATATGATGATAGTTAGTTCGATCCAGTCTGCTACTCGAAATTTGAAACACAAAAGCCTTCAAGTCGACAAGAATGACTATAGAAATCTTCAACAATTTATTCCACAATAATACTTCAAAGAGTGAAGTATTTATACATAATTGTTTACAAAATACCCTAGAATGCTTCTAGGAATTATCTAAGGAAAATAAAAATATCTTTACAACAAAATAGAGACAATTGCTTAACAAATCAACAAGCTGTCCTATCTATCCAAATAAAATAGAAATTGATTATGGATTAGGTGCAGCTGGTTTCTTTAGTGTCCTCCTTGCTAGCTTTAGATATTTCAAGTTGGTTTTGAAATTTGATCTGCTTTATCTTATACTCTTTCACTGATTCTCTTTAATCTCTGATACTCTTTTGAACTCATATACTCTTTAACCACTGTAAAACTGTTTACTGTTGTAAAAAATCTGTTTTGACTGAAAATCAGCAAATTGTTTTTCTTCTTTTATCTTTCTACCTTTTACCTTTCACAGTAAATCTGTAAGTGACTGCCAATCTTCATTGTTTGGAATTTGTATCTTCTTTAGCTTCCTGAAGTTTTCATCGGCTTCAGTATATCTGACAAAAGTTGGTTTTATGACAAAAAAATGTCTTATTTCATGCTGCAGATAGAATAAATCTTCAAAACTTCTATGCAAAACTTTGCCAGTGGGAATTCCATGTCCTTGTGTCTTGTTCACCCGTTCCTTTGCATATGCTTTGATCTTTTTATTGTAGTCATCTTGAGGCATCAGTTTATCATTTATGACCAAAATATTAGGCAAACTCCTTTGCCTCAAATTTTCAAATTTAACCATAAACCTGGTTATGGCTATGTTCATATTCTTACATTTCTCCTCCAGTTGCTTCATCAGGTTCTTCTTAGTGATAACTTTCCTTATTTCAAGGATTGTTTCAGTTCTGTGAGTAATCTCAATCTCTTCTAATTCTTGCCTATTTTTGCTGTTGAGAAACTTGATAAGTTCTAAAGCTTGCTCAGGTTTTTTTCCTAGTTCTTCTTTAGTCTTCTGGATTTCTGCTTGTGTTGCTCTTAGTAAATCTCTTTGTTCAAAGATAACTTGAATTGAGGACCACACATCATTGATGGCTTCAATGATTCTACTCCATAGATGATTTTTTACATATGATATTGGCTCCTGTAAGGTTAAATCTTTTTGTAATTTCTTCAATTCTTCATTACTCCTATTAGCTCTTTGCTCTTGAGTTTTGGCATTGATTTGAGCTAACTTCTTTTGATCTTCAAGATTTTCAATCACCTATTTCAATCTATTTATCTCACTTATCCGAAGTGACATTTCTTCCATGGATTTTACTAGTTTGCTGGCTTCATTTATAGGGTGAGTTGCTGTAGTAGATGACTCTGTAGTTGATGTTGTAGATGATGTCACTGGAATTGTAGTAGCTAGTGGTACTTTGGGTGCCAACTCTTCTGCTAGAGTTTAGGACACAATTGTAGTAACCATAGGGATGACTATAGATGGTTCCTATCTTTTTACTGCTTCTCTTTCATGGACAAGTTTGTCCATTTGAATCTCCATTTCTTTTATCTGTGTTGTAAGCTGAAAGATTAAATTCATCATATCATCCTTCTAAGTCTATTCCTGTATAATTTCTTTGGCCTGTGGATGTTCACTTGAAGGAAGTTTAAGCTGTTTCCTCAATGTTGCAATGTCCTCATTATTTTTCTTCACTAACTGTTCTACTGCCTTGTCATTTGCAGGGTCATATCCCACTTGAATTACCAACTCTTCTAAAGATTTAATTCTGAGATATTTAGCATATAATGAGGCTTTGTCAAGTTTCATTTGATCTTTTATGCTTGTGATAGTGTTCTGAAGTTTTTGAACACTCATTGCTTTGGTTGCAACAGTAGAATACAACATCTATGAATTTTGTCTATGAAATTCTATTTGATCAAGTGCATGAATGCTTTCTGTTGGCACTTCTATATCAATCTTTTTGTAATCTGAAAATATCTTTGGTGTCTTCACTGTAGGCTATAATAATGACATGATCAAATTTTTATTGGAGTAATCAAAGGCGGAAAGAAGTATGTTTTGAATACTTGGTGTTTGCTTGAGATATTGAGAGTAAATATCATTTTTAATATTTTCATTCCTTAATCTGTTTGTATTTTTTCTGATATCTAGATCCTTTTCCTCTGTTGTCTGTGAGGATGAAGCTTCCATGTTCTGTTGTTTTTTATCATTTGTGCATTTGAATTATCAACCTGTTCTTCATTCTTATTCTCAGTAACTGGCTCATTTGTGATGACTGTGGCAGTGTCAACATTTGTCTCTAGTATATCTGCATCTTCTATCTCAATGGTTACTTTTTCTTTACCCACTGGATTTAACTTGGGCTTTTTATTGTATTTCAACTTGAACCTAGTTTCAGTAGTGGTTTCAGCAACATAGGTACCTTCTTCTCTTACTCTCTTGGTGGTTTTTTCTGTTTGATCTGCAGTTTGTAAAGTGTGACTAGTATCACTTTTTTTTACTGCATCTATTAAGGTATTTTCTGTCCACTCAGTCTGATTGGCATATTTCTCTATCTCTGGTTTTTTCTCGTGAATGAAGGGTGTTAGCTTACACTTACCCCTCATTTTACTTAAAATTCCTTGGGGATCATAATTCCAGGAAAAACTCTCTTCAAATCTATACTCCAATAACTGTTTAGCTGCTTCAGCCTCTGCATCTCTATGATTGCAAATAAATGGTCATACTTGATTATTCAATTTGAACTATGTTTTCTTCTTTGCTGCTAGGAAATTGATAGAATCAGATTTTAATATTTTCCTGATATACTCCAAGGAAAAAACCCTCATTGATACATGTTTGGGTAGTTTGTAGGGAAAAAAATTGGATCCAAAAGCTCTAATCTCAGTATGTTTTTCATAAAAATACCAATCACCAGTCTTGGTCTGCTCTGATAACTGTAAAATCTTCTTCATCTCATCATTTATCCTTGGTTGTTTAGTGTTTGTTAACATTTTTATCAATGGATGAATGAAGAAATCTGAAAACTCTGCATAGGTGAACTTTGTGGACTCTTTTCTGATCAAAGAGGTCCAAAAAATAACTGAAAGAGGATTTCCTTCTATGTCAATCTTTTGAAGGGTTAATGGAAAATTTTCTGCTTGAAAATACAAGAACATGTGGAAGAGGAAAGATGTGTATCTAAACACTCCTTCAGTAGGTAACTTAACCAATTGGTCATGGATATTGTCTACAATGTACTCAACATAATTGAAGATAACAGATGGAGGTTGTCCTAGTGTGAAAGTGGATAGGAAACCTAAAATGGATTCATCTGTATGTTCATCAGTGAAATACCCTAGGATGAAAGATAACATAGAAATTACATGCCTTGAACATTCTAGAAATCTTGAAGTAGAATATGGGGGCTTGATTTGAGGAATTTCTACATGCAAGGGCATGAATACTTGGAATATTTGGAATCTCTTAGGAAAATCAAGGCCAATGTGTAGCTTAGTAAGGGCCTCTATGGATAAAGGGTCTGCTTGAGGATTAGGCTTGAGCTGTAACATTTGATTAATGGATTCAACAATAATGGTAAAAAGTACATATTTGTTGGCATTTACTATGGCTCTCTACTCAGGCACATAATAATGATGGCCTAACATAATGACCTCTTGACATGGATGAGTAACTGGAACAACATATTCGGGCAAGTGTGATTCCCAAATTTGAACTTCTTCAACATTATCTAAATATTTTTCAAAGCTCTAGTTATGAAGTTCCAACAAATTGAATTGTACAACGGGGTCTGCAATCTTATAGTCAACATTTGCTAATGGAGTGTGATCAATGTCTACAACAAGAGGTTGTAGAGGATTTATAATGATAGCATTTTTGGAAGATGCAACTAGCGTAGGATTAGGCATTTTGGGGCTTTTTGGACTACAAAAACTCTGCTTTTAGGCTTTTCTGGCTACTTTTACAAGATTAAACAGTTTGCAGAAGTATTTTTAATTCTGGCAGAGATTCTTGGATTTAAAATAGGCAGAAATGGTCTTTTCTTGGATTTATCCTTTCAATTTCAGACTCTCAACATGATTTATAGACCTTCACTGGTTAGAAAACAAGAAACATGGGTTTCTTGTGCTTTTTCGCTGGGTAATTTGGGTTAAGAATATTTTGAAATTAGGCACAGAAGTTAGGCTACCTTCAGAGGATTTCTAGGCTTAATTTAGAGTTTTAAATAGTTTAGAAAAACTATATAAACTCAACAATTTTATTTAAAACAGTGCGAAGCATAGAACATAGTTTTTTTTTTCAGAAATTTTGATAGGGTTTGGCCTGTTTCTTAGATCTTTTAATAGACTTATTTGGATGAATTTAAACTCTGCCTTGAACTTTTCTTTATCAAGGTCTTTCTAAAACTGATAACAGGCTTAAATTCTGGAGGAATACTTGTTATACGCAGGTACAATGCTTTGAGGATGTCTCTGAGGTTTTTAAATATATTTTGTGATATGTTTTTGGTTTCTGGAGCAATTTAAAGCTCCTCAGAAATATTTAATGGCTACAGGCGGAAGCTTTTAGGTTCTGGGCATGAAAATAGTAAAAAATGCTTGTTTTCTGCGTCGGAATAGCACATACAGTGGATACGCACAGAAGGAAGGGATAAACAGTGCATTTTCAAGGTTTATTTAGGAAAATTAGGGTTAATTTGGCCTGCAATGAATGGCAGTCAAATCAGGCAAAAAGGTGGTTTTCGGGTTCCATAGGCGAAAAACCACTGGTGGTTATCGCACACAACTTAGGTGGTAAGTGGTTTTGAATGGATCGAGTGCGATCCAGTAAAAAGACGCCACGCCAAGGAGAGAGAAAGCGGAAAAACTGCCCATTTCGCATGGAAATGAATTTGTTTAAAGCATGCAACTTTATTTGTGATGTTTATTATTCACTATTGGATTGTGGGAGGTTTATGGGAACGATCAAGATCAGTGCATAAGATGCATCGGGATTGGAATGGGGCTGGGGTTTTAATACATGCGGGATGGTTTGTTTGAACTTTATAAATAAACATTTATTAAAGTCAAAACTTTAGGTTATAAGATGGCGGGGGGGTAATGTCACATATGTTTTAATTAAAACATTTATCCAATGTTCTAACCAATGCACGGGCGCGGGTTTATTATATGGTGTAATAAACTTTTAACGAGTGTTTAATAACCATAGGGGGCGCGATATATTTTATATTGATACATTTAAAACCAATGGGAATAAGGGCGGGTTTGATTTCATCATGTGGAATATAATAACATTGGTTTAAACATAAATATTGGGTTTTGTGGGTTATTTTAAATACAAAGGATTTAATACTATACGGGAGGGGTATAGCTTAGGGATTTAATATATAAGTTAGAAATTAATATGAAAAAGGAGTAATGTATGTAATGAATAAAAATACATAATTTAACACTAAATAAAGTGTAAATAAAGCATAGTTGTCCCTTTTGTATTTTTCACACTTAGGATAAATGCATTTTATGGGTTTTGAGTGATTTTGAAAGGAAATGAAATTAGTTATTTAGGGTTTTTACTTTTACTAAGTAAAAATGGGTTTTTACCTAGGAAAAAGGGATTATGATTATGGATGATTGTTAAATGTTGATGAATATGGGTTTTGTGCAGGAATTCAATATTTTTAACCAATCAGTTATCGAGCCTTGGTTCCGGTCCCAACAGAAGTCAGAGAAATGCTCTGAGCCTTTTTAACTGAAGGTTTAGAATACTGAATCATTGTGGGGGAGGGGAAATTAATATTTTTTCCCGATGATGCTTTATTACATGCTTGCACAACTGCTTTCTACCTACCCATCATTATTTCTAGCATTTTTACTTCATTTTCATGGGTGAATTTAGGCTTGCAACCCTAAATCATTTTTCTTTCAAAGCATAAAACTATCTAAGTCTAACCTTATTTCATCCAAGGGCTCAGATTAAACTGTTGAGCTCCTCTTTTATTCTCTATCTTATCTACTGATTTGTCAAGTTTATACTATTTGACATATCTTTATTCTCTATCTAAAACATGAAATTCAAAGCATGAAAAGTTAATATTAAACTGTTTAACTGATCATGGATTATGGCATTTATTGACAATATGCACATAATCATTATTCTTGCAGTAAAAGTAAATAGTAGTGGCATTTTGACTTGCTCACTTTCATGAATTATTCTTTTCTCTTTTTCTTTTGGGGTCTATCTTTTTCTAAGTTCTTTGATATTTCTTTTAGGACTTTTACCCTCTTTTCATTTTTTATTATTTTTCACTTTTCAAAATATGGGAAAACAACTTGCAGAAAGCAAGGTATGTACATATTTACAAGACTATCGAAGTCAATTAAAAAATTATGAACCCTATTATTATAGGACCCTAACAGTAGGGGCACTATGAGATTTAATTTTGGGTAAAGAAACACCAATAAAGTATGAGGATCCGAGAAACCCCATAGTTACAGTACAAATCTATGGCTACTCCTTCTCAAATACGGTAGTTGATTTGGGGGCAGCTATTAATATCTTAACCACAACAACCTGTGAGACATTGGGTATAACAGCCTTGGAACCTACATCTACCTTGCTAGAACTTGCCGACAGATTTGTTGTTAAACCATAGTGTACATTACAGGACATCCTGGTTTTTGTGGACTCATGGGAATACTCGATAGACTTCTTAGTTATCAACCCAAAAAGTAGATTAGATGGACACCCCCTGATATTGGGACGACCTTGGTTAGCAACGGCCGACGCTTACATAGGTTGTCGAATAGGTAGCATGACCATTGCTAGAGGAGATAACATAAAAAATATTGCTATATATCCCCCTATTAAACCAAGTCTTCCCACTGTACATATTTATACAAAACCACATACATACTAGGAACATAACATTTGTTCACCATTGACAATAGTTGAGGCACTCAAATTTAAAGACCAAATTGAGGATGATGTGATCAATAATTTTATAAACCAACCATCTACTTCAGAGAATTTATAGTGCCAAATGTTAAAAGCAATTCTTGATAACAAAGCATAGGAAGACCCCATAGCAGATATTGATGACCATCACATACCCACAACTTTTGTTCGTAACAGCATGCCAATTGAAATTGAGCGAGGAAAAATCTTAAATATCAATGGAAATTTGGATAGTAACCAGCTACAAAAGCTCGTTAAAATATTACAAAAGCATAAAGGATCCTTTTCTTGGGACTACCCAGACATGAAGGGTATAGATCCTCAATTGTGGACACATCATATTTACACTAAAAAGGATGCTCGTCCCATTTTACAGCCTCAACGAAGGTTAAATCCACATCTAAAAGACATTGTAAAAGACGAATTACAAAAGCTGCTAGATGTAAACTTCATTTATCCTATTTCAGACAATGAGTGGGTCTCTCCATTAGTAGTTGTTCCTAAAAAGAATGGTAAGTGGCGAATATGTGTGGATTACATAGAACTGAACAAAGCCACACAGAAAGACCACTTCTCCCTCCCCTTTATTAATCAGGTCCTTGATACATTAGTAGGAAAGTGTTTCTTTTCCTTTCTCGATGGTTTTAGTGGTTACAATCAAATCTAGATAGCCCCAAAGACCAAGATAAAACAACCTTTACCTGCCCTTGGGGTGCATTTTCCTATAGAGTGTTACCATTCGGTCTGTGCAATGCCCCAACAACATTTCAAAGGGCCATACTTAGTATTTTTTTTTATTTGATAAATGAAGGACTTGAGATCTACATGGATGACTTTACTCAATATGGGGATGACTTCGATCGAGCATTGCAAACACTGGAAAAAGTATTGTAACGATGTATTGATACCAGATTATGCTTAAGCAATGAAAAGTGTCACATGATGATGACCGAAGGTGTGACCCTAGGAAATTACATCTCTGCAACTGGAATACAGGTAGATCTGGAAAATATAGAGGTAATTTTTTTATTAGCCACACCTTATACTCAGACAGAGGTATGTAGTTTCCTTGGATATGAAGGATACTATCGTAGGTTTATAAAGATTTTTTCACAAATTGTTGCACCTTTGTATGCATTAACTAGAAATGTTGAATTCCATTGGTCTGACAAATGTGACATTGAATTTTCAGATTTGAAGAAACTGGTCTCAACTGCACCAATTTTGTGTGGCCCCAATTGGGAGTTTCCGTTTCATATTTATTGGGATGCATCAGATAAAGCGATAAGAGTGGTCCTTGGTCAAGAGGAAGACAAGAAGCCCTACAATATTTATTACATCAGAAAAAATCTCACTCTTGCTGAACTTAATTATACAGTGATCGAAAAGGAATTCTTGGCCATCATTTATGCTATAAATAAATTTAGACATTACATAACTAGCTATCAAGTATTCTTGTATATTGATCATTTTGCTATTAGATATTTAGCTAAAAAAACTATTACAAATGGAAGAGTGACTCGTTGGTTGTTGCTTTTGCAGGAGTTCGATATAACTATTAAGGACTTCCTAGGGAAGGAGAACGTAGTTGTAGATTTCCTGTCTAGAGTCCCAAAGACAAATGACTCACTCACGGTAGATGATCAATTCCCTGATGAGAATTTGTTTGTTGTGTTCGTAAAAGCACCATGGTACACAGATGTAGCGAATTATCTAGTAGTAAGAAAGCTTCCAAGGCACTTGATAACGAAGGAACAGAAGATGATTGTTCAATGTAGTGCTAGATTCTCCTGGATTGGTGGATATCTTTTTCATGCAGGAGCTGATATGCACATACATAGATGCATTCAAGAAGACGAGATTTATGAAATCCTCAAGGCCTACTGTTACACCATTTTTTTTTCATCTAACCTGTTACTATTAGATGGACCAAAGTACACCATGTAAGACCAATTCTACCTTAGTAGAATTGCTTTCACTATGAAAAATAACTTAGTAATCCTTAATTTATTAAGTTGTTTATGGTCTAAACAGGAAACCCCATGAAGAATAATTGAATAAATCCTTATTTGTTTGATTTTCCTCAAGGGATAATTAGTTAAACAATAGTTTAATTAATATTCTTGGTCATATTTAACCCAAAAAAGGAAAATTAATTAGATAAATCATTATTTATCTTATTATTTTCTAGGAATAATTATTTAAAACATTATTTAAATAATATTCCTTGTTAAATTTGACTAAATCATTTATAAATAATTGAATAAATCGCTATTTATTTAATTATTACTCAACCACATTTTAAAATAATAAATAGGTCATTTATTTATTTATTATTTACAAATAAAGGGATTTGACCAAATTCAAATTCTTTTTCCCTCCAACATATATAATAAAATATTTCATAAAAGTTGGATCTAGATTTGGTTAAGAATATTTTAAGTATGCACCAATATCTAGACTAACTCAATATTTTTTTATAAATATAAGGGTTTTTCCATTCATTCACTACCTTTGTTGCCTAAATATCACTCTGGATCTATACTTTTGGTCTGACTTTGATCCTCCATCATTGTCATATTTTTTTACTTTTTTGCTTGTGAACTCCCCTTGAGTTCCATTTTTGTCTAGGTTTTCTACACCATCAAGAGAGAGAGAGATCTTAGATCTGAAGCGCTGAGGACATACAAGAACCCATCCCATTGAGGGGGACTGGTAACATCTTTCTATGTTCCCTTCCCAGGTGTCATAATACAAAAATTCTTTAAAAATATTCTTGTCTTCTTCATTGGATGCATGGTGCAACTCTTATTTATTTGCTGTTTAATATCTTTAACTACATAGATATGGATTTCTGTGGAATTTTTCTTGGTCAACTAACTACAGATCTATAAAAATTGACAGCCATATTTGACGTTAAGGTTGTTTTTTATGCACAACTAAAGTGAGCTTTTTTCGTACGCTTGTGATTAGAATTCACACTAACAACTGGCGACTCCACACGGGTTTATGATTACGACTGCTGTCATTTTTCAGATCCCTGCATGACTAGCTGCTTCAACCCCTAGGGTTTCTCTTCAACTTCTTATTTTTCACTTCTTGATGTTTTTTTTTTAAACCCTAAAACTGTAAAAATTGTTACTTTCGTGTGTTTCTAAGCCTATTGCGTAGGTGACAGGTATCATCCACAGCTGAGACAACACTTTTTTCTGAAACTTTCTCCCGAGAGTTCTGGAAGTGCAGGTCACACTTTTTGGGCCAAAACCTGTGACCTCAACCTTCAGGGCACAGTAAACAGCCAGAAAACTGCGACCTCTGCTGAAAACATGTTAGAAACTGCGACTTGAACATTTTGCGGGATTTTTTTGTGATTTTATGGGTTTGTCTAGGCTACTGTTTAGGGTTATCTGACCTCTGTATCTACTCGTCTTGGACCTATACTTGCTCTATTTTACTCATCGAAGTAGGAACCAAGACCCCTAGCGCTTCAGTACACTTCCACCTTTCTAAGAGGAGTTTAACTGAAGCAGGTCGTCTGAGATTTCAGTGTGTTCAACCATTTTTTTAGATATGATCCTATACTTTCAAATCCATTTCAGATTGGTTATTAATCCATCCAAAACACATCTTTTCAATTTTGTTTGGTCCTCCTTTAGTGTCCCCCCCCTTCCCTTTAGGTTGTAGCCTTTTGCCACCTCATTTTGCAGCATTTTTCCCTCTGGTTTTTGTTGTTTTTATACACCTATTTCTAGTAGATCTGACCTTTAGATCCCTGTCCTTCTCAACTTTAAATCCATTGGCAATTTTGTGTGTTTTGGCTAGATTTTTCCAACCCATTGACTAGTTGTTGGGAAGCCCTCCTTATTGGGTTGAAATTGATGCATCTTTAGCTATTTATTTTCTATTATATTCAGTTTACTTTACTGTTATTTGCAGATTTATTTATAGTTATACAACACTTTTTTTCTTTTTTCTCTACACACAGCTGGGTTTAAAATTAAAATTAACACACTTATCACATACACGCACACCCTAAGTGAAGAGCGCCTGGTTTGCACCACCAGGCCAAGACTACAACATTATAATCAATTGATCCTGCACATCCTTGCCCTTGTTTCGACATTGTAACCATTTGATCTTGCACCTCATTACCCTTGTTGGTCTCTCTTCCTTCTGTGATCCGTGTCTGTTTTCCATCATTACGTCCCCAAGGCATTTATCCCGGAGACTTCTTTGCCTTCATCCTCAGTTTCCGGTAGGAAGACTTACTCCTCCACGTAGGATTCGAGTTAGTCCTCCACTGAGTCCCCATTTTGACTCTGCTTCTGGTTCATCAAGTTCCCCTTCTAGTTATATCCCCTGTTCTCCTACTGTCACCTTCACCATGTCTGGTTCAGGACCTAACGCTGGTGGTAGCCCCGACCCTAATGCTGGGAATACTACTAGTGGGACCGCAATAGGAACTATCCCGTTTGCTCCCTTGCTCCCTTATATGGCAGGTTTCAGTCTTCCTGATTTCAACCATTTGATCAATGGCCCCATACACCATGATCCTAGTTGGCCTGCTATACCAACCAAGCTCCCTTCTGACATCCCCAAGTTTGAAGGTCTTGTTGGAGAGGATCCTACAAACCATGTTCGCTCCTTCCACATGTGGTGTTCATCTAAATCCATCACCGATGACTCTATCCATCTTCGGTTGTTCCAGCGTACACTTGTTGGAGAAGCTTCTAAGTGGTATGTTGACCAGGCCTCCGCCTCTCATAGTAATTTTGTGACTCATGCCTGAGATTTTCTATCTTAATTCTAGCTTCCCCTTCATTATGACACTGGTACCGAACTTTTGACCTCTTTCTGTCAATCGTCTGTGACCTGCCTATCCGATCATGTCCAGGAATGGCGGAGAAGAAAGAGCCTATGTCAAGCCCCTACCTTCGAAGACCGTGTCTACATGAACTGGTTTCTTAGATCCCTTTTTCCTGCTATCGACAAAGATGTCACATCTCATTTCCCTCAGACCAAAGAAGCTACTCTCCAGATTACGTTGAAATATGACTTGATCTACGCATAGTCTGGTTATGTTTATACCATCTTACCTGATCTCCCTAGACCCAGTGGTGCCAATGCACCGGGAGCATCCCATGCCACTAATGGTATCATTGGAGCCCTTTCCCATCCGTACACTCATCCTCCCTGATCTCCCTAGACCCAGTGGTGCTAACGCACTAGGAGCATCCCATGCCACTGATGGTATCGTTGGAGCCCTTTCCCATCCGTACACTCATCCTCCCGTGGGTTATGGTTTCCCTCATGGAGGGGCCAGCTCCTCCAACACTTTTCCCCCTCCCGGTAGCATGTATCCAAGATATGGCATGCCTCCTCATTTTTCCCAACCCTTTTACCATAATGTTTCCCAACCTCCTTATTATCCGTATCCATAGCCTGGTGCTCCAGCTCCTCCAGCATTAGCACCTCCGCCTCCCTTGCCTTCTCAACCCCCGCAATAGTAGCCACCACCCCCCAGGGTCAGGTGTATGCACAAAAGGGTGCAACTAATCCTCTTACTTCTAAAAAGAAGAGGAAAGGAAACCAAAACCAATCTGCCCTAGGTAATCCAGGACCCAACCCCCAAGGAATACACCTAACACTGCTAACCAGCAATAGGGAACTCAGTCCAAGCAGGATAGGCTTGTTCGCATGAACAAACCTTATTCTTGTTGTGGTGTCTATGGTCACTATATCCACGATTTTCCTCTTTTACCTCATATGTATCAGATGTGGGAAGCTCAAGCAGCATCTCGAGGATAGCAAGCCTTCCCTTCGGTTCCTCCCAATGCTGCACCTATCCGACTGGTTGTGTTTACCAATCCTTTCCCCAGTAAGGATTCATGGCTACCCAACCCCCTGAAGGCCAGGCAACCACTCAACCTCCTCCATCTAGTACCTCTGATTACCAGATCCTCATGATGAACTCTGACTAACCCATTACTGTTGACCTCAACCTTCAGACTCGGTCCCGTCAGTACAACAAGCCTCTTGTTATGTTTGCCCCTGAGCCCCCTTCTTCAGGTTTCATAGAGCCTATTTCAACAACCAGTGGTCCTTTATTGATCCCTTAGCCTAAGGCAGAGGTTCATACCAAGATCCCCAAGGGACCATTACACTGAAACATTGCTTCTGGTAAAGCTGCCCATTCGTATAGTATAGTAGATGATTTGGCGCAATCCCCTACCGCCATATCAACGCTAGAAATCCTTCAGTCGCACCCTTCACAATTAAAAGTTCTACTCACTGCCATGGGCATTGTGGATCCTTCAGATTATTGTTTGATCATCTTTGATGTTGACTGGTGGCAAAATCCTCCCCTTCCTGCTTCCGTCGCCTTCGAAATCCCTGTCAATATCCGGAATGCCAACATTTCTCGTTGTACCATTGACCAGGGGGCATCCACCTGTGTGATGTCCGCTTCAGTTTGGAATCAACTCGTATCTCTTGAGTTGGCCCCTTCCACTATCACCCTCCGTGCGTGGGGGTGGCCACTCTTCCCAGCCCATAGGATTATTCCGCAACTATCCTATTACTCTTGTGGGTAAGATTGTTTGCATTGATGTAGAAGTCATATATGCCCCCTTAGATTACAACATTATATTGGGTCATAGCTATAGTTATGTGATGTCTGCTGTCCCATCTGTGGTTCACCGTAAGATGTGTTTTCCTCACAACGGAAAAATTACAATTTGTTTAAGGGAAAAATAAAATAGACACCCACATTCCTCTCCAATGTGTAACTAAAATTCCTCACCAATGTGTAACTAAATTACCTCACCAATGTGCATCAAAAATCACTCACCATTGTGCAACAAAATTTCCTCACCAATGTGTAGGTAGTTTTTGTCCTTTCTGGTTGCCAATTTCGCTATTTCTTGTTAAAAATTTCAACACAGCTACACTAGCTGATAATGCCATTGTTGTTCAATGCTTTGCTTCTCACTTAGTAGTCCCCGCTCTAACTGCAAGATTCTGTCATCTTTAACCTTGATCAACTATTGTACTTATGAGGAGTTATCTATTGTAGCTATAGCATAAGCCCCTGCGAATTGCGATAGCCTGGTGGGATCTTTGGAAGGGTATGTTTGGGGATCTTTCCACACCAAATAAAGTGATATATTCCAAGAAATAGGGCCTGGGACTGATCTACAATTATCCTTTTTCTTTGTCTTCTCATTACAACCGTATGTTTGAGATTGTAAAATACATCAAGAGAGGGTATTTATTTGATCTTTAAAACAACTTTAGAAGTTGTGTGCTAGGATGATTTCTAAATCATCTATATTGAATCCCTTGTCGGAAGCCCTAGTAGTGAGTGAAGTCTTCCCAATAGTTTAAGGAGTGTGAAATGTTTCTTTATTAAGTGGAGTATTTACCTCCTGAGATCCTTTGTTCTTAAGGGCTTGATCAAGTTGATTCCATATTTCATCTAGCTTACTACCCAATTGTGACTCTTCGGCCTTGTACTTTGGTGATGAGACTTTTTCTATTACATGAACTGTATCACTTTCTTTTGACGATGTCATCAAAGCTTCAAATTTCTGAGTAGGTGGTTGGGGAATCTTTAATGAGTCCAAAGGGAGGTTTTATAACCTTTCATTTCTGTAGAGCTTGAACTTATTTAACTCTTTCGGAATTAGTAAGGCTATTGCTAACCTTTCCACCTGTGAATAAGTTTGTGCCAATTCAAATATATCATCAAAAACATCAGGTTCATGAGTGAACTACTTCACTTTTACCTGTGATGTGAAATTATTTGTTGTATTATTAGGATCATACTGTCTGCTAGGGATAGTAGAAAAATTCAAGCATAGGATTTCTTCAATTTTAAGCACAATGTGCTTGAAATTTTCCAGGGCATAAAATCCACATTGAATAGGAAATTATGGCCAAATAGATTTATTTTCTTCCTTTAGCGCTTTGGTTAGGCCATTCCCAATAGTTTGGTAAGAAATTTCCCATTTGGGACATAGAGTGGAAGGACAAGTGGGTTGGATATGCTTCTAAAAAATCTAACATAAGTAAAATAATATTCCCCAAAGTATTTACCTATGGGTGTAAAGTCATCGTTGGCTTCAGTGGAAAATCTGGGGGATTTTTCATTAAAGACATCTTGGAATATTGGCAACATGTCCCCATGGAAGATTTTATAAAAATGTGGTTGGAATTTGGATTCCCATAGTATGTCACGGTAAATTTGAATAGGATATGGGTGATGAGGGGTCCATTTCCATCCCATGGATGCGAAATCAAAAGTGAAACAGATGGCGTCCATAATGTATGCACTCATATAGAAAGGGGGCATAGTTTTGGTAGAAACATTGCATTTTATCCTGTAGGTGAGGATTTGGGTAGCTATATTATTGGATAAAATAACCTCCCAATCCATGATGTAACCATCAGAGGTTGCATCTATCAAAGGTACGCATTCAACCAAAATTTTCTAGGTATTGGGACACCTGTATAACCTACACATCATAGCAGCAATGTAACAATATGGGCCAACAAGGGAGGTGAGGGAGTACATACCCTTAGCTTCATGCTTGTGTTTATTAGGGTCTCTTCTCCACTGTCTAATTGGTTCTGACTCGACCTCATTCTCTCTTGCAATATTTTGAGCAAATTTCTTGTGGTATATCTACTATGGTTATGGCAAGTGGTACCTTTTCCTCGGGTCTTCGCTTGTGGATGACCCGATTACTATTTTATTTGAGTTCAAAAAGGTTTTTTATGAGATATTCAAAAGGTTAATGATCCATTTAACCATATCTGTATAAGGGAGAATATTTGGCTGAGCAAAAATTCGATGTAGATGGGAATTGGCAACATCACTCCAACTAGTTTCAGACGTAGATGTAGAGTCATCACCCGTGGTTAGTTTCTCCACAACTCTGGGTCCTTCTTCTTCAAAAATATTATATGTGGCATCCCAAGAGGAAGTTCTGACATCTGGTGTGCATGTATTATCTAAGAAAAATGGGGGAATTTCAGTCACTTCTAGAGTAGGTGGAACCAGTTGCGGCTATAGAGTGGGTTTCTTATTATTCTTAGTAGCCTCAAACATCTTGTCAGAGTTTTGTTTTTCACGACTAGCCTACACAGAGAGAATTCAAAGGACGAATAATATAAATATCAGAGTAAAATAAATTATAGCATCAAATGACTTAAGTGATTAGAATCTATGCCTTAATGAACATAATCAATTATCAATCAATTGTAGTGATCAAATCATTGGATTTTCCGAGAAATCATAAATTCCATTACACTTGGCCATTAAATGGAAAAATGTGCATTCACATGGATTTCGTACAGGTCAGTGCCTCGTCGGATGTTTCACTTCGCAAGTTTCTTTTGGATGTATAACTTTAAACTTGTGATACCAACCTTCGCTAATATGTGATACGATTCATATAACGATCATAAAATAAAGGTGGGAAGAATCTATCGGGGCTTTTATATCAGAGTTTCCCATATCGAAGAATCCTGAGGAAATATTCCATTTGAGTTTTGTGATGCGATATTGGAAGGTTATATTGAAGAGATGCGATAAGAGAATTGCGATGTGAAGCTATGATAGAGCGAATGTGATATCAAAAGGGAACTATATCGGAAGAGAAAAAGTATTTACAGAATAGAGATTTCCGATATCATATTTGCGATAAAGGAAACGCGATAAATGACATGGCTCATTATTGGGGCCGACCTTGTATTATACGCATAGAAGCTTCTTTTTATTTATTAAAGGCATTCTATACTTTTCGCGTCTTTCTCAATCGGGGGGAATTTTCATCGGGGTTTTCTCTTGGAAGGGTGGCACATAATAAAGTTGCGATATGCGATTGTGATAAAAACTTTTAGGAGCACTTTTACCTTTTTTTAAGTTATTTCTTCATAGTTGAGTCCTGATAGGATTTATTTCTTATTGGGGCTAAGAAAGATAAAAATTCCTATTTTATTAACAAAAAAGGATTTGAATTAAAATTTTAAAGGGTCCCCATTATTTGTTAAACTTATTAGTTTTCAAATAGGGGGTTTTTGAGTACTACAAAAATTGGAGATTAACTCGAAGAAATAGTTATCTCTAAGAAAATAAATGAATTTATAAACTTTATCAAAGAAAAACTTTGAAAACAAAAAATATTTTGAAATTTGGATTGGTTAAGATAACTTCTAAATAAAAGGACTCATTTCATTGCAAATTTCTTGGAAATTTTTATAGATGAAGATTTTAGCTACCTGAATTAGTCACTAATCAGTTATGAGGATAAAGTAAGGAGCTTTATTGAAACTTGGTGTTTTATACATAAAATTATATATCATAGGTAGAGCCACTACTGCCAACAAGTGTCCATAGCCTCGACAAGGTTACCTTTTAAACAGTAATGAACCAATATCCCATCCACTTATAGTAGTATCTTTAGAGGTAATTATCTTTTATGTTTTTTTTTTCTTTTTTAAAGATTGCTTAAAATTCATTGTCCTAGTTTAGTGACCAGATAATGACAATGCCATTCACAGGTTGCAATAAGATTAAACAAGCCAGCTCATGATGAGACTTCTTATCTTATAGTTACATAACTATAAGCCATTATCCTGGTTTGGTGGCCTGTTATGATAATGTAAACACTATTAGCTTCCTATGATCATGGCAAGGAGACTCATGAAGGGACCTCTTGTATTTTAAGTTTTATATATTTTTCAATTACACTCTAAAAAATGTAAAATTACTGGATGGGTAGGTACATTTAATCCTTAAGAGTACTGGATGATAGTTGCAGCTAAAAGATGATAAAGTTTTCAATATAGTATTAAATTTTTAAGGAAACCTTTCATGACTAATCTACAAAAATAACTAAACCTTTTAAAGTTTTCAAGTTACAAGAGTTTACAAATTAATGGATAAAAAATTCAGATTTGAATGATAGATACAATACCCAGCTTCAATTTTTCAATTTATTTGTAAGTTCTTCACCTTTTAAAACTCATAAAATAATCAGAAATACCAATGAAAAGTCAATAATTTATCACCTATAATTATTTTAGGCTAAAAGACACGGATATGTACATATGGGTATTTATAGTAGAACATATGTTCTATCAAGAAAATTATTTCTTGAGAATTAGTCCATTAACGAGAAGAGAATCCCTCTTTCCCTATAAATCTTGTAGAATGAAAGTTGATGGACCTAATTGCTCAATAATATGAAATGGACCAAGACAAAGTTTTTGAAACATTGTGTGTTTACCCTTTTCCTCATGTGCCTTGTCCCATTTCAGAACTAAATCTCCAATTTGAAAGACTTTTTTGTTGATTGAACTTACATCAAAGGATGATTTGAGCAACTGCTGGTGATGGGCATGAACTTGTTTAGATTTATCTCTTTCTTCTTCTAATTTAAGCATTTGTGACATTCTTAATCGTAATGAAGATGAAGGTTTCTCTTCAATGAATTGCACTAGGGATAATGAAGGGAGGGCTAGATTGGGAGGAAGGATATACTCTTTCCCATATAATAGATTAAAAGGAGAAGTACCTATAGAGGCCTTCTTAGTTATTATATCATCCCATAAAGAAAATATCAAAGCCTTATTCCAATTCTTTTGATTCCGATCAACTTTTCGTTTAATGATCATGATGAGGTTCTTGTTAGTAGATCCCACTAAACCATTTCCTTGAGGGTAATAGTTTGCAAAATAATTCAGTTGAAGTCCTCTTTTTAAAGAAAATTTAGTTATATTATTTCCTTAAAAATAATATTCATTATAGAAAATAAGTGCATGGGGTAGACCGAACCTAATAATTATGAATTGATCAATAAATTCAATGATGTTTTCAAAATTGGCTACTTTTAGTGGTATTGCTTCAACCCATTTCATGAAGTAGTCTATAGCAGTTAGGATGAATTTATGTTGTTTTTAAGAATGAAGAAAAATCTCACCTATTATATCCAATCCCCGTTGCTCAAAAGGTTTCTCAATCTTGACTCATTGTAGAGGCAAGGTGGGTGTCTTCTGTCTCCTTGAAGTAGTTTGGAAAACTTTACATTTCCTCACATAGGAATAAGTGTCCTTGAATAAATTTGGCCAGTAATTACCAACATGCAAAATTTTGTGAGCTATGGTGTCTCCACCAAAGTGTCCACCAGCAAGTCCGTCATGTAGCTCCTGCAAAACCTTTTGTGCTTCAGATTTTTCTAGACATCTCAACAAAACAAAATCATATTTTTTTCTAATTTACACATAATCGATGAGTTGGTATTGATTGGATTTAAATCATAAAGCTCTTTTTATTTTATAATTTAGTTTGGGTGGAGCATAACCATTTTACAAATAGAATATCAAATCAGAATACTGAGATTCAGTATCAGTAAGACATACCTATGAGATATGAATGATGTTACCTGAGTCCTCATCGGCTGATGAATTGGAAACTCTAGCAATTAATCTACAAAAACCTTGACCTTTAACAATTTTAGCAGGTTTGGTTTTATGTAATATTCTTGCAGAGTAGTGACCCAATTCGCCATTTTCTCTCCTAATTCCTTTGGGACAAGAAATTATCTTACTTCTGGGAAAGGAATAATTAATCTGGTACGAGTTTTCAAAATAAAAGGTCTAAAATGATTGATAGATTTGAAGACTGAAAAGGATTTATTTTATACTTCTGAATAGTTTAATTCATCTCCCTGGAAATTTGAGCTGAAGAAGGAAATGAGAGCCTCAACCTTTTGCTTATTGAGTTGTGTTAGAATTGCTGCATAAGATAGTTCAGAAGAAAAAGTATATAATATAAACTGATCAGAAAAATTAGGGGTTGTTAAGGAGGGGGCATCAATGATGGCTTGCTTGATTGATTCAAAGGATTCCCTTTCATTATGACCCCAGTTAAAAATTGATTTTTTATTAATCATAGCTTGTAAGGGCTGAAAAATTTGAGAAAAATTTGGAACAAACCTTTTGACAAAATTAATTTTCCCAAGGAAAGATTGCATTGATTTCTTATTATGAGGTAAAGGAATTTCGAAATTTCCTTGATTCTTTCTGGATCTATACAAATTCCTTCTTTGGAGAAATAAATCCTAGAAGTTTTCCTTCATTGAGGGAAAATAATGACTTCTTGTGATTTAGTGAGATACCATACCTTTTTCATTTTTCAAATATCTATTTTAAATCATGAAAATGATTGTTCCTTTTCTTGGAATATATTATAATATCATCCAAGTAAACAACAACAATTTTATTTATTAGTTCTCTGAAGGCAGTGTCTATAGATTTTTGGAAGGTTGCTCCTGCATTTATTAGTCCAAAAGGAATTTTTTGATATGCATAAGTCTCCCATTTAATTTTGAATATGGCCTTTAACCTGTCATCTAGATGAAAGAGAATTTGGTTATATCCTAAAAAGCCATATAGATAAGACATAAGTTCAAAACCAACTATTGACTATAATATTTTCTCCATTGGTGGGAGTGGTAAATAGTATTTCTCACATGCTTTATTTAAATTTTTAAATTCAATACAAATACGAATATCACCATTCTTCTTCCTAACAAGTAACAGATTTGAAACCCATTTAGAATGTCTAACTGGAAAAATTATTTTGGCCTTGAGGAGCTTGCTCAATTCACTTTTAATCTGATTTTCCATATTTGGATGTATTTTCCTTAGCTTTTGCTGAATGGGATTTTCATTGGGTAACAATGGGGTAGTATGCTGAATGATGGAGGTATCATAAGTTTTCAAATCTTCATAGTTCTACGAAAAGACATGTTTGTACCTTTTCAATAAATGAATAAAGGAAAATATCTCATCTGGTGAGAGTCCAAGGCCAAGATTAATATTCTCAGGATTTTCTAATCCTAAGTTTACCAATTCAAACCTCAAAGTTGAACTCTGAAGTTTACTGTTGGTAGCCCTTTTAAACCTGTCTTTTAAGTCATACAAGTCTTCAAGTTTTAATATAGCTTTGGGTAAATAATTTTCCTTGGTTGTTTATTTCAACTATTTATCATGTTCTTCTTCATCTAATATTTGGTCAGAATAAGATCCTTCAGATGTTGGAAAACTCAAGATGTATTCGTCATCAATAAAGACACATAAATTTGTGATGTTGTCAGGAATTGAGGGGCGAAAAATCAATTCAATAGAAATTCTATCAGGACTAAAATCCTCAAGTGGGATGAGCTCAGATGCAACATTAGCTAAAAGGTCAGCACTGGAACTTTGATGTCTTGGGATCGGATAAATGTCAATTTCTATGAAATGTGAAGTGAGAGTTTGAAAAAGGGATTGATAATACTTTAAGTGACTAGAAACGCAATGAATGCTATTTCTTACCTATTTTATCAAAATTTCAGAGCCACCAAATATTTTGACATATTTTACATTAAGACTTATAGATTTACGCAATCCTTGAACTAATGCTTCATATTATGCAGTATCGTTTTTAAATTCAAATTCCAACCTACAAGCTAACATAGTATTTTCTACTTCAATACTTACTAAAATGCATCATGCTCCTACACCACCATTGGATTTAGAACCATCAAAATAAAGAGTCCAAAATAAAGAATCAATCTTAAATATAGGAATATATAAAATATTTATACACTTCGTGAGTCTATCTATGAAAAATTTTCAACCTGAGAGATGACAAAATCAACTAAGAAAGGAGATTCTTGTGCTACGAAATTACCAAAGAAAGATTAAAAAAAATATTTCCTAAGGATATTATTTTTAAAATAAAATAGCTCATTTTCTTCATCTAGATTAGTTATTTCCAATTTCATGTGTTTTTCTCTCTCTACCTAAATATGATTAGGCTTACTGTTATAAGGAAGCCACATGTGTGACCAATCTGTAGAAAAATAGCCATGTAATTTCTCAGACCCTTCTTATCTTAGGATCAAACCATAAAACTCTAGAATATCTACCACGAATATATCAATGATTTGACATGCTTTTGAATTAGAGGAAAGTCTAATCAGTACTGAATTCATCTCCCCCAATACTTTGAACTTAGTTCTATCTAACTGAACAATATGAAAATCAGACTTCTGGGGTGAACTATTCGGTTTAAGACAGACCAAATAGGGCATTATGTTAGATGAAGCTCCATAATCTACCAAACAATTGTGAACGTTTTTATTAAATATTTCAAAGGTCAGTAGAAAAGGAGGGGTATGGGCATTTGGTCTATCTTCAACTAAAATGGTATCAGTAGGATGAAATTTATCAAAGGAGTCAGTTGGAGGTTAACATTTTCCTTTAGAATTTTTAGAAGTGACAACAGTAGGAAAAGGATATGCATGGACTGCATTTAATTCTTTGAGAAGGAACTTTTGCTACTATTTTAATTTTCTAACTTCATATAAGAAAATATTGTTTTTTAACTTCTTCATATCATCTGCTATGTTATATTCTATGGTTTCAGAGACAACTAGAGTTTTAGATGTAGTTGGATAATTTGAAGAAGATGGGATTGAATCGAGAGATATGGGAGAATATTGTTTAATTGTACCTTTTTCCTTAGAATAAGGAGTCACAATATTTCTTCTTTTGAGTTGATTGTGGTGGATTTGCGGGCCCTTTACTCCTTGTATTGATTGTCAGGGCTTCCTTGTCTTCTTCATTTTCTGAAGTAGTAAGGATAAAATACCATAGTCCATGAGCTTCAACTAACTCTTCTTTCTGTGCTTCTTCAGCAGATAAATCCGATTCTTCTTCATCTTCGTCTTGATCTGATTCAAAATTATATATGATGTTTGGAGGGTGAGATTGAGAAGAACGTGCTCTCTTAAAAGGTCTAAAATATTTTTTTGAAGATTCGACTACCTGCTTCTTAATTTCAACCATATCATTTGAAATTTCTTTAAGGACCTTCTATAATCCTTCCAAATCGAAAGGATCTTTGGGAGCTTTCTATTTAGATTCATTTTTAAAGATGAACTTCTTATTTTTTCTTTCCTCAAGTGCATTTTTCTTTTCCAAGGAAATAATTCTCTTTTCTACAGATATAGCTTATTTCATGTTATCAAGTAAGGTTGTCTTGTTAGCTCTATCAACAAATATAAAAATATTTGAAGGAAGGGAATAAATGTACCATTAAATTTGTACATCATCACTAGGTTTGGAAGTGTCAGGGATTTTGTTTAACAATTGATTGAATCTAGAGTTGAAATCCTTGATCTTTTCATTTGGATTGACTTTAAGGTTAGACAAATCATTCATCAATGGAGCCTTTGTGCAATGATCTCCAAATTTCGTCAAATTTTTTTCTTCAAAAGTATCCCAACTATTTATTGATCCTGGTCTTAATTAAAGATACCATGAACCCGCAGATCCTTTGAAAGTATAAGGGAAAAATCTAACTACACAATCTTCTTCTACAAATCCATTAAGATTAATGGCTAACATAAAATTATGGAGGTGTTCCTCAGCAGGAAATACATCATCAGGATTATATTTTGGCAACCACCTTTCCAGATGTTTAGGAAAGTTATGGAGTGGTGATTCCATTTGGACTACCACTGGGTTAGTTCATGGTATGTTTTCCATTCTAGGATTTGTAGGAGTAGAAGACGAAGATGCAGTTGTCCAAGAGGCTGAAGATGGTTGAGTGGAAGAGGAAGTAGCCCCTGTAGTGCTCATGAATATGATAGCACTAGTTGTTTGTGTCAGAGGAATGTGAATGGAAGGATTTATTGGATGGTAAGAAGAAGGTAGAGAAGGATTTGAAGGATCAAATACCAGAGTGTGAGGTGGGGAAGATGTAGAAATATCACCAGTAGAGGATTGAATTTCTGAAGTAAAGAATTTTCTTTGATGAGTGGGTAGGGGAAACTCGAAAGGAGTAATTTCAAGATTTTCACTCTGAGATCAGGTTAATACACGAGAAACTCCTAAATATGATGATACACTTCCTTCAAAAATTTCAGACTGAATAAGTCTTTCTCCTGATCTAGAAATTCCTTTCAACACTTGAATCAAATTTTGAACTTCAGGTTAATACTACAGTGGTGGAGAGGAAATTTTATCAACTAACTTAGGGAGTGTGCTAGGAGATTTTGTGGTTGTTTCAACTTCAGATATAAGAGTGGGAGATTTTGAGTGTGATCTTGAAGTCGGAGGGAATTTTGAGGGGGATTGACTCATTTTATGACCTTTTTATTTAATATTAGACCTTGATGTCATTCATAGTCTTCAGGCCCTCCTTCTAGCACCAAAAATTTTGAAGTCTCAGAAATATCTCCCTCAACATCAAGGAAAACCACCCGGTCGGGTACTTAAAGTAGTTCCTTTTCTATTTGGAATGGTGGCTCCGGATGGGGATAATGGGACCATTTTAACTTGAAAATATGTATAAGTGAATGAATATGAAGTATAAAAATAACAAGATGGATGCGAAAAATGAACTCAAGTACAAGTTCTGACTTTATATGTGATTTTAAAGATTTCCTCAAATACAAGATAATATAGATCATCAAGCATTCAAGAAGTGAACACAAATAAGATAAATAATTTAATTAAAAAATTAATTAAATTAATTGTTTAATACATATCACATAAAATATTTTGTTGTTTCACTTGTAAATTTGTTACACATCAATTTGTCACCATCTCTGTACTCCCCGTTCCTTGATCCTGGAGGACCCATACAGTGACCCTTGTGTAATTTCCAAGCATGGAATACATACCCTTGAAACACACTTTGTCTGCCAATTCATCTCTCTTTACAACTTTTCTGGAATATCCCTAGAAAAACCTGATTTTCAAGGTTTGTGCTTTGTCTCAGTGTTTGACCCACGCGATATCAGATATTTGCATTGAGACCCGCGTCGATCGGCGCTCTGTCTTAATGTCGGACTTGTTAGACTCCTATACCAATAGGTGTCATATTTCATGATTGACTCGATGAGCTATGCAATATGTTCATACCTTTTTGCAAAGGTTTCCCATATTTTCAAAAAATCAAAAAATTTTAAAAAATGTAAAGAGGGTATACCCTAAAAGAAAAATCAAAGGGTAAAAAGAAAAAAATGGTTAAAAAAGTGAAAGAAATGAACCCCAAACAAAAATAGACCAGGAAAGTGTGCAAGTCTAAATGCCACTACTATTTCATTTTCTATAATAAGTAATTGTGTGCAACTTGTTAAACTTTTGCCACAATTTATGAAGAGTCAAATTGTTTAAACTTGACTCATTCATTTTTCAATTTCATGTTGTAGAATAGAGAATAAATATCTGGCCAAACAGTTTAATCTTGGCAGATAAGTAGATAGGTAGAGTAAATAAAAAGGAGCTCAACAGTTTAATCTGAGCCCTTGGATGTAATAAGTGTAGACTTAGGTAGGCTTGCCATGTAAAAGAAAAAGAATATTGATAAGGGTTTTCCAGTCTAAGTGCACCCAAATAAAGAAGGAAAAAATGCTAGGTTAAAGTAGGGAGGGTAGGTAGATGGTGTTGCAATATTACTTGTGATGGATAATGTCTTTAGATGTGTTAACTGTTACTTTTATCACAAGTATAAGACAGACATTTCACTTGATGTAGTTCAAGCAAGACAAAGTCAAAATTATTAACTTCCCCTCTCATTTTCCCTAAATATTTCAATAATTTCCCCTAAGTACTAAGGCAGTTCAAAATTAGAGGGCCTCAAGGCATTTCCTTGACTTTTGGAGGGACCGGACCCTCGGCCCAATAATTGGAAAAGCCTAAAGTACTTAAAATCATTCATCATCACACTCATTCACTTCCAAAAATTCTTTTCCTAGGTAAAATCCCATTTTACTTAAGAAAATCATGCGATATTTCATAAAAAACCCTCAAAATCACATTTTATCCTAAGATTAAGTGATGAAATAACTATAATGCAATTTGCTTTTAAATCTTCACTTTCTTAGTTATATTAATGTATTTTGAGTTTACATTGTCCCCTGGTCATATTAACATTGATTTTACGTATTAACTCCTTATAGAAATGACCTTCTCCTATTATATATAACTCCTTTTTATATAATATCCCAAAAAACCCATATATTATAGTTTTAACCAAAGTATTTAATCCCCACTCATTCAAATAAAAAACCCACTTTATACCCCTTTGGTTAAAATATATCATTGTATATTATTCCCGCCCCCTATAGTAAATAAATCATGTTGATTTAATTACTATATAATAAAATATTCAAAAAATGATTTAAACATATTTTATATATGTTCGAAACAAAAAATAATACATATTTCCTTCCCTGACTCCCCTTCAGGAATTAATTAATCCCCACGATTAATTAAAAACCTAACCCGCCAATCAAAATGCTCCTGATACGATTAATTGATAATAAATTGCGCCGGGCCCTCCTATTAACTCCCCGTCAAATTCATGTCCCGAAACACCGTTCGATCAGCCGCTCCGATCAACGGTTATTGATAATTCCGCTGGCCATCCTGATCCGAACAATAACGCGCGAAAAGCCGGTGGTTTTCAAACAGTGTCATTGTCACGCGTCATTCACTCTATGGAATCGCTGCTCGTTTGCTCAATACTGCCCTCCCTCAAAAGCGGTGCGAAGGAAACCGCTTACCGCCTGCCCTTTGTGACGCGTCCATCGTACTTTCTGACGTCATCATTAAAAACCCGCCAACCTTTTGACTTTGTGAATAAAACAAATATGCCCGCGTCGTTTTCATTTTCTCGTGCACTAACCAGTCTCCCATGCAAAAAATTTCAAAAAATCAACTGTTGAAGTCTGTCGACCGTTACCTTGCTGAAGAGAATTGCAGTTGAGTATTCCAAGGTTCTTCCTCCATAACCAGTACCTGTTCAAACCACTGTTCATTCAAATATTACCCGCCAATATCAACCGTTTACCCGTTTAAACACAAACACCCTAGTGTTGCTCATTTTCACCTGATTATGCAGTAAAACCATTTGTAACCCAACTGCGTCACCTGAAGCCTTTTTTAACCAATTCGAGCATGTTTTACCTCCCAAAAATCATTCTAGATTCACTCCACAGACCTCTCAAAATCAAATGAAACCTTTTCGACCTCCCTGCAAACCAATGCTTTCTTAACAATTTGTTTTGTTTTACAGGTGATAAGAAGACCACATCTTTGGATAAACAGTCTTAATACTAGTCATAAGACTTGTTTACTCCAAGAGTGTTATCAAATCTATTCAAACAAAGATGGAAAATAAAACATACAGTTGAAAGACAAGCAAAGGAAACAAGATATTAAATGATTTACTGTTGAAACAGACAGTAAAAACCTAAACTACACATTGAAGGTAAAAGGACACAGTAAAGAACAGTTAAAGAGTATCAGGATTAAAGAGTATCAGATTGAAGACCAAGTCAAGTAAATCATCTAGCATGAAGATAAACAGTAGGGAAGACAGTTACAAATCAGAACATACAAGTTCATGACAAAGTGAAGACAGATAAAAAATAGAGCGGTAAAAAGTAAAAAGTAAATAGTAAACAGTGAAAGTAAACATGAAGACATTAAGGGTTAAACAAAAATGAAAATACTTTCACCACATTGAATTTTGTCTAAAGTGAAAGTAAAACAGTCAAAGGAACAAAAAAGTGAAAAGATGAAAAAAACAACAAGAAGGAACATTTTTGCAGAAATTTCATGTTTTAGTCATTGTTTTGCAGAAACTATTGGGATCAATCCAAGATGAATTTTGCAAAACTGAAGGAGGTTTATGTTCTTAAGAGGACCATCTACAAAAAAATCTCTCACTTTTCTAACAGCTATTATGGTTTTGGAAATATTAAACAATGTTGGAAAGCACTTTTTGCAGAAAATTCCAGTTAAGTCATCATTTTGCAAAGAAGATTGTGGTAAATAAAAAGTACATCATACAAAAATGAAGGAGGTTTTTGTTCCTAAGAGACCCATCTACAAAAAATTATCTCACTTTTTGCATATTGATTTCAGAATGAGAGATACATGCACATGTTTACAGGCTATTTTTCAGACTCTGTAAAACTCTGTTTTACACATATTTTTACAGAGCCTATTGTGCACAGATGGAGAGGAATTTTAGGAAACTGAAAGAGGTTTATTTCACCAACATATTAATCCACAATAACCTCTTTAAATTTTTACATATCTATTACGGATTGAGAAATACAAAGATATTATTGGACCCCAAGTTTGCAGAATTGTTGGAGCAGAATGCACAAAGAAAGGAAGCAGTTAGTGACTTGGATGCCTCATCATCAACTAAGAGTTGGATCAAATTCGAATTCTCCTCTTTGTCATCACCTATCCATACAAAATAGTGCCAAATAGATGCATTAGTTTGAGTTTATTTTACTTAAGTTCTATTTATGTAAAATAGTTGGAGAGATTTGTGAACTAATCTTGATATTTTTTCAAGATATTTTAGTTTAGAATTTGTATAAATACTCCCTCAATTGGAGTATTGAGGGTGGGATTATTATAGTTTGCTGTAACACTGAATTTTTGGAATAAAGTGCTATTGGAGAAATTTCTTTGTGGCTAGTTGGATGATGGATTGACGCTAAAGACTTTTTACAGGATTCATGTGTCGAAATACGGATCAATAAGTCATCCTTTCCCTTGTGTTTTAAGTCTTTATATCTGTTTATTATATCATAGTGTTTCATTTCTGAATAATTAATGAAAGAGAATAAATTAGAAAGTACTTAAGTGTAATCTGATTTCAATCATTTTTATTCTAAATGTTTTCTTCTAAATTGGTTATAAACAATGAATTCTTAATTGCTCTTGTTTAGCCAGTTTATGCATTTGATTATTTAGTAAAGAATACTTAACTGCTCTTTATTAGTAATCACTCATTTTCTCTCTATGAATATGTTGAAAGATTCTTAATTTCCTTTCATCCATTCTAAACCCATTCCATTCACTTTAGATCTAAAATTGTTCTTTGGTTTGATTATCTTGCCCTGTAAAGCCATCTTTTGCTGATAAACTTAATCCAGTGAAACCATCTTTTTGACTCCATAGCCCAATGGCCTGAAACTACTTAATCTTGCCCTCAGTTACGGAATTCCACCATTCAAATTCAAACAAAACCCCTGAACTTTACAACTAGCCTAATATCTTCTAAAAACAAAGCTAAATTTTATAGAGAGAGCCCTCTCTGGGTACAGATTGGCTAGATTCTGTACCTAAAAGATTGGTTTGTGGTTACCTCGGACCCCTTTCCTCTTCCAAAAACTTCAAGGAAAATCTGAGTGATAACATACGCCGATCCTCTTTTGGATTTTTTTTTAAATAGAAAGGAAGCTTCCGTGACTAGAAGCTTCGTGAGGCGGTGAGCTGGAAGTTTGTTTTGAGGATATGGCTGAGGAATCCCCCTTTGGGCTTCTTGTTCCCAAGAAATAGGAACTAATCCAAAGGGTAAGCTCTTTTCCCATTATTTGAGGGCCTATAACGTCCTCCTCCATTGTTATATAAGGAGACCTCTTTCATCTCTGCTACCTTAGTCAGAGTCTGAGTTAGAGAGTTGGAGTTAGCATAGAGAGAAGAAGCAATCATAGCTTCGGGAGAATAGTGCAGAGTGTGATTGTTTTTGTGTGGTAGGAACATAGTGAGATCTTAGACCTTTATGTATGAGGGTGTTGCAAACGTGCTTGGATACGGACCTGTTGAAGGAGAGCCTCAACATCAAGGATTGGTTGTAAACTCCCCTTGTCTTTATCATAATAAAATGCATCTAATGTTTATCTTCCAATCTTGTTTACATCTATAATGAGATTTATAGAATTCCTTGATCAGTTACATAGGTTGTAATTGTTTTATGTTTGTCATTATTTTATGCTTGTCGTGGTGTCTTAAATGTCTGTACAGGTAATTGAACATTGGTAGCAGCGTGTATCAAGCTTGAGGAGAGCAACACATCAAGAATCTTTGACGGAAGACGACAACATAGCATTAGAACAAGGTAGGTCATCTTCCTTGCTCTGAATTTCATTTACAATCTAAGAAGGTAGATGTTAGTATGTTCCTGTAATAGCTAGACCCACCCTAGGGCTAGAGGGATCGCCTCCGTCCACAGAGGGGATTTACCTGGACAACAAATTGGCGACTCCGCTGGGGAGTTTCCTTTGAGTTTGTCACTCTTTGAGGTCTTTGTCATTCGAAGAGTTTAGTCGAATGACCATTTCCCTGTTTTTTCCTATGTTTTTCATCAATTACAATCTTTTAGTTTTTGCTTGAAGTGGAGAGTCTGGTCTTGGTTAGGATAAATTCTTTGTTTTTTCTTTTTCAGGCATTGACGTTCTTATTTGTTTAACAGTCGCGCATATTGGCGCTAGTTGTCAGTTAGCAAGCCGTGCCAATGGGCCATTGGTGCTAGTTTCAGCCCCTAAAGTCACACTAGTTGGCACTAGTTTCAGCCACTAAAGTCATGCCAATTCCAGTATGTGTGAAAAATTAAGGTTTTTTCCCTAAGTCTTTCACTAGTGTGTCTTTCCCTTCCGGTATTTTTCTCTATATGATTTACATGTTATCCCCTTCATTCAAGTTGGTTTGATTGGCTCATTGGCTTGGTTTTTGGTTGTTTTTTGTTGTCCTTTCTGTTGGGACGTGCAGCCTACATCCTGGGTTTTTATATGACTGTGCATCAATTGCCTGGTTGCATGCTTCATAGGACATCACCCTGCTGATTGAGCCACTCTCCTTTCTTGGTGAGCTATCTCTAGTTGATTGCCTTTTTCTTTTTTGGTTGATTGAGTGATCAAGTTTCAAGTGTATGTTTGAATTAATTTGGTCTTCTTGTTCACTTGTAAGCATAGATTACATTTCTCATTGTTCAGTTGAAAAGTATTATTTCTCTAATTTCTTGATGAAAAAGGGAATGAATGCCTTGTTTTGATGCCATGCTTTGAAATTCCTCTTTGTCCTTGAACACATATGTCTTGTAGCCTTTTGAGGAATTTCGTTAAAAAGTGTTCAAAACAGGATTGTATTCTTAATTTTTGTTGCATCCTTTTTGCATTAAGAGAATTTGTATTCATTTAGTTTTCATCTCAAAGTTTGATTTTCGTTAAAATGCATTAGATCAAGTTGCATTGAAAAGTCATGTTTGAAATTTATCATTGAACTTAGATTACATTGTTTAATGATTGGAAACTAAAGATCACATTGAGTGCATTCTCTTTCATTAAAATTTTGCATTAAGTAGATTCTCATTTCATCGAAAAATGTATTGAGTGCATTCTTATTCATTCAAAAGAAAAAGGAAATTGTGCATAAATTACGATTGCATAGTTTTCAAAAAGAGGATTTTTCATCAATTACATTGCATAATTCACATCGTTGAATATTTTAGATTACTTTTGGATAGTGAAAGTCATCTAGTTAGGAAAAAGTTTTGTTTGCAGTGTTACTGTTTGTTGCATCATTCTTTGAGACTCTTCCCTTTACTAGATAGCATTCATCAAATTTAAGGATTTCTGTTCTCATATAGCTGCATATAGGAGTTCTCTGATGACAGTGGTAGGGCCTTGGAATTGAGACATAATTCAAGATCAACCATTAAAATTTATTCAATTAACCTAAGGAAGCATTGAAACTTAACGCACATATTTAGAGGTCTAGGCTAGTGACGTGTTCTGGCGTCATTAAACCTAGTAGCTGTCGTTCGCCATCTGGTAGTAGACAACACTAGCATGGACTTGTGCTCCCCGTACCATCATGTATATAAAGGGAGACCCTCCTAGGTTGCAATCCTTTATCCATAGGAAGTTGAGCCTGCCTCCCTGTAACTGTGATACATCGAACACAACATTCGGGAAGAATACCTACTGGTACATCAAGTCCTTGGTCATTTATCTTTCATTTGATCACTAAGGTGTATATGGTAGGTCACGGAAACTTGGTACACCCTCTTTCTTAGATTACCGGAGTAGTCATTTTGGTCTTTTCGTGACTCTCTAAAAGTGAAAATATCATCGGGAACTTGTACTTTCATGCTCGTTCAATCTGAAAGTGACTAGAGTCATCTTTTGCCTGTTTCTCGACTCTTAAAACACGAAACAACAAAGTTTTGTTTCAGTTTCTTAAAATTTACTGCCCACGAAATATTCTTGGTTAAAGTAACATTCATTAGTGATTCATTAGGATTGAGGCCAATGGCGATGTTTCCAGGGTTCACCAACCAAGGAATCCCCTCAGATGGGAATCCTAGTCCTTTTCCTTCATTCGAGAATGTTGGTGCCCCGTATATGGCAACTTTGTCCCTTCCTGGGTTAACTATTGGTCTACCCATTTGGTTATTTTCAACATCGGTGGTTCTGAACATCCAAATGACTTCCCAACCAAGTTATCCTCCGCCTGAACCATGTTAACCCCATGTTGATCCTAAGGTTGACCCCTCACCTTCTTCACCCATTTCTTCACCTCATTCTTCCTCTTCGCCTGGTGAAAGTTTAGTTTCTAGTACCCAAGTGGCTAAGAAGAAGAAGAATAAGTCGAAGAAGAAGAAGGAAAATAAGCTGGGGGGGGGAACTCAACAACTATTTCTACCCATGCAACTAATATCGAGAAACCTCCCACTCTATATCGCAGAGTCAAATTCCCTTGCAAGCTATGTGAGGGTGACCACCTTCTTCGTGATTGTCCTGGTATTCCCAAGGTGCTAGAAGTGTGGTCTGTTAGCCCGATTCACCCTTCATCATTAGCCTCTGGGCATCATGCTGATGATGAGCCTTCAGCTAAAGATAATGAGACTCATAAGAAACAGGGTAAGATCAATTTTCCTTGTCGATTATGTGAAGGGAACCATCCCATTCATCTCTGTCCTCATTTGGATGAAGCTTCTAAAGTATTGGATACCCTTTCGGCTTCTGAGTCCTGTCTTCCCATCGATTACCAAAAGTTTTCTTCGAGTCCTTCGATAGTTCATCAAGTCATTGATCGAGATTCATCTCTGGTCAATTCCACTCTCTCTGAAAGTCAGCCTCTTGAGTCTATTTCTAACCAATCATTGGTTGAGAAGAAGGATGACCTTGTTCCATCAATAGTTCATCAGGTATTTTCTGTCGAGAGTGGGTCTCATCCCAGTCAGGTTCTTTTTATTTCCTTTGATTCCCCGGGATCAGAAGGCGATCCTCCCGTTTCCATGATCCAGGAGGACGATCCTCCGAATCCCGTCGATGTAGTTCCAAAAATTGATCCTCATTATCTCATTCCTGAAGTTCAGGAGGATGGTCTGTCCACTCCCATAATGCAGGGGGATAATCCTCTTATTCCTATGGCACCCCCTCCATGTAGTTTGGTTGCTTCCTTTTATTGGAGTCAATTCACGGGATATCGTATTCCTTCTTACGTGCCCTTTAAGATCATTGTATAGGCCTGAAATATGGTTGTACCAGGCACGATTATAGATGAAGGTGCCTTGGTTAATATTTTTTCCTCAACTAAATTTCAAGCTTTTGGTTCTCCGTAGCTTGTGCCTATTACTTAGAATCTGTTGGCTTTTCACAGAGGAACAAGTCAACCATTAGGAATCCTTCCGAAGTTGCCTATTACTTTGGGAGGGAAAACCGTCTATATAGATGTGATGGTGGTCCAAGGCCACTTGGATTTTAATTTACTCTTGGGGTGCGACTATGCCTATGCCATGGGCGCCCTTGTCTCTTCCCTCTTTCGTGTGATCTGATTTCCACATGAAGGCCAGATCGTGACCATTGATCAACTTTCATTCTTTGGTCCTAATGTGACATCTGGTCTACCGTCATCCCTTCCCGTTCCTTACCTATCAGTGATATCCTCCCCGCCATAGGTCAATTATGTGGCTACATGTCCCATGCCTGCATTCAGTGATAGTGTTGTTGTGCATCATGTGCTGGGGGCCTTGGGTTTTGACTTCCAAGATTTTTTGCTCCCATCGGATGCAAATGTTGAAAATGCAGCAAGATGATGGAGCTTAGTGAAATGAAGTCGCCTTTACTAAGTGGGCCCGCAGGCAAATTCTGGCGCAAAATCTATTTTTAGACTATGTCTATTTTTAGACATATGGAGCATGGTCCGGGGATTGCAGTATGAGATTCTTGGAGTATGTGTCATGTTGGTAAAAATAGATGGGACTATATTTTTTGGACCTATAGGTCGAAGTCTATTTTTAGACTGCCTCTCCTTAAAATAGGGAAGTCAAATATTATTTACCCTTAATAATATTTGGACTATAAACTTCAGTTTACTCTCTTGGAGCACTTCAGTTCGAGCCTTGGATGTGGCTCATGCATCTGACAGAGGAATTACGCTATTCCTAGGGTTTGATGGCATCATGCATGGTTGACTTTAGTTAGGACTTCAGTGGCAGAAGTTTGGTGGAGTTAATGAGACAGATAGTGGAGTTGTGTTCTGTTTATTTTAGTTGAACTAGTTGAGATTAGTTTAACTAGCTAATCAATTAGTTATGAGTGGAGTGAATTAAATATTATTTAATTCATTAATTAGTAACTTATTATTCAACTCAAGAACACATCAGTTCACTACAGTGCATGATCAGTTCAGTGGAGACCAGTGAAAGAGGTAGATGAAAGGGTGGAGTTAGCTATTAGTGGCGACATCAGTTGTGCATGAGATTTGCACCACACTTGGAGGAATTTCCCATGATGATTGCGCTGTCAAGCCAAGGAGATTCGAACCTTGGATCTCTATATAGACAGCCCATGATTGCGCAATAGAGGCAAGGCAATTGGCGGTGAGTTTTGAACCAGTAACCTGTTCAAAACTGAGCTAGATTGTGTGTAACTTCATGAGAAAGTACTGAGTACTTGTGAGGAGTATTGTACTGAGCTTGTTACATGATTTCTCCATTATAATATACACAATAGCTGCGGGGTTTTCAGCTATAAGCTTTCCCCATACATACTGTGTTAATGTGTATGATGATTTGATGTGTTATCGCTTGATTTTATTTCTGCATGTTTGATGATCTGAGTGGAAGAGATTATGTGTTGCATATAAATTTGAATTGTATGTGATCAGGATAGTCTTGGTGGATAATTAATCATTATTCAGCAAATTTCTACATGGTATCAGAGCTATTGAAGTTCATATTGATCATCACAGTGATTACAAACTGATTTCGGTAGACAGAGTCTGCATGCGGGCCAGGTAGCCTCCGGATTCATCTTTCTTCGGAAAGTGAAAGGTCTGGTAAACGCCCCTTGCAGTCAATCTCTGTGCTAGAAATAATTTGTTCTCACAGATCTAGAGCGGTTGAGCTTTGAGGTGGAATTCAAATTTTGCAGCAGTTTTGTTTCTTGGTGCCGGTGTTGAAAATATCTTTCAACGGTTTGCGACTCAAATATGCTCTTGAAGGCAGTTCGAATTATGTTGCATGGAAGGATCACATGGAGGCAGTATTAGAAGATAATGGTCTGAAGGAGTTCGTAGATACAGATGTCCAAAAGCCCACTGATCCTGCTGAAGTCGAAGCATGGCAAAAGAAGATGGCGAAATGTCGAAGGATCCTGTTGGAGGGCGTCAAGGATCATATTGTATCCAACCTGCATGGAAAGGCTTCTCCATTTTTAATGTGGAAAGCACTGACGGATCTATTCCAGAGTAAGAGTGACCAAAGGAAGCTGGCGCTCAAAGATAAGCTCAGAAACATCAAGATGGAGAAAGGCGACAGTATCGCCAAATACCTCACGAAGTTCACTCAATGCAGAGATGAGCTGGGAAGTGTGGGGGTGACTGCCGAAGACGAGGACATGGTCGACCTGGCTCTCCTTGGTCTTCCGAAGGCTTGGCACTCATATCAAGATAGTGTCAATGGTCGAGAGAAGCTGCCAGGATGGGAGCGCCTTTGGGCGGATCTCATGCAGGAGGAGATAAGGAGGACTACTTGAGATGGATCTTCATCAAAGGGAGCTGATGAAGAAAACTGCGCTTTGGTTGCCAAAGCAAAGAAGGGGAAGGGTAAGAAAACCTCTCATTCTGGTGCAAAGGGCAAGATGCAGGATATGGCGAAAGTGAAGTTTTTTCACTGCCATGATCACGGACATTATGCTACTAATTGTCCAAAGAAGAAGAAGAACAAGCAAGCGGGAAGATCTGCAGATGGAGAAGCTTTGGCTTCACAGTTCGAGCTTGAATTTTCACTGATCGCATGCTTGGTTTCAAGTGTGATGGGATCGGTATGGTTCTTGGACAGCGGTGCGTCATTTCATATGACGGGAGATCGAGAGTTTTTCTCAGATCTGGAGGACAAAGATTTGGGTGTGCACATCGAGATGGGCGATGATGGTAGATACAGTGCGACTGGTATCGGTACCATATCCTTTCAGAGGGAGTCTGGTAAACCATTTGTATTGAAGGATGTCATGCATGTACCTGGATTGAAGAAGAACTTGATCTCTGTGGCGATGTTGGAAGATAAGGGGTATGATGTGGTCTTCAGCGAAGGAAAAGCCTTCCTGCGCAGTAAGACTACTGGAGAGACCCGGAAGATAGGAGTTCGAACCAAGAACCTCTATCAGTTGCAAGTAGATGGCTGCGCAGCAATGGCATGCAAGGCGGGAGAAGTGGTGAGCCGGGATGATGAGGGCGAACTGTGGCACAGGAGATTGGGCCACCTTCACCATGGAGCTTTGAAGATACTGCAGCAGATTTCTACTGGGCTTCCTAAGGGCACTCTTGCGTAGTCAGATTAGTGCAAGGGGTGTACTTTAGGGAAGTATGTGAAAGCCACCTTTCACGAGAAGGATAGTCGCGCCACGACGATCCTTGAGAGAGTTCACACAGACGTGTGTGGTCCTTTCTCAGTTGCTTCGACAACAAAGCACATGTATTATGTGATCTTTGTTGATGATTTCTCTCGAAAGTGCTGGATCTTCTTCATGCAGAAGAAGAGCGATACATTCGCGAAGTTTTGTGAGTTTAAGGCACTGGTCGAGAAGGAGTCGGGGAAGAAGGTGATTGCTCTAAGGAGTGATAACAGTGGTGAATTCATCTCGGCTGAATTCAAGGAGTTCTGCAGCGCAGAAGGGATTCTGAGAGAGCTCATTGCACCCCATAACCCACAGCAGAATGGGGTGGTTGAGCGGAAGAACAGAACGATCGTGGGTGATGCACGGGTGATGTTGCATGATCAGGGCCTACCCCTTCACTTGTGGGCTGAGGCATGCAATACAGCAGTGTATGTGCAGAACCGTTGTCCTCACAAGGTTCTTGGCATGAGTACACCAGAGGAGGCTTATTTTTGCAAGAGGCATGATATTTCCCATTTGCGGATTTTTGGTTCTCCTGTCTACATGCATGTGACGAAGGATGTGAGAAGGAAGCTGGATCCAACTGCTGAGGTTGGAATATTTGTGGGGTACACTGATACACCTCACAACTACCGGGTGTATTTGTCAGACAGTCGAAAGACTATTGTGCGACGGGATATCAAGTTTCAGGAGGAGAAAGCCATGTAGTGTTCGCTTGAGAGGGAGCTACACTTGCATGCAGATGAGGAGTTGTTAGTTCCTAAGGAGGAGCTTCCGGATGTGGATCAACCACAAGAGGAAGTTCAGGAGGTGGAAGAAACCACCCATGTAGCGCCAACCATCAGAGGGCGCATGCGCACTACAGAAGCTGAGCGACTGGCTCGAGATGCAGAGAAGGTTGTAGGACCACCTACAGCACAGCGCAGACAGAGGCAGTCACCGGATCGGTACACTGGATACATGGCTCTTGTGGGTCAATGTGTTGTGACGGATCCATCCTCTTTTGAGGAAGCTGTGGGGGAACCCGCATGGGTTGATGCCATGATCGAAGAATATGATTCGATCGTCAGGAACAGTGCATGGGAGATTGTCCCAAGACCGGTGGGGAAATCAGTGGTGGGTTCACGATGGATCTACAAAGTGAAGTAGGCAGCTGACGGGAGTGTGGAGGAGTACAAGGCGAGATTTGTCACCCGTGGCTTCTCATAGATCGAGGGGATTGATTATGAGGAGACCTTTGCACCTGTCGCAAGGTACTCTTCCATACGGACGATCCTTGCTCTCTCAGCGCAGATGGGGTGGCACATTCATCAGATGGATGTGAAGACTGCGTTCCTCAATGGAGTCATTGAGGAGGAGGTGTACATAGAGCAGCCTGAAGGTTTCGAGATCTTCAGCAGTGAGTCGCATGTGTGCCGACTCAAGAGAGCACTGTACGGGCTGAAGTAAGCACCTCGTGCTTGGTACACTCGGATAGACAGCTACTTCACCGGGCTTGGATTCTCCAAGAGTGAGGCGGATCCAAACCTGTACCAGATTGTGGTGGAAGGGAAGCTGTTGATCATCGTACTGTATGTAGATGATCTGATTTTGACTGGCGATGAGCAATTGATACTTTCATGCAAGGAGGATCTTGCACGAGAGTTCGAGATGAAGGAATTGGGCATCCTTCATTATTTCCTGGGATTGGAGATTTGGCAGCGCAGCGAAGGACTGTTTGTTTCTCAGGGCAAGTATGCCCGGGAGATTCTGGAGAGGTTCAACATGCAAGGCTGCAAGCCTGTTGACACTCCTATTCCTGGTGGTTGGAGGAAGGAGGATGCTACTTCAGCGGAGGTAGTGGATGCCACTGTCTATCGACAGTTGGTGGGGTCGCTTATGTATCTGGTCGATACACGACCCGATATATGCTATGCAGTTAACCAGCTTTCGCAAGCTATGGTTAAGCCTACCAAGCTCTTTTGGAAGGCAGGCAAGCATGTATTGCGCTATATTAGAGGCACATCGGGATATGGTCTATGGTACAGACAGGAGGATGGAGCGAAGCTTTCTGGCTTCACTGATGCAGATTGGGCAGGGAGTCCAACGGACCGAGAGAGCACATCTGGAGGAGTTTTCAGCATTGGGTCGACAGCAGTTTCCTGGTACAGCAGGAAGCAGAGATCCGTGGCACTTAGTTCAGCAGAGGCCGAGTACATGGCAGCTAGCTTGGCTGCATGCGAGGCTATTTGGATGAGGAAGATCCTCACAGGTTTGTTCAGGTTGCATTTGGAGCCTACAGTGATCTACTGTGATAACCAGAGCTGCATCAAGCTCTCGGCTAATCCAGTATTTCATGATAGGTCCAAACACATCGATATCAGGTACCATCATATCAGAGATTGTGTTCAGCGGAGAATCATGATGCTTTCATATGTTCCCACGGAGGATCAGGATGCCGACATCCTGACGAAGGCGCTCACCAGGAGCAAGTTCGAATTCCACAGAGGCAGGATAGGGGTTACAGATAATCCATATCTTGCTGAGAGGGAGTGTTGAAAATGCAGCAAGATGATGGATCTTAGTGAAATGAAGTCGCCTTCACTAAGTGGGCCCGCAGGCAAATTCTGGCGCAAAAATCTATTTTTAGACTATGTCTATTTTTAGACATATGGAGCATGGTCCGGGGATTGCAGTATGAGATTCTTGGAGCATTGGTAATGTTGGTAAAAATAGATGGGACTCTATTTTTTGGACCTATAGGTCGAAGTCTATTTTTAGACTGCCTCTCCTTAAAATAGGGAAGTCAAATATTATTTAGCCTTAATAATATTTAGACTATAAACTTCAGTTTACTCTCTTGGAGCACTTCAGTTCGAGCCTTGGAAGTGGCTCATGCATCTGACAGAGGAATCACGTGATTCCCAAGGGTTTGATGGCATCATGCATGGTTGACTTCAGTTAGGACTTCAATGGCAGAAGTTTGGTGGAGTTAATGAGATAGCTAGTGGAGTTGTGTTCTGTTTATTTTAGTTGAACTGGTTGAGATTAGTTTAACTAGCTAATCAATTAGTTATGAGTGGAGTGAATTAAATATTATTTAATTCATTAATTAGCAACTCATTATTCAACTCAAGAACACATCAGTTCACTACAGTGCATGATCAGTTCAGTGGAGACCAGTGAAAGAGGTAGATGAAAGGGTGGAGTTAGCTATCAGTGGCGACATTAGTTGTGCATGAGATTTGCACCACACTTGGAGGATTTGTCCATGACAATTGCGCAGTCAAGCCAAGGAGATTCGAACCTTGGATCTCTATATAGACAGGCCTGGATTTCGCAATAGAGGCAAGGCAATTGGCGGTGAGTTTTGAACCAGTAACATGTTCAAAACTGAGCTAGATTGTGGGTAACTGTATGAGAAAGTACTGAGTACTTGTGAGGAGTATTGTACTGAGTTTGTTACTTGATTTCTCCATTATAATATACACAATAGTTGTGGGGTTTTCAGCTATAATATTTCCCCATACATACTGTGTTAATGTGTATGATGATTTGATGTGTTATCGCTTGATTTTATTTCCGCATGTTTGATGATCTGAGTGGAAGAGATTATGTGTTGCATATAAATTCGAATTGTATGTGATCAGGATAGTCTCGGTGAATAATTAATCATTATTCAGCAAATTTCTACAACAAACCTTTTGGAAACCATGACTTTTTAGTCGTCATGATCAAGGTCTTTGGAGAAGATTTCGTTTTTTTGTGTCAAGCTCCTTAAAAAATGAAACAAGCTCTTTGGAGCACAGTTCGTTTTCTTGTGTCAAGCTCCTTAAAAAATGAAACAAGGTCATTGGAGCAGAGTTCGTTTTCTTGTGTCAAGCTCCTTAAAAAATGAAACAAGGTCGTTGACTCAGAGTTCGTTTTCTTGTGTCAAGCTCCTTAAAAAATGAAACAAGGTATTCTGAGTATAGTTCTTTTACTGTGTCAACCTCGTTAAAAAACAAAACAAGTTCCCTTTTTGATTCAAGTCTTTGATCTGATCTTGTAAAATCCCAGTCGATTCTTTCACTTGATCTCATATTTGAACCTTCAATCCATCCAACTATTAGTAACTAGTTGTCTACTCAGGCGAATGGAATGAAGCTTGGGGGGCATGTACCTCGAATTTAGTCACCATGCTGGGGGCATGCTAACTTATTTCAAGCATATTTTGTTTCCGTTTCAAGCTTGTGTAAAAATGAAACCAACTTCAAGGAGAGTTTCCTGTTTCAAGCTTGTGTAAAAATGAAATAATTCTTATTTTATCTCTCGTGATTTCCATTTTATCAGCCTATTTTTCCAGATGAACCTTGGTTTTCTCATTCCATCGTCCCCATTTGCTTGGCCAATCATACGCCTTCGCTTGGTTGTTTCATCCATTCCCGAGGAACCGCCGCGATAAGTGGTATTTTTAGGTAGCCTCTTGACCTTTACTTGTTCAGAGAAGTTCCACCATCACCGGAACTAGTTTTTACCCTTAAAACCACTCATTCCTTCGGGAGGAGTAAAATTTTAGCTCTTTTCTAACTCTTAAAAATTTAAAATATTGCTGAGAATCTTGTCATTTTGAACTCATTAAAGGCTGCGAAACGATATCTACCCAGTATATGTTTACTCCTTTTTTGGGTTGGGATGGATTAGTTATGAAAAAGGAATACCTTAGTCAAACATGGCTAAGAGGTTCTCTCAGACATAGTTTTCTACCCTTTTGGATCTGTGAGACTACTTACGAAAAGGGACCTGTTATAGTTTCCTTTCTGCTTCTTTTCAAACTCTCTAAACATGAAAATATGCCAAGTTCTTCCTTTGTCAGACTCGTTAAAACCTAATGACATCATAAACTGTCACCATGACGTAACCGAGTTCCTCCTTCCTAGGGCTCATAAAATGTACTAGGATGGATTTTTCCGAAGGAAAAACTTATATGACAAGCATATGCCATCCTCTTCAAGCTTGTGTAAAAAATAAAGAGGTAATCGCTAGAAATTATGGGGGAATATGGAAGTTATTCGTCAGTTGTGTTAGCAGTATGTCACTCTTGAACATGACACTTATTTGCAGTTTGTGTCGGGTTGGGATATCTTCTCTCAATCACTTTTCCTCCATGGGTTTGGGAAATCCATTTGCCTCTCATTCGATTACCAATCTTGTCAACATAACCTCTGATCCTATTTGAGTCAAATGCTGTCAAATTATAGAGTCGCGTCACTAATATGTTAAAGAGAAAATCCTTCTGCAGTTTGTACATTCCTGATCCTCTGTTTCAATCTTGATTAACAATCATATTATATCCTCTGTTTCGTATCGATGATGTGGGATTCATTATGACCCTCCTTCAACTGGGTCACTTCCTGTTGACTTCATCTCATTATCCAGGAAGTTGATTTATAAACTCCCTTTTGGTACCTTGGAGCTTGCATGCCTCAATGGAAAGTTCTTTGCATTGACGACATGTCCTCATCATTGGCCTTCGATCGAGTGAATCTGCGGATTTTCAATGGCAAATCACTGTTCACATTCCATGGATTGTACTTGTTGTACCTTGAGAGCCATTTTCATTATTGGTGGTTTCTCTCATGCCCGTTAAAAACTTTCATCATTGGCTGGTAATCAGGTGAATTTCTTGCATGTTCGACTTCAGCTCACATATTCGCATGCTTGAATTTTTACTTGTTCAGGTCAAGATGGAGTGCAAGACCCTGGGTTTTTCCGGATTAAATCTAGGCCATGGGATATTTTGGCTTATCATGACTATATGCATGAATCTTTTGATTGGATGGCTGCGACCATACCATGGTCTCTTTTATGGATGGCTACGTCCATACCTTGATTCATGTATTTTCATCAGAGATTTCAGTTATGTATATGTACCTATGCTTGAATTGTAGGTCTCTTGACGACAACGTCTAGTTCCTTGCACGTACTTGTAAATAATTTCACCCCTCACTCGTGTTCGGACTTCATACTTTCGGGGGAATCTATTACAAATAAATTTGTCACCGTCCTTGTACTCCCCATTCCTTGATCTTGGAGGACCCATACAGTGACCCTTGTGTACTTTCCAAGCATGGAATACATACTCCTGAACCACACTTTGTCTTCCAATTCATCTCTCTTTACAAATTTTCTAGAAGATCCCTATAAAAACCTGGTTTTCAAGGTCAGTGATTTGTCTCAGTGTTTGACCCGCGCCGATAGCAGGGATTTGCACTAAGACCTATGCCGATCGGAGCTCTATCTTAATATCAGACCCACGCCAATCCTCTTTTGGAAATTTTTTTAAATAGAAAGGAAGCTTCCGAGACTAGAAGCTTCGTGAGGCGCCAAGCTAGAAGTTTGTTTTGAGGATATGGCAGAGGAATTCCCCTTTGGGCTTCTTGTTCCCAAGAAATAGGAACTACTCCAAAGGATAAGCTCTTTTCCCATTATTTGAGGGCCCATAACCTCCTCCTCCATTGTTATATAAGGAGACCTCTTTCATCTCTGTTGCCTTATTCAGAGTCTGAGTTAGAGAGTTGGAGTTAGCATAGAGAGAAGAAGCAATAATAGCTTCAGGAGAATAGTGCAGAGTGTGATTGTATTTGTGTGTTAGGAACATAGTGAGATCTTAGACCTTTGTGTATGAGGGTGTTGCAAATGCGCTTGGATACAGACTTGCCGAAGGAGAGCCTCAACATCAAGGCTTGGTTATAAACTCCCCTTGTCTTTATCATAATAAAATGCATCTGATGTTTATCTTCCACTCTTGTTTACATCTATAATGAGATTTCTAGCATTCCTTGACCAGTTAGATAGGTTGTAATTGTTTTATGTTTGTCATGATTTTATGCTTATCGTGGTGTCTTGACTTTCTGTACAGGTAATCTAACGTTGGTAGTAGTGTGTATCGATCTTGAGGAGAGTGATGCATCAAGAATCTTTGACGAAAGATGACAACATAGCATTAGAACAAGGTAGGTCATGTTCCTTGCTCTGAATTTCATTTACAATCTAGGAAGGTAGATGTTAGTATGTTCCCGTAGTTGCTAGACCCACCCTAGGGCTAGAGGGACCGCCTCTGTCCACAAAGGGGATTTACCTAGACAACAATATTGAAAGATGGAAATCTCACACATCAATAGTGAATAAATTCTTGACTGTATTTAAAGAAAATATATATAAAAACAATTTAGAATGATTATTGATCACATTTAAACAAAATAATAGTATAGAGATAATAATACATGATATATCAAAGCTCTACTCATGAGAGAAATAGATTTGGTTCAACCTCTCTATTCAGAAGATTCAAAAAGTACAATAGTGAAAAACTTCCAAATCTTTCCTTAGAAAAAATCATAACCTCTTCTTCATTGACATGAAGGGGATTTTATAGTTGAAATTAAAATGACAATAATATAAAATACACTAAATTTTGATGTCATTTAAGCAAATCGGCCTTAAAATAAAACTAAAGGACAATAATCATAATTTGGTTCAACAATATCATCAGGAAGGAGAAACTAATTATTCTCCCATTTGTTGTCGTATTTCACATGTACCCAACATGGGATTTAATTAAGGGGAATGGGTTGGCTTGATGTGCATTTGTCTCATGAAAACAACATCTGATAGTGCTAGAGGCAAGTGCATAGTAGAATTGGAAAGAGATCTCAACATGAGCCATTAACTATGGGGTTTCACCAAATATTGAAAATGATTCTCGATATTTACCTTCGATAAATTCTTTATGTTGTCAGGCTTCTTCTTGGACCAATCCTGCAAAGAATTCATCAATAATTTGACATTAGGTAGAGTTCCTACTCAGCATGCTTGTATCAGATTTACATCTAACATATTTTCACTAGAATATTCAGTGAGGTTACGTGCAATGTCCCTCGTACTAAAAATGGCCATCTCTAATTGTTTCAGATTCATACCCCAATGTCTGAAAATGATTTCCTTACGTGATTCCTCTATTCCTGGGAGACTAGCTGATCTCCCCTTTGCACTATCCTGATAAGCCACATAATCAAAATCCTTTTCTTTAATATCATCACAACATGTCCTCATATTGGACATGCTAGTGTAAGTATTTGCATACTACCATCAATGATCAAAAACACTCTTTTCATATCATTTTAGGAGTCCCACTTAGAAATTTTTAATCATTCCATTAGGTCATGTAAAAAAATCACTCTCTGATGGTAGCCCTTGTCATAAAATATCACTCCTACTCATAAGTTATACTTGCTGGCCCACCTTCATGTCTTGCTGAGCATATTTCAGTCATGATTATCTATTTTATCATGTCATTATGTCAGTGAAAGTCACCATGGAGTTCTGTCATTCAAGGTCCCATTAGGTCATTAGGTTTCATTTTCCAAGGTTCAATAAAACACCATTTCATTTGCATAAGGTCAGAAAATAATGAGAGTGATTGAATAACATTCCTTTATCATCTGAAAAATATTTGTCAACATGTAAAGATGATATCCAAGGAAGATTTCAAAAGTTTTAATTCTGCTTTCAAGTTATGACTTTTTATTCTGCAATGTAATTTTATTCAAAAATAGAGATGTAATTTATTTTTATTTTTAATGTAATTTTATGTTCACTATATGTAATAAGAACTATTCCCAAGCTACCAATTCAACTCCACATGCCAAACTGAACACCAAGCAAAATCAGTGTAAAGAGTGCCAACCTCTAGCACCATCGACCTGTAAAGAAAAGTCAAAGCGTAAAGGGTATTTTTCAAAGTTTTCAAAGGTGAAAATGAAACATTAGAAAGTGGGTTTTTAATCAAAGATCGAATTTCACACAAGTATAAGATCCTTCAGGACATCAAAAGAGACTTCATTTGTCTCCTTTACCATCGATCATCCTCAAGAAAAGCAGGGTTTTCAAGTTTTGAAGGAGAAATCAGAAAAACAGGGGAGGCACTGCATGTTTACCAAAGGGAGGGTGAATTTTCTTCTGGCGCTGTGCACTCGTGTGCTACGCTGTGCACCTGCATTGTGTGCTACACGCCTGCTAAAGAGAGGGCGCACCTGCCAAGGGTGCTGCGCACTTGACTGTCTTCTTCAGAAATTGCCAAAACGCCTCTAAACTTCACAAAATCACCCTCCAGACTTTAGAAATGGTTCTTCACACCTCCAAACAAGCAAGTTACAATTGTTTAATTCCTCCTCTCCATCAAGTAATTTTGGATGTGTGAAGTTTCTTAAGAGCATTTTGGTGTCTTTATTTAAATTAAAAACCCTAGTATTTTCTAAAAAACCTAATTACAATTCATTTTCTCTCCCTAAACCTTAATAAACCTTACCATATTGCAATATACCCTTTCCCAAATCCCTACATTAAAATCCCCTTTCCCTAAATATTCATTTCCTTAAAAACCCTAAACCCTAGGTACACTATTTTCCTAAGCTCCAAATTCCCTACACCTATAATTAATTTGCTGTTCTAAAACCCTCTACATCCCTAATCCTTGTCACATTCCTTAAATCATAAATCCATACCCCCATTTCCTTAAATTACCCTATCCCATTCCCTATTCCTAAAATCACATTCCACCTCATCACACCTCCCTAGGGTTTTAACACTAAGACATCATGGCAGAAGAAGAAAAAAAACCATATAGTGAGGGAGAAGAAACATAGGAGAGAAAGCCACACAAAGGGGGGAGAATACTCAGATTAGAGCCAATAAATACTAGGTAACTATTAGCATCTCCTATGGTTGTGACATGTTTCAAACATGTTGGGTGTTTTGAGTTCTGTGAGCAAATTTAGAAGGTCAAACACCATGCTATGTTGACCCGAATTTTCATTTCTAATATCCATGACAACCATGTTACTCTTGCTGGTGGTTCTTTCACCGTGTCAATTGCAATCATCTCAGCTGCCACCGGGATCCCAAATGTTGGGGAGAAATGGTTCAAACAGAAAGACTTGGAGGAGTATAACTATGAGCCTTTCATCAAACCTAGGAACAAGAATGAGAGAAGGAGGATTTTTCCTTTCTCTTACCTCCTTGAGAGATATGCTCCCATGATGAATACCATCATCAAATAATTTTCATGTGAAGGTATATTTACTAGATTGTATGCCTATCACATCTGATTACTTATGCACTTCACTAGGATAAAGATGCTCAACATACCCTACCACCTCTTCCAGAGCAATGAAAAGATGGCATTCATTGTCCAGAAGAGACAGTATGAACACCAAATGAACAATCTCTTTCACCACTCCCTCATCAAAATCATAGCTCTCCATCACCTCAAAAAATTGAACATTCCATGGAGTTTATTCATAGTTGATGACATATTCACTGCTCCACCTATTCAACATGCCTAAAATGTACCTTCATCATCTCATCCTTCCACATCCATTCCTCCATCTCAACCCACAGTACATTCATCATCTTCAGATAAATCTCCTTCATCTAGTTCACCACCATCATCTCCATCCCACATTGAGACTGGGTCACCTAGCAGAGCTGAGATCAATGAGCCTAAGGAGGCTAATGTGGCTGAGATAGAGCCATTGGAAAAAACAACTAGAGGGGTCATAGGTAGGTGTTTTCTCCACAGATTATGGAAGGGGCCTTTCCTTCTTCACCAAAAAAATAGGTACAGAAGGAGAAAGAAAAGATGGCAAAGGAGGATGTACATGAGGCATCCATTCATGATGAGGATGACCTCCATGAGACAGAACATTATTTTTACCTTGTTGACCTAGATGAGCATGATGATGATGAGATCACTAGTATAGTCATCGAGGGGAAGGATGCCAATATTAGAGAGCTCCAAAATAATTTTGACATGTCCAAATTTGTCATAAATTTCCTTGAGCAAGAGAACTAGCAGTTGAAGACAAAGCATGTTATTGATGAGGTGAAATACATCACAGGTCAAAGGGAGGCAAAAAAAGCTAAAGTTTTGCTAGATGAGACACTTGAAAAGTATGTGTTGCTTGAAGAACAAGAAGAAAAAACACCAAGAGGTAGACCTAGAACTAGAGGGTTGAAAAGAACTCTAGCTCTAGAAAGGAAAAAAGAGGCTGAGCTTGCTAAGCAACTAAGCTTGAATGAACAACTTACAATAGTAATCAATGAAATCAGGGAGTTGTGGCTTGATAGAGCTAAAAAGCACTTGGAGAAGCTTTTGGATAAAGAAATCAAAGATAATGACATATTGAGGAGGAAGGTCAAACATTATGCACAAAGAGAAAAAATTGCAATGGCCAAGCTCAAAAGAGCCAATGCAAAAATTGAGGCTTTGACCATGCTAGAAGAGAAAAGGAAATTAGATATCCTTACAGAGGCTTTACTCCAATCCTAGCACATCATCAGCAATCATTTCAACAATTTTGAAAATTTTTGGGTCATTTTTGCAAATTCTATGTTTTTCTTGAGTTTTTGGACAATCAGGTCACATAGACAACTGTCAAACGTGTAATGCCCTTGGCGTTGCTCTCTTTTTTGAGCCATATTTTGACCAAAAGGCCACCACCACTGGATGAAAAATGGTAAATACATCTCAGAAAACCACTTTGTAAGCCTTGGTTTGCAAAAATACTAGGTGAAAAAGGTAAAAAACTAGCAAAAAATCATGTTTCTGCCTCATTTTTTGCCCTCATGCTGCACGCTGAGTAGTCTTGGGAAGATTGAGTTTTGACAGAGCAAATGAGCTTCATTTTGAAAACTGAAGGCATATCCAAAAAATAGAGTTGAAGGGATTTCCAACAAGCTATCTTGGATCTAATTTGGACACCTATAACCGAGTCAAAAGCAGCCTGCAAGATGGAGGGCACATTTACCAAAGGGAGGGCACGCCTCTCAAACAGAGGACGTGTTTGACAGTTTACTGATATTTTTGAAATTTCATTGAAAATTTGACTTTTATCTTGAAAACAATGATTGCACTTATGTAATTGAGCATGGTAAATGTAAATATGATTTGGATAAGTTACCTAGGGGTAGATTCATGATGTAAATGTAATAATCGAAGTCAAATGAATCAGTTTCAATGTAATTAGGGAGGAGTCACTTAGAGCTACACTCCAGCTTTCAGTTCATAATTTTGTGGATCTCATCCTCAACTCAGGAATTCCACCCCTGAGGATGAGAGAATTTAGTTTTGATGTCTATATATTCCCTTTCTTCACTCTTAGTAAGGGTTGGAATTAGTTTGGATGCTAGTGTATTGATCAAGAACTAGTTTGGACTGGAAATTAATGAAGAATTGCATCTATTTCATTGGGATTCATGTGGTATGAATGTTTGGATTTTTTTTTTCTCTGTGATCATTTGTATGAATTTTTTTTAAGCTCATAAACATTTCATGTCTATTATATGATAAATTTCAAGTTGATAGGAAGAATACATGTTTTTCATGCTCTATTTTGGGAAAATTTTCATAATTTGTCCATTTTCTTCAGTTTAGGAAGAATACATCTCATATGCTCTTCCTAGATCCTCATTAGTCTTAAACCATCTCACCATATCACCTTTAAGTGCTAATCCTTCTACCTACCTTGCCCCATCGAATGGATTGCAATTCCATCTCATTTTCCCTAACCTAGTTCCCTTGACCTAATCCTCATCCAGCAAGCCCAACCCAATCAAAATCAAAACAAACCCTTCTGCACTTATAACTAGCCTAAAACATTTTCATCCAGCCCTCTTGGCTATGATTTTTGTGGAGAGATCCCTCTCTAACTTGGTAGGGCTAGATACCAAGTTAAAAGGTTGGTCTGCAGTTACCTCTGTTGGGATTCCTTCTTCAACCTTAGGGATATGGTGGAGTGATAGCATGACAATTGATTCATAAGTGAATCAATTGATTGGTGCAAATCTTTTATTGTTTTGAGCTTTTGGAAAAATATTAATTGTTGTTGGGTAAGGAGAGTGTTGAGCTCTCCTGCCTCTTTCTCGAATTCATCAATTTTTGGATTGCATTTCAGTTGATCAATCTTCTGTTATAGTTCCCGTATTTGAGTATCTTTACTTCTCGTATCAGCTTAATATTGAAGTTTCAAGTTATCAAAGTTATTTTGTAGCTCTGCTAGGTGAGACTGCTATTGTTGTTCAATGCTTTTCTTATCACTTAGTAGTCCCTACTCTAACTGTTCTGTCATCTCTAACCTTGATCAACAATTGTACTTTTTAGGCTTTATTGATTGTAGCTGTAGCATAACTCCTTGTGAATTGTGATATCCTGGTGAGAGCTTTGGAAGGGTTTGTTTTCGGATATTTCCACACCACATCAAGTGATATATTTCTAGGAACTAGTGCCTGGGACTGATCTACTCTTATCATTTTTCTTTTTCTACTCATTATAGCCCTATGTTTGGGACTGTAGAATACATTAAGAGGGGGTATTTATTCGATCTTTAAAACAACTTTAGAAGTTGGGTGTGTCAGGATGATTTCTAAATCATCTATATTAACTACCTTGTCAGAAGCCCCAGTAGTGAGTGAGGTATTCCCAGTAGTTTCAGGAGTGTGAATTGTTTCTTTATTAAGTGGAGTATTTAACTCCTAAGATCCTATATTCTTAAGGGATTGATCAAATTGATTCCATATTTCATCTAGCTTACCTACACTGTATTTCTTTCTTTTGACGATGTCGTCAAAGATTCATCATGCTGAGTAGGTGGTTGGGGAATATTTAATGAGTCCACATGGAGGTTTTATAACCTTTTATTTCTCTAGATCTTGAACTTATTTAAATCTTCTTGACTTACTCTGGCCATTTCTAAAATTTCCAAATGTGAATAAGTTTGGGCCGATTCAAACAGATCATCGAAAAAATCAGGTTCATGTGTGACCTGCCTCACTTTTACCTGCGTTGTGAAATTATTTACTGTATTATTAGGGTCATACTGTCTGATTGGAATAATAAGAAAATTCAAGCATAGGATTTGTTGAATTTCAATCACAGTGTACTTGAAATTGTCCAGGGCATAAACTCCACATTAAATATGAAAAGGTGGAAAATATATTTGTTTGCTTCCTTTAGGGATTTGGTTAGGACATTCCCAACAGTTTGGTAGGCAATTTCCTAGGCTACAAGCTTATCCAAGACATAGAGTAGAAGGACATGTGGTTTGGTTATACTTCTGAAAACTCTAAAATAAGTAAAAGAGTCTTCCCAAAACCTTTTACCAATGGTTGTAAAGTCATCGTTGGATTGAGTGGAAAATATGGGGGCTTTTTCATTAAAGGCATCTTGGAATATTGGCAGCATGACCCCATGGCAGATTTTATAAAAAAGTAGTTGGAATTTGGATTCCCATAGTATATCATGGTAAATGTGAATAGGATAGGGGTCCATTTCCATCCCATGGATGCAAAATCATAAGTTAACCATACGACATCCATAATGTATGCACTCATATAGAAAGGGGGCACAATTTTGGTAGAAAAATTGTGTTTTCTCCATTAGGAGAGGATTTTGATAGCTATAATATTGAAAAAAATAGTTTCTCAATCCATAATGTAACCATCAGAGGCTACATCTATCAAAGGTACCCATTCAACCGAGAATTTATGGGTATTGGGACACCTGTATAGCCTACACATCATAGCAGCAATGTAAAAATATGGGCCAACAAGGGAAGTGGGAGTGTACATACCCTTGTCTTCATGATTGTGTTTATTAGGGTCTCTTCTCCACTGTCTGGTTGGGTTTGAATCAACCTCATTCTCGCTTGCAAACTTTTGAAAAAACTGCTTATATTATATCTGTTGTGGTTTTGGCACGTGGTACATTTTCCTCTGGTCTTTGCTTATGAATGACCTGATTACTGTTTTCTTTGAGGTCAAAAAATTAATTTCTAAGATATTCAGATGGTCAATGATCCATTGGAACATATCTATGTAAGAGAGAATATTTGGCTGAGAAAAAATTCGATGTAGATGGGAATTGGTAAAATTGCTCCAACTAGTTTCAGACGTAGATGTAGAGTCATCAGCCATGGCTTGTTTCTCCAAAATATGGGTCCTTCTTCTTCAAAAATATTATATATGGCCTCCCAAGAGGAAGTTCAAATGTCTAGTGTGCATGTAGTATCCGAGAAAAATGGGGGAATTTCAGTCACTTCTAGAGTGGCAGAACGAGTTGCCGCTTCACAGTGGGTTTCTTGTTCTTATTAGTAGCCTTCAACATCTCATTGAAGTTATTTTTGTCGAGGCTAGCATGCATAGAGATAATTTAGAGGATTAATAGTAGAACTATTAGAGTAAAAGAACTTATGGTGTCGAATGACTTAAGTGATTACAATATATGGCTTAATGAACATAATCGATTATCAATCAATCACATCGATCAAATCATTTGTTTTTTTGAGAAATCATAAATTTCGTTACACTTGGAGATTAATGGAAAAAAGTGCATTCACATGCCTTTTGTATAGGTCAAGGCCTCATTGGATGTTTCACATCACAAGTTTATTTTGGATGTATAACTTTAAAATTATGATATCAAACTTTGCCGATATGCAATAGGATTCATATAACGGTCATAAAATAAAGGTGGGAAGGATCTATCGGGGCTTTTATATCAGAGTTTCCCATAATGGGGAATCATGAGTAAATCTTCCATTTGAGTTTTTTGGTGCAATATCGAAAGGCTATATTGAAGAGATGCGATATCAGAATTGTGATGGGAAGCTGTGATAGAGAAAATGCGATATCGAAAGGGAACTATATCGGAAGAGCAGGAGTATTTACTGAATAGTGATTTCCAATATCATATTTGCAATAGAGGAAATGCGATAGATAACTTGGCTCATTAGTGGTGCCGACCTTGTATTATATGCACGAAAGCTATTTTCTCTTTATTAAAGGAATTTTATACTTTTTGCGTCTTTCTCAATCAGGGGGAATTCACGTCAGGGTTTTCTCTTGGAAGGGTGGCACATAGAAAAGTTGTGATATGCGATTGTGAGAAAACCTTTTAGTAGAGGTTTTACCTTTTTAAAGTTATTTCTTCATAGTTGAGTCCCGATGTGTTTTATTTCTTGTTGAGGCTAACAAAGATAAAAAGTCCTATTTTATTAACTAAAAAATATTTTAACTAAAATTTTAAAGGGTCCCCATTATTTTTTAAACATATCAGTTTTCAAATGGGGGGTTGTTGAGTACTAAAACATAGTTGTAGGAAGAAGTCTACATTGAGTAGCTAGATGGTTTTCAGTTCTTAGATAAGTGTGATTATGTTTGCAACTTGAAAAAAGCCTTCTATGGTCTCAAGAAAGCCACATGGGATTTGTATTCTAAGTTGTATAGTTACTTGCTTAAGTGTGGTTTTAAAAGAGGAAAATACGATAATAATTTATATTTAAAATTTAATGATTGAAAATTGTTAGCGGAGATTGTCTATGTTAATGATACTATTTTGGGAAGTGATTCAGATCAACTAAATTTCCAGTTTGCAACTGATATGTAGGAAAATTTTGAGATGTCTATGCTTGGAGAACTTTCTTATTTCGTTGGTTTAAAAATTCCACAATCTCCCAATGGAAACTTTCTCTTGAAAAGAAATTATATCAAGGAAGTTTTGAACAAATTTGGCATGGAGGAATATACTTTGGTGATAACTCCAATGGTTACTAGATGCAAACTTATCAAGACTGATGAATAAATAGAGGTGGATCATACTTTATACATATCCATTATTGGAAGCCTCCTATATTTAATGACCTGAAGACCAGAAATCATGCAGGTAGTTTATGTTGGAATATTTCAAGAAGCCACAAGACAAATCCATATTCTAGTAAAAAAGAGGATTCCTAGATATCTCAAAGCCACAATAGACTATGGGCTTTTCTACCCTAGAGGTAAAGAATTTTTACTAACTTTTTTTACTAATGTTGATTGGGAAAGTGATGTAGATGACATAGAGAGCGCTAGTGGTGGTGCTTTATTTCTTGGTGCATGTCTTACATCATGTTTGAGCAAGAAGGAATCTTCAATCTCTCTCTTTACTGCTGTTATAGCATCATTTATCACCATTATATACTTGATGACTTATGCATTGGCCTTGGGCAACCCTTCCATTCAGACTTGGTCATACTTCTCAAAAAACAGTATCTCAAAATCCATACGCGACTCTTCCCAGACTTTTCCACGTATACATGTGGGTCCATACATCGAGAACCCACATATGCCATTTAAAATATTAAAAAATATATAATTTCCCTATTTTTGAGGCAAGGTTTACAGTTTTTCCTGTAACTTAACTACCCTAGCCCATGGCCTAATTGTTCCCCAACTGAAAAAACTAAATTGAGGAGGTACAAATACCACTCAAGGGAATGGCCTTAAGGGGGAAGAGAGAGAATTATAGATATTATACCCTGTTGTAGCCTTGTCCAAGTCTGATATTTCCCCTGTGCCTCCTGCACTTCCCAAATTTTCAGGAAACCCTTGTTTCCTTGAAATGTTCACCTTCATCCTATGTGACATCCATTGTGCACTATTCTTGGAAGAAGTTTTGCGAGGCTAGGGCTGGACAGATCCAGAGGATGGTTTGATCGAGGCCGTGGCAGATTTCAGGTGATATCTACACTATTTACTTATTTTACATGTTATCAATGAAAGAATTTCCATCTTGTTCCTTATGTTTACATGTCATATATCTCTTATATAGGCTTAATGGTCTTAAATAGTTCATTCATTGTTATTTCTAGGAGATTATGTATGTTTTTTTCTAACATCTAGAACATATATATGTTGTACAACTAGGATTTTGTGCTTGTTATTTGCTGGTTTGCAAGTTCTAAAGCACGAGGAGTTGTAGGGGGTTTGAACCCCACGAGATATACTATAATCGAAGGATAAACGAGTAAGATCTGCATTCCTTATTTCCTAGTTTAAAGCGTAGAAGTTGGTTAATTGAGTCCTTCTTGTGAAGACATGCCCCTGATCTGTGAAGGTTTATCAACCCAAGACCTTAGGGTAACATTGACCATAATAGAACTAGTGACTCCACTGGGGATTACATCCGTGTAATTCCTAGTTTGGGTTGTTTTATCGGTCTTGTAGGTTCCCTGACAGGTTTATCACTTTTTATAGTCTAGTAAGTCTTTTTCCAATCAGGCAATAGACCTGGTCTCTTGATTAGGCTTGATTTTTTTTTTTTTTTTTCTTATTTCTATTTTCATATGCTACTTATTCTTTGCACAACTATGTATACCTCTTGTATTTTCCAAAAGAACCATGTATACGTGAGTTTCTCTAGTTATAGTCGCGTATACACGCTAGTTACATACAACAAAACTGCATATGCCTAGGAAAAATTGAAAATTTGAGTTTTAAACCTTTGTTGTTTTTTCTATCTGTGGTGGACCACTCCTGTGGTGTATTTAAGGTGTCTGGAATGTGTTTAATGTGGTTTCATATCCATTTCTCTCTTGTTCTTGCGAAAACCTAGCCATTTGGTAAAATTTCCTTTTTTTTGTGATTGCAATTGCAGTTGTAGCACTAAGATCTCTTCCTAGAGTTATTGGTTGTTATGATCATTCAGAACAATGAGCCTCTACTTTTTTGCTCGTCTTGGCCCTATGCATTGCTTACCTTTTGGTTTTTTCCTTTGTTGACTACCTTGGTTTTCTTTATTTCTTGGACTAGCCTTGTAGCGAATCCTGAAGAAACCTTTCTTGTTTTTTTGAGTTTTTCTTCACTGAAATATTGTGCTGCTGTACTGAATCAATTGTTTGAGTTTTTTCTTCTTCTTGTTCATTTGGTTCCTTCTATGAAAGTAGCACAGTTGGCTTGAGAAATTTGAAGCCCTTTTGAGTCTCATTTTTCTTGATTTCGGTTCTTGGTTAGTTTTATGCTTGTCTTCTTGAAATATTTTTCCTTCCATTATAAGTGAAAAACTAAAAAACATTTATTGTTTCCCATTTCTTTTGTTTTGAGTTCATTTTTACGGTTTTTTCATATCTTTTGAAACATTTTTGTTTGTTTCTAGTCTTTGGCTCTTGGATTGGTTTTTATAATATACCAAATGGGAAAATTCAACAATACATGCTTGAAAAATGCATTTTTCAAAAATATAAGTTTAAAAAGAAAAAATCAGCCCATGAATCCATTAGATATAACATTATTACACTTAGATCTAAGAGGATATCAGAAACAAATGACTTTTTCCTAGTTAGACAGGCCTCACATGCTCAAAACAACCCAAAACATTGAAACCCCAAAACTACTACAAACATAAATTACTATAGAAAGAGACAACGCAGTTATTTGAGGGTTTATACTTAGAAATATAGAGACAAAATAAATCTGCTCATGTATTAATCAAATAAGGTCAAAACATAGATCTAGTCTCTTTTACATAGATCCAAGATGACCTGGGAAGGGTTTCTTGAGAGAAATGATGCACATGAAATTTCCTACTGTAGATCTATGGCTGATTCACGTTGTATGGCTAAAGCACTACATAAATATGTCTTATGATGCAGATAAATGGCAGTAGACTCTCCTACTAGCTTTCTGGGAAGTAGAATGAACCTCCTTCAGGGAAACTAGCTCAAAATATAGGGGATTAAACCCCTCCATTACAATACCTTAAGAAATAACATAGTTTCTGAAAGGGAATGTGCTATTGCTGAAGGTGAATGCTTGGCCTAACACCAGGTAGTGGAAAATATAGCACAAAATGCTCTCCTCGGATTTCTTAAACAAGATCTCCAAGCAAGAGTGGGGAAATTTCCGCATGAGAATATCCTTGCACTAAACAATGCAACAAACTTAGATAAACAGCCAAAGGATGCAGAAAGTCTAAAAAAAACACATACAAAATATAATCTTCAATCATGCCTCATATGGCTGCCATCCCTTCCATTATATAGTTGATGAGCTTCCTCACCAAGGGTCCCACCCAATTATGAGGTTGCTTCCATGCAAAGGCTCCTCCACCAAAATTATGCTGTCTACATTAGTCTTGCTCATATTTTTACAACGCTGTTTGATTTAGTCAATATTGACTGGATTAATCTTGACTGGATCTTCATGCATTGCCTCTTTTCACACTCAAGGTGTCTTCATTTTGACCAGCTAGATTGATCTTCATACACATTGAGTTGTCTTTATTTAGGATCCACTCTTCAAATATTAATGTTGTTGAATTGGTCAAACATGACTTTTTCCACACATTTTATACCCTTTTCATACATGTGGATGCTTGATCTGGTTATTAACATGATTCCTTTTCACATTATGGGGGATTTTATTCCTGCTTAAGCAACTTATGAGCCTCCTTGCCCATTTATTCATCTAACTTGATTTAAAAAGAAAAATTAATATTCCTATTAGCTACATGCTAATTTAGGAATATTATAGTCTTCCCCTCCCAAATGTTGCTTGTCCTCAAGCAATTACAAGGGTTCTGCAAAATCTCCCCTTCTCCTCTTGTGGCCTCTTCCTCCAATAGTCTCCACCATTGCTTCAAATTTTCTAAAATAATTTTGTCTCCCAATGGGTCCTCCCAAGTGTGCAAGTTGGCCTTTGGTGGATAAACCAAATGGCTCTCATCATGAAAGAAAGGAAGGTCTATATGGAAAACTTCTTGCTGATTAATGGAATCCTCAAGATTGAAGTGATGACAATCATGGGGAATTCCATCATCAATGAAGGACTCCCATCTCCATGCTATCATCCAAATGAAATGACTCACCTCCCAACATGGTAATTCATAGAAAAGCTCCTCCCAAATGCTCATGAGAGGTATGTCCCAAGTGCTCCAAATAATCATATGGCCTACCTCATAAAGAAACAAAGGATTTACTATGGTAGCCATATCTTTTCCCATGCTCCCCTTGAAACTTGTAGAGAAAAAAGTGTGGGAAATTCCTTCCCCCAAGGACACATACAACCAATGTGTCTTCCTCCCAACCATGTTCCCAAAAAAGACAAGAACATCTTCAACATATGGAATCATAATTAGAGTCATGTTAGCTGCCATATGCAATAATGGAGAAGGAAAATGGTTCCTCAAGTGCAAACAGTGCAATTTTACTCCTAACTGCCATAAAATATAAAATGACAAGTGTTTTTCCCAACACTTATTGCTGCCCCATCCATTTTGCATGCTTGGAGAAGGTGTATTATGGTTGGTGTTAATGAATCACACCATGAAGAGTATATCATATCTCCAAGATCTTCCACGGAATGACCAACATCACCCTTGTTCATGGCCCAAAGTGGCCTATGAAGCCCATAAGAAAAAGTGCCCCCTCTTGGAGCAAAGCCCTGCCCATGAGTGTTAATAAAATACAGGGAATTAATAGATACATTATGATGTTAAGAAATAAAAGTTTCACCATATACTTGATTCAAATTAGTGAGGTAGCTCATGGATGAGCTTCCTCTCACACCCAATGAATGAGGAGGTTGTAATGATAACTCTTCACAAGAGCTATGTTCCTCCTCAACCAACAAATGTTCCATGCACTTCCTCATATGAGAGTGCATATCTCTTTTGAAATCTTCCCACATGAATCCTTCCAAGATGGTACGATATGCTTTAATAATTCCAGTGGGTTTAGAAAACAAGATCTCATAGGCTACATTAAGTAGTTTCTTCTTGAGCTTGGAATCTCTAGTAAGATAGATCTGATTATGAGAATATATGACTCCATCAACTAATTTATAACCCCCATCTATCACTTTCCCATAAAGAACCTTCCATGTGAACAGGTCCTTGGAATATTCCATCAATAGTTGGGACTCTCAATAAGGATCTAGGCTCCCCAACAATGGCAACACTGTAGAAATCTGAAATGCAGCCCCTGTCATAACATGGCTCTCCTCTTTGTCATACTTGATGCCAAAATCACATGTTGGAGTACTATAAACTTTATTTTGCTGCCTCACTTGCAACTAATCTTTCTCAAGACAAGATTGAAGCAAATGGAAGTCAACCTCTCCTTGAAAAGTTTTTGCTTTCCAAAACATCCTTAATTTGGCCCATGCATGCAAGAGTGTTGATATCCTCTTTTCATGTTCAGAAATATATTTTGTGAGTGAAAATATCATTGGCTGCCCCAAAGATATAGAGTGGCCATGTGACATCATGTCCATGCCATCATAGACTTCTAAATTTTCCTTTTTCAACACAAATAGCTAAGTGGGAGATAACAATGTCCATTTCATAAAATTGCTTATCTCTCTTTTGAATTCATGAAAGATTCTCTGCACTGTCTAGCTTCTCCCAAGGCTCCTTCATTAGCCAAGTATGAAAATGCTTCCATAGTTGAGAGAACACTTTAGTTTTCCTCCAATCAGGAGGTCTCCTTGGTGGAATGCCTCCATGCAAAGATACATCAAGGCATAGAGCAAGATGTGTATGTGCGTGGACAAATTTGTCCTTGCCTTCCTTGCATAGATCCTCCTACCTTCTTTGTGTATCAATATTCTGAAATAAAGAGGGGTGTATTCTCCTCATCATGTGATGCTTTCCCTCCCCTTTATCTTTCAAGATATCACCATTTGATAAAGATGGCACATGATGCACATGGATTGTGCCACAATCTCCATATGTGAGATTATTTGGAACTCTTTGCAAGAGTGCAAGAGTTTCTCTCCTTGGAGAAATTGCTTCATATTCCTCTTCATGAGGTACTATATGTACCCTTTTCATGATTACACTGTGAACCCCAACGTTCTCTTCCTCCTCTTTAATAGTTGAAAATGCCTCATCAACAATAAGAGACCTTAGATTTTGGCCTTCTTTTAAAGGAGGTATCTCCATGTCTTCCTCTTGAGAAGAAATATTTTCATGCAATGGAGACTTTGCCCTTGGAAAGATATCATACAAGTGAGCTGAGTTTATGGACCCTTCTAACCCATGAAATTTTTTTGTTTGATTTCTTTTGACAGATTCCATAGAAGGTGTTTCATATGATTTTTCATCAAACCTTTCCACTATTTTTCTAATGAAATTTGCATAAGTAGATGTATTTGCATTATTTAAGGAAAAAGATTCAAACAAACACCAAGCATAGGCCTTACCCTCAAGATGTAGTGCTACTACTTTGATGGCTTCCTTTTCTAAAACTTGATGTTGTTGCACATAGGTGTCTAGCTCCTTCACCCAAGCCCTAGCTGGACATTTAGGTGACCCATCAAAAGTAGATAGAAAGAATATACCCACACCATGTTGCTTGATCCTTATGCTTCTTTCCTCCTTGATCTTGCAAAACCCTTGGAAGTTCAAGTGATCTTTGAACCCCTTAGATTGAGCTTCATACTCTTGCAAATAATCACCAAGAGTCTCCTTCTTTGGCACATCTCCTTTCTTCTTCTTCTTTGTCATGAAAAAGTGGCTGATAGAGCATTGTAAATAAGATGATGTGGTTGAATGCTCACACCCATAATATGAGGAATTAGAGATTTCCTCATGTATAGATATTGTAGATCTTGTTGCGGGATCTCCATGTTTTTCCCTCCTTATTTCTTTAATGTCTTTGCTTATACCTTGCAGATTTTGAAAGAGAAGTTCTGAGAACCTCTTTCCTCTAGATAATAAGGGCTTGATTTGATCTCTCTTGCAGATCTTATCCTTCCCATGAGAAGACTCCATAATTTTTGAAGGACATAGGTTGAGCCAAGATTAGGGCTCTAATACCATTGTAATATCCTAAATGGGAAAATTCAACAATACATGCTTGAAAAATGATTTTTTTTCAGAAATATAAGTTTAAAAATAAAAATTAAGCCCATGAATCCATTAGATCTAACATTATTACACTTAGATCTAAGAGGAGATCAGAAACAAATGACTTTTTCCTAGTTAGACAGGCCTCCCATGCTCAAAACAGCCCAAAACACTAAAATCCCAAGACTGCTACAAACAGAAATTATTGCAGAAAGAGACAGTGCAGTTATTTAAGGGTTTATACTAAAAAATATAGAGAAAAAATAGATCTGCTCATGTATTAATCAAATAAGGTCAAAATAGAGATCTAGTCTCTTTTACATAGATCCAAGATGACCCGGGAAGGGTTTCTTGACAAAAATGATGCACATGAAATTTCCTACTGCAGATCTATGGATGAATCATGTTGTATGGCTGAAGCACTACATAAATATGGCTGATCATGCAAATAAATGGTAGTAGACTCTCCTACTAGCTTTCCTGGAAGTAGAATGAACCTCCTTCAGGGAAACTAGCTCAAAAATCAAGGGATTAAACCCCTCCACTACAATACCTTAAGAAATAACACAGTTTCTGAAGGTGATTGCTTGGCCTAACACCAGGTAGTGGAAAATATAGCACAAAATTCTCTCCTCAGATTTCTTAAACAAGATCTCCAAGCAAGAGTGGGGAAATTCCTGCATGAGAAGATCCTTGCACTAAACAGTGCAACAAACTTATCTAAACAGCCAAAGGATGCAGAAATTCTAAACATACCACATAAAAAATATAATCTTTAATCATGCCTCATATGGCTACCATCCCTTCCATTATATAGTTGATGAGCTTCCTCACCAATGGTCCCACCCAATTATGAGGTTGCTTCCATGCAAAGGCTCCTCCACCAAAATTACATTGTCTCCATTAGTCTTGCTCATATTTTTATAGCACTGTTTGATTTAGTCAATATTGACTAGATCAACCTTGAATGGATCTTCATGCATTGTCTCTTTCCACACTCAAGGTGTCTTCATTTCACTAGCTAGATTGATCTTAATTCACATTGAGCTGTCTTTATTTAGGATCCACTCTTAAGATATTAATGCTGTTGACTTGGTGAAAATTGACTTTGTCCACAAATTTTAGAAGCTCTTCATACATGTGGATGCTTGATAAGGTTATTAACATGATCCATTTTCACATTATGAGGGATTTTATTCCTACTTAAGCAACTTATGAGCCTCCTTACCCATTTATTCATCTAACTTGATTTTAAAAACAAAATTAATATTCCTATTAGCCACATCCTAATTTAGGCATATTACAGTATTCCCCTCCCAAATGTTGCTTGTCCTCAAGCAACTGTAAGGGTGCTGCAAAATCTCCCCTTCTCCTCTTGTGACCTCTTCCTCCAATAGTCTCCACCATTGCTTCAGATTTTCTGAAATAATTCTATCTCCCAATGGGTCCTCACAAGTGTGCAAGTTGGCCTTTGGTGGATAAACCAAATGGCTCTCATCATGAAATAAAGGAAGGTACATATGGAAACCTTCTTGCTGATTAATGGCCTCCTTAATATAGAAGTGATGATAGTCATGGAGAATTCCATCGTCAATGAAGGACTCTCATCTCCATGCTATCATCGAAATGAAATGAATCACCTCCCAGTTTGGTAATTCATAGAAAAGCTCCTCCAAAATGCTCATGAGAGGTATGTCCCAAGTGCTCCAAAAAATCATATGGCCTACCTCATAAAGAAACAAAGGATCTACTATGGTAGCCATCTCTTTTCCCATGCTCCTCTTGAAACCTGTAGTGCAAAAAGTGTGGGAAATTCCTTCCCCCAAGGACACATCCAACCAATGTGTCTTCCTCCCAACCATGTTCCCAACAAAGACAAGAACATCTTCAGCATATGGAATCATAATTAGAGTCATGCTAGCTACCATATGCAATAATGGAGAAGGACAATGGTCCCTCAAGTGCAAGCAGCACAGTTTTACTCCTAACTGCCATAGAATATAAAATGACAAGTGTTTTTCCCAACACTTGTTTGCTACCCCATCCTTCTTGCATGCTTGGAGAAGGTGTATGATGGTTGGTGTTAGTGAATCACACCATGAAGAGTACATAATATCTCCAATATCTTCCACGGAATGACCAACATCACCCTTGTTCATGGCCCAAAGTGGCTTGTGAAGCCCATAAAAAAAAGTGCGCCTTCTTGGGGCAAAGCCCTGCACATGAGTGTTAAGAAAATACAAGCATATAGTAGATACATTATGATTTTCAGAAATACAAGTTTCACCATATACTTGATTCAAATTAATGAGGTTTCTCATGGATGAGCTTCCTCTCGCACCCAATGAATGAGGAGGTGGTAATGATAACTCTTCATAAGAGCTATGTTCCTCCTCAACCAACAAATGTTCCATGCACTTCCTCATATGAGAGTGCATCTCCCCTTTGAAATATTCCCACATGAATCCTTCCAAGATGGTACGGTATGCTTTAATAAATCCAGTGGGTTTAGAAAGCAAGATCTCATAGGCTGCATTAAGTAGTTTCTTCTTGAGCTTGGAGTCTCTAGTAAGATAGATCTGATTATGAGAATATATGACTCCATCAACTAATTTATACCCCCCATCCATCACTTTCCCATCAAGAACCTTACATGTGAAGAGGTCCTTGGAATATTCCATCAATAGTTGGGACTCCCAAAAAGGATCTATGCTCCCCAACAATGACAACGCTATAGAAATTTGAAATGCAGACCCTGTCATAACATGGCTCTCCTCTTTGTCATACTTGATGCCAAAGTCACATGTTGGAGTACTATCAACTTTCTTTTGCTGCCTCTCTTGCAACCGATATTGCTCAAGACAAGATTGAAGCAGATGGAAGTCAACCTCTCCTTGAAATTTTTTTTCTTTCCAAAACTTCCTTAATTTGGCCCATGCATGCAAGAGTGTTGATATCCTCTTTTCATGTTTAGAAATCTCTTTTGTGAGTGAAAATATCATTGGCTACCCCAAATATATGGAGTGGCCATGTGACATCATGTCCATTCCATCATAGACTTCTGAATTTTCCTTTTTCATCACAAATAGTTGAGTGGGAGATAGCGATGTTCATTTTAGAAAATTGCTTATCTCTCCTTTGAATCCATGAAAGATTCTCTGCGCTGTGCTAGCTTCTCCCAAGGCTCCTTCCTTAGCCAAGTATGAAAATTATTCCCATAGTTGAGAGAACACTTTAGTTTTCCTCCAGTCAGGAGGTCTCCCTGGTGGAATGCCTCCATGAAAAGATACATTAAGGCATAGAGCAGGATGTGTATGTGCGTGGACAGATTTTTCCTTGCCTTCCTTGCATAGATCCCCCTACCTTCTTTGTGTATCAATCTTATGAAATAAAGAGGGGCATATTCTACTCATCATGTGATGCTTTCCCTCCCCTTTACCTTTCAAGATCTCACCATTTGATAATGATGGCACATGTTGCACATGGATTGCGCCACAATCTCCATATGTGAGATTCTTTGGAACTCTTTGCAAGAGTGAAAGAGTTTATCTCCTTGGAGAAATTTCTCCATCTTCCTCTTCGTGAGGTACTAGATTTACCCTTGTCATGACTGCGCTGTGAACCCCAGCCTTCTCTTCCTCCTCTTTAATAGTTGAAAATGCCTCATCAACAATAAGAGACCTTAGATTTTGGCCTTCTTTTGAAGGAGAATCTCCATGTCTTCCTCTTGAGAAGAAAGATTTGCATGCAATGGAGACTTTTCCCTTGGCAAGATATCATACAAGTTTTCATCCCCTTCAATGGTTTTATAAAATGGAGCTGAGTTTATGGACACTTCTAACCCATGCAAATGTTTTGTTTGATTTGGTTTGATAGATTCCATCGAAGGTGTTTCATAGTATTTTTCATCAAACCTTTCCACTATTCTTCTAATGAACTTTGCATAAGTAGATGTATTTGCATTATTTAAGGAAAAAGATTCAAAAAACCACCAAGCATATGCCTTACCCTCAAGATGCAGTGCTACTACTTTGATGGCTTCCTTTTCTGAAACTTGATGTTGTTGCACATAGGTGTCTAGCTCCTTCACCCAAGCCCTAGCTGGACATTTAGGTGGCCCATGAAAAGTAGATAGAAAGAATATATCCACACCATGCTGCTTTCTCCTTGTGCTTCTTTCCTCCTTGATCTTGCAAAACCCTTGGAAGTTCAAGTGATCTTTGAACCCCTTAGATTGAGCTTCAAACTCTTGCAAATAATCACCAAGAATCTCCTTCTTTGGCACATCTCCTTTCTTCTTCTTCTTTGTCATGAACAAGTGGATGATAGAGCATTGTAAATATGATGATGTGGATGAATGCTCACACCCATAGGATGAGTAATTAGAGCTTTCCTCATGTATAGATATTGCAGATCTTGTTGAGGGATCTCCATGTTTTTCCCTCCTCATTTCTTTGATGTCTTTGCTTATACCCTGCAGATTTTGAAAGAGAAGTTTTGAGGACCTCTTTTCTCCAGACAATAAGGGTTTTCTTTGATCTCTCTTCCATATCTTCTCCTTCCCATGAGAAGACTCCATAATGGTTAAAGAACACAGGCTAAGGCAAGATTAGGGCTCTGATACTACTGTAATATTCCAAATGGGAAAATTCAAAAATACATGCTTGAAAAACACATTTTTCAGAAATATAAGTTTAAACAAAAAAATGAAGCCCATGAATCCATTAGATCTGACATTATTACACTTATATCTAAGTGGAGATCAGAAACAAATGACTTTTTCCTAGTTAGACATGCCTCCCATGCTCAAAACAACCCAAAACACTGAAACCCCAAGACTGCTACAAACAGAAATTACTGCAGAAAGAGACAACACAGTTATTTGAGGGTTTATACTCATAAATATAGAGACAAAATAGATCTGCTCATGTATTAATTAAATAAGCTCAAAACAGAGATCTAGTCTCTTTTACATAGATCCAAGATGACTCGGGAAGGGTTTCTTGACATAAATGATGCACATGAAATTTCCTGCTACAGATCTATGGTTGAATCATGCTGTATGGCTAAAGCACTACATAAATATGGCTGATCATGCAAATAAATGGCAATAGACTCTCCTGCTAGCTTTCCAAGAAGTAGAATGAACCTCCTTTAGGGAAACTAGCTCAAAATACAAGGATTTAAACCCCTCCACTGCAATACCTTAAGAAATAACGCAATTTCTGAAAGGGACTGCGCTGTTTCCGAAGGTTACTACTTGGCCTAACACCAGGTAGTGGAAAATATAGCACAAAATTCTCTCCTCAGATTTCTTAAACAAGATCTCCAAGCAAGAGTGGGGAAATTCCCGCATGAGAAGATCCTTGCACTAAACAATGCGACAAACTTAGCTAAACAACCAAAGAATGAAGAAAGTCTAAAAAGACTACATAAAAAATATAATCTTCAATCATGCCTCATATGGTTGCCATCCCTTCCATTATATAGTTGATGAGCTTCTTCACCAAGGGTCCCACCCAATTATGAGGTTGCTTCCATGCAAAGGCTCCTCCACCAAAATTACGTTGTCTCCATTAGTCTTGCTCATCTTTTTACATCGCTGTTTGATTTAGTCAATCTTGACTGGATCAATCTTGACCGGATCAACCTTGACTACATATTCATGCATTGTCTCTTTCCACACTCAAGGGGTCTTCATTTTGACTAGCTAGATTGATCTTCATTCACATTGAGCTGCCTTTATTTAGGATACACTCTTCAGATATTAATGCTGTTGACTTGGTCAAACTTGACTTTGTCCACATATTTTAGACCCTATTCATACATGTGGATTCTTGATCTGGTTATTAACATGATCCCTTTTCACATTATGAGGGATTTTATTCCTACTTAAGCAACTTATGAGCCTCCTTGCCCATTTATTCATCTAACTTGATTTTAAAATTAAAATTAATATTCCTATTAGCTGCATGCTAATTTAGGAATATTATAGTCTTCCCCTCCCAAATGTTGATTGTCCTCAAGCAACTGCAAGGGTGCTGCAAAATCTCCCCTTCTCCTCTTGTGACCTCTTCCTCCAATAGTCTCCACCATTGCTTCAGATTTTCTGAAATAATTCTGTCTCCCAATGGGTCCTCCCAAGTGTGCAAGTTGGCCTTTGGCAGATAAACCAAATGGCTCTCATCACGAAAGAAAGGAAGGTCTATATTAAAACCTTCTTGCTGATTAATGACCTCCTTAATATAGAAGTGATGATAGTCATGGGGAATTCCATCATCAATGAAGGAATCCCATCTCCATGCTATCATCCAAATGAAATGAATCACCTCCCAGCTTGATAATTCATAGAAAAGCTCCTCCCAAATTCTTATGAGAGGTATGTCCAAAGTGCTCCAAACAATCATATGGCCTACCTCATAAAGAAACAAAGGATCTACTATTGTAGCCATATCTTTTCCCATGCCCCTCTTGAAACCTGTAGTGCAAAAAGTGTGGGAAATTCCTTCCCCCAAGGACACATCCAACCAATGTGTCTTCCTCCCAACCATGTTCCCAACAAAGACAAGAACATATTCAACATATGGAATCATAATTAGAGTCATGCTAGCTGCCATATGCAATAATAGAGAAGGACAATGGTCCCTCAAGAGCAACCAACACAGTTTTACTCGTAACTACAATAGAATATACAATGACAAGTGTTTTTCCCAACACTTGATTGCTGCCCCATCCTTCTTGCATGCTTGGAGAAGGTGTATGATGGTTGGTGTTAATGAATCACACCATGAAGAGTACATCATCTCTCCAAGATCTTCCATGGAATGACCAACATCACCCTTGTTCATGGCCCAAAGTGGCCTGTGAAGCCCATAAGAAAACATTAGGGGAATTTTGAGGTCTAAAATGGGCCTCCTAAGAAAAATGTACAACAAAAATAAACTTTATAACAACCAATAGGATTCAAGATGATGATGTCAACCATGGGGGATGATTTACCATTTTTAAATAAAAGGGTAAAAATATTAAAAAATAATAAAATAATAAAACTACTTTTTCAACTTGTATTTTCAACTTATCTCCCAAAATTTTTACTCAAATTTCGAGTGGGAGTACTCGTTGGATGAAAAATTTAATTCCTCATCCAAGGAGTACCCATGTTGCATACTTTCGATGAACTCCACTACATAAAAAATGAGAAATACATAAAAAATGTGATTGTAATCACGTTTTTAATGTATTTCTCATTTTTCGTGTAGTAGGACCCATTGAAAGTATGCAACATGGGTACTCATTGGATGAGGAATTAAATTTCGCATCCAACGAGTACTCCCACTCGAAATTTGAGTAAACAATTTGGGAGATAAGTTGAAAATATGAGTTGAAAAAGTAGTTTTTTCATTTTCCCCTCTAAAATTTGATGATGTCATCAAATCTTATTTGATTTTTTCCACTGTTGTATTATAATTTCCTTAGGAGGCCCATTTTAGACCTCAAAATTCCCCTAATGAGTGCCCTATCTTGGAGCAAAGCCCTGCACATTAGTTTTAGGAAAATATAAGCATATAGTAGATACATTATGATGTTTAGAAATATAAGTTTCACCATATACTTGATTCAAATTAGTGAGGTAGCTCATAGATGAGATTCCTCTCACATCCAATGAATAAGGAGGTGGTAATGATAACTCTTCACAAGAGCTATGTTCCTCCTCAACCAGAAAATGTTCCATGCACTTCCTCATATGAGAGTGCATCTCCCCTTTGAAATCTTCCCACATGAATCCTTCCAAGATGGTACGGTATGCTTTAATAAATCCAGTGGGTTTAGAAAGAAAGATCTCATAGGCTGCATTAAGTAGTTTCTTCTTGAGCTTGGAATCTCTAGTAAGATAGATCTGATTATGAGAATATATGACTCCATCAACTACTTTATAACCCCCATCCATCACTTTCCCATCAAGAACCTTACATGTGAAGAGTCCTTGGAATATTCCATCAATAGTTGGGACTCCCAAAAAGGATCTAGGCTCCCCAACAATGATAACATTGTAGAAATTTGAAATGCAGCCCTTGTCATAACATGGCTCTCCTCTTTGTCATACTTGATGCCAAAGTCACATGTTGGAGTACTATCAACTTTCTTTTGCTGTCCCTCTTGCAGCTGATCTTGCTCAAGACAAGATTGAAGCAGATGGAAGTCAACCTCTCCTTGAAAAGTTTTTTCTTTCCAAAACTTCCTTAATTTGTCCCATGCATGCAAGAGTGTTGATATCCTATTATCATGTTTAGAAATCTCTTTTGTCAGTGAAAATATCATTGGCTGCCCCAAAGATATGGAGTGGCCATGTGAAATCATGTCCATGCCATCATAGACTTCTGAATTTTCCTTTTTCAGTGCAAATAGCTGAGTGGGAGATAGCAATGTCCATTTCAGAAAATTGCTTATCTCTCCTTTGAATCCATGAAAGTTTCTCTGTGCTGTGCTAGCTTCTCACAGGGATCCTTCCTTAGCCAAGTATAAAAATGCTGCCCATAGTGGAGAGAACACTTTAGTTTTCCTCTAATCAGGAGGTCTCCCTGGTAGAATGCCTCCATGCAAAGATACATCAAGGCATAGAGCAGGATGTGTATGTGTGTGGATAGATTTGTCCTTGCATTCCTTGCATAGATCCTTCGGCCTTCTTTGTGTATCATTCTTATGAAATAAAGAGGGGTGTATTCTCCTCATCATGTGATTCTTTCCCTCCCCTTTATCTTTCAAAATCTCACCATTTGATAACGATGGCACATGTTGCACATGGATTGTGCCACAATATCCATATGTGAGATTCTTTGGAACTCTTTGCAAGAGTGTAAGAGTTTATCTCCTTGTAGCAATTGCTCCATATTAAAATATCTTGGTTGTAGGGCCTTGGACTAGTTGAGTGGAGAGTAACTCTCCAAGGCTGCTCAAACTGTTAAACATAGAAAGTTTATTAAAGAGCGAAATCCAACTTCGTTAAGTGGATCGGGAAAGCTCTCCTCCAGAGAGTCAAGCACGAGGGAGAGTGCAGGCAAAGAAGAGAGATACACCCTCTCCTATTTTCTGAATCTTGACCTAAGACCGTTCCGCCCAGCTACTGATACATATTGGTGCCCTTAGTTGCCTCTCCTAGGGACCACACATTGTGGGGGGGAATACCTGAGGTACACGAGATAGACGCTGCATCACTTTCATTAGTACTTTTGGAGGGTGTCCTTGTGAAGCTTGGGGACTTGCAATGACAAAGGCTGTTGTTAGGAGGTCAGCATAACTATTTCTGTTACCTTCGCTAGTAGGCCTGGGGCGTAATTACCCCAAACTATTTTCGAAAGGTCATCTTATTTTTCTTTCTTGTATTTTGGTGTCCGGTCTTCATCACCTGGAGTGGAAATACCTTAAAGCTACTTGATTGACTGTATCTTAGGAACTTTTAGAGTGTTCTCTTTGCTCCTAGATTGATTAGCTTCTTATATTTTTTGAGTCTAAATTAATCTCTTAAAGTGGCTGACCGATAGCCTCGTTGATCGAGGAGGCTTCGTGGGCTTTCTCCCACGAGTGCCGAGCCTTATTCAAGAAGGCGTAGGAGTAATTCAGTAGGTTATTTTCACCCAGTGGTTTCGAACGTAGCATAGAGTGATCCTCTGTCTGGGATTGCTATTTTTGCAGGTGGTCCTAGTGTTAGTATCAATTTAGAGATGAGTGTTCAACTCATCTCTATGGTCTTGTTTCCAGTAGAAGAAGTTGAAGTAGAGGAAGTTCCTCAGCCTCCTGAGTCCCTTCCATCTCCTCTTCCTGCTAGTTGTCCTGACATACTTTTGTACATCGGGCCTGAGTCTCAGAGACTGGCTAGTCCTTTTCCGTCATATCTCTTTCTTTCGATGGCCACGACTGGGAACATAGTTTTGGCTATGAGCACTATAGGTGTTCCTACTCCTCTTTCAGTTGAAGGAGGAGGAACTATTTCCATATCGATAATCACTTCTAGTGCTGCTGTGCTTGGCTCCACTTCTGCTCCATTTTTGAGTGGAAACACCTAAGCGCATGCTTCTCAATATGGCCTCTTTTCTTTTGGAATGCCCTCTAGTGGAATTCCTTCTTTCTCCTTTTCTGATGTTTTAGCTATTTCCGTGCCCGCACCTTCTATGGCCAGTGGATCAGATTAATTTCAAGGGTTCCCCTTTGAAAGTGGGCATATCCCCCATTCGAACCCTTCCTTGGGATCCATGCCCTTCACCTCTCATAATTAAGGTTTCAATCCTTTTTCCGAGGGTCAAGGCTCTAATGTTTTTTCATGATGGAAACCTGATTTTACAGCATTGGGAGTAGGGAGTCAGTTTTTTGCTGGTTAGCAAGGGAGTGTTCCTTTCCCTTCATCGGGTACATCTCAGGATTTTTCTCCATTTGCAAATGCATGGAACCCTTATCAAGGGGTTTCCTCTTCATTCAATACCTCGGTTGGAGGGAATGTTCATGTCTATAGTAACCTTATGTTGGGAGGGGGTCCTTCTCCGAATGTTGGGTCACAAGGTTTTTCCTATGGTCCAGAATTTTCTATGAACAACATCTGGCAACCTGGTGCCTCAACAAATCCGGGTTATTATTTTCAAAATGTGGGGAATCCTTCCTATGGGGGATGGAATTCCCAGGCTCCTCCACGCTTACCATTTCTGGAAATGTCAAACTTGCCAGATCTATAAAAATTGACTAATGATCCTATTCAATATAGTCCAGGTTGGGTTCTGCTCCCTACCAAAATGTCCTCAAACATTCCAAATTTTGAAGGGAAGACTAGCGAGGATTTGGCGGATCATGTCACCACTTTCCATTTATGGTGTTTGTCAAACTCCCTTATTAACGATTCGATTAGGTTGAGATTATTTTAACGAACCTTTATTGGAAATGTGGCAAAATGGTACATTGAGTTGACTAGGGGTAGTTTTTTTACTTTTGGAGAGTTGGCTACAATGTTCTTAAACCATTTTCAGTTACCTGTCTGTTATGACGTCGGAACTGATCTCCTGGCCAATTTTCAGCAGGACAAAGCAACTCACATTTTTTATCACATTCAGGAATGGAGAAGAAGGAAGATGCTTATTAAAGCCCAAATCTTGAATGAATTTCTTCTTGAATGGTTTTTGAAATCCTTACAGCCAGAAATCTCAAAATATGTATCCCTTTTAGGGGTATTTTCTAAAGAGCAGGCTATTTTTAGGGCCCAGTAGCTAGAACTGATTTATTCTCAGTCAGGAGTCCTTAATAAAAAATTTCTGGATGCTCCTCACTCCAAATTAGATTTAGCCAAAACTAAACCCCGTCCTCATGGTGACGGGCTTATCAGTTTGATCAATAGCGGTGCGGCTAACCTGCTAAATCAATTGTAGCAGTTGTCTATTCAATCTTCTCTTTCTAGCCAGGCTATGCCTTTAGTGTCAACTCCTTCCCAACCCTTGGAAATTAATGCTGTTCAAAATTCTAACCCTAAAGGAAATCAACAATCTGATGGGAAGAAGATGGGATGAAATAATAAGAAAAAGGAAAAGGATTGGAAGGGGAATGCGAACAAATCCAATGATCATGTTGGAGAGGGTAAGAAGGATATTAAAAAGAAAGTTAAGTTTCCATTAAAGTTGTGCACTGGAGACCATATTACTCACCTCTGCCCTAAAATTTAAGATACGCAATGCTTGTTAGCTCAACAAGGTTCTTCTAGTTCCTAAGCTGTGCTGACAAACCCTTTTCCCCAAGGGTAGCAATTACTTGTTGGCACGAATGCAAATACTGGGGCTCCCTCCGGAGGGAACCAGGAAGGGGAAAATCCATCAAACATATACATGATGAGTGCTCATGCATATATCACTACTAGATCTCGTGATTATGGTGAAGTTGAGTCTTCAAAAGCTAAGGGTGCTCCCAATAATGCTGAGCCACTTAATATAGAGAGGCCTGTAGTCAAGCCTATACCTCGGATGCTGAAAGGGTCTACAAAGCGTATGACAATCAATCCTAATGCCAAGGATGCCCATAACTACTTGATTGTAGGAGATCTGGCTCAAAGTCCTTATGCCATGTCTGCTTTAGAGGTACTCCAGTCGTGTCCTGCACAAAGGAGTGCATTGCTCACTGCCATTGGAGCTATTGATCTGAAGAATTCTCTGATTATCACATTTGATATGTCGAATTTTAAAAAGAGACTTCCTCATCATATGGATTTTCATATAAAGTCAACATATCAAAAATTTAATATTTTTCGAATGGTTGTTGATGAGGGTGCTTCCACGTGTGTAATGTCTCTTGCATGCTGGAAGGCTATTGGATATCCTTAAGCTATTCCTTCAACCACTCTTCTGACTGCGTTTGATGGTCATTCTCACAGGCCGCATGGAATTGTTCCAGCTTTACCCATCTTTGTTGGGGGTAAAATTGTCAATATCAAAGTTGAAATAGTTGATGCAAGCTTAGATTATAACCTTATGTTGGGGAAAAACTGGATCTATGAGATGGATGCTATTACATCCTCATTATTTCATATTGCATGTTTCCCTTATGAAGGGATAATTTTCACAATTGATCAACTGGATTTTTCTCCTGTAGATGCGAATACATCTCCTGACTCAACCGTTCCCTTGGTGAATGATACCAAGCCACCTGTTGAGAATTTGGGGGTTGGAATGTATACATCCTTGATGGGTACTTTTTATTTTCTGCCTCCTTCGGTTCATATCAATGCTATTTCATCCTCCAGGGTTCCTATTCAGAGAGAGTTCTTCCAAACTCATTATTTTTCGGATCCTTGGACCTTACCTTTTCCTACCTCCACATTAGCAAAAGGTCAAGTTGGTGGAATGGAATTTCTTATGTCTGCATATGAGATTGCTTATAGGTCTATTATTGACTCTGCAGATTCCATTCCAGTTTCTCTTGCACCAGAGGAATTGGATGGAGATGTGGCTCTGGCTTGGACTCTTAATTCATCTTCTTCTCAGGATTTCCTTGATACCACTCTTCCATCTGAAGAGGCCATCCTCGAAGCAATGAATGGTGTAGAGATACCATGGGATTATTTGCATCATCGGTCTTGTTTTCTACCAGACTTGCGAGAAGTTGACTCAAGTTTCTCTAACTCCCAGTCTTCTGGTCCTATTCACCCAATCTTGAACCCTTTAGCACCAACAAAGGTATTTGTTGAAGGGAACATGGCTGTCATTTATACTACTACCTTGGTGAACATCTCCAGAAATACAAAAATGATTGAGAACGTCTTCATTGGAGCCGAATGTTCCCCTGAATAAGTTCAGAGTTATACCGATCTTTTTCAAAAGATTGGGTATGTGTTTGCCTCGTCTTATGAGGAAATGCCTGGTATAGATCCATCTATTGTCTAGCATGAGATCAATACATACAAAAATTCTAAGCTTATCAAGCAGAAGCTTCGTCCGATCAACCCTAGGAAGGCAACAACTATCAAAGCCGAGGCGGAGAAGTTGCTTAAGGCAGGTTTCATTTACCCCGTTCCATTAATTGAGTGGGTTTCAAATCCAGTTCCTGTGGACAAGAAACAAGGAACGATCCGAGTTTGCATCGATTTCAGGGACCTAAATAAAGCATGTCCTAAAGATAATTACCCCACACCATTTATAGATTAGATCATCGATGAATGTGCGGGGAATGAGATTTTCTCCTTCATGGACGATTTCTTGAGATATAATCAAATCACTATTTGTCCTGAATATCAGAATAAGACTATGTTTATTTGTCCTTGGGATACCTTTGCTTACAAGAAAATGCCTTTCGGCCTTAAAAATGCTGGAGCTACCTTTCAGCGGGTTATGTATTACACCTTCCACGACATCAAACATATTATCGAGGCATATTTGGATGATTTAGTTGCTTGTTCTCGCAAGAGAATCGATCATCCCTCTCACCTCCATCAAGTTTTTGAATGATGTCGATATTATAAAATTCAGTTGAACCCTAATAAATGCGTTTTCACTGTCACATCTAGTTGGTTGTTGGGATTCATAGTGTCTATGGAAGGGATTCGGGTAGACCCCTTCAAGGTTGAGGCAATCCTTCAGTTTCCTCCCTCGTCTTCGATTCGTCAAATTCAAAGTTGACAAGGAAAAGCTAATTTCTTGCGGATATTCATCGTGAATTATGTCGATATTACAAAGGAATTTATGAGGTTGTTAAAGAAAGGAGTCCCTTTATTTTGGGATGACTTTTCTCAACGTTCATTCAATGCTTTGAAAAAGGCATTGACCACTGCTACATTACTGAGTCCACCTGATTATAGTAGGGATTTCCTCTTTTATCTCACTGCAGTAGAATCTACCATTGGTATGGTTCTGGTTCAGGAAGATGATGCTCGTTATATACTACCTTAGTTGAGGCTTGGTAGGTCCTGAACTCCGGTATTCTCTGATAGAGAAACTTGATTTGGCAACTGTTCATGATGTTCAGCGGCTCAAACATTATATTCTCCTCTGCAAAACATATGTTTTGGCAACAATCAATCAATTTTATTTTGTTCTTAGTAGGCGAGTGATTGGGGGAAAATACAATCGATGGATTGTTATTTTGTAGGAATTTGATCTTGAGTTTTTGTTTGCCAAGTCCAAGAAATCATTAGTATTTGCAGAGTTGCCCTATGGAGAAGAGATTATTTATGAAGAACCATTTCTTGATGAACATCTTCTTCGCATATTTTCACAAGATCCTTGGTATGGAGATATCATAGTGTATCTCTAGACTGTGAAGTTTCCCTTAGCTTTTTCGAAAGATGAGCGCCGAAAGTTGCGTCACTTAGCCAAAAGTTATTTTATCATTGGTGACACTCTATATCATCACGAGGTCGATTTTATCCTTAGATGCTACTTAACTCTAGAAGAAGTTGAGGTTGTGCTGAATGATTGCCACAATGGAGCTTGTGGTGGTCATTTATCCGAGCTTGCTACAACCCAAAAATTCTTGCGTGCAGGATACTTATGGCCTTCAATTTTCAAAGATTGTATTGAAGTAGTCAAAAAGTGTCACCCTTGTCATGTTTATACTCGAAAGATGCATGCTCATCCAGCTCCACTCTTTCCTGTCATCACTATTGGTCCTTTCACAAAGTGGGGTATTGATTATACTACTTGTAACCCGCCTTCAACCAAAGGTCACAAGTACATTATTGTAGCTATAGACTACTTCACCAAGTGGGTTGAGGCTATGCCCACTTTTGGGAATGACGGTAAGACAACAACCCTATATTCCTTTTCAATCAAGTCATTTCTAGTTGTGGTATCCCAAAAGAGATTGTCATTGACCATGGCAGTCATTTTCAGAACAACATGATGGCTAAATTGGCTCTGAAATTGGGTTTTCAGCAGGAGCATTCATCTCCTTATTATCCTCAAGCCAATGGGCATGTTGAAGCCATTAAAAAATCCTTGAAGACAATTCTTCAACGGATAATTGACAAAGCTAGATCCAATTGGCATATCATGTTGTATCTTGCACTTTGGGCATACCAGATGTCAGTCAAGACTGCAACCGGTTTCGCTCTGTTTCAACTAGCTTATGGATTGGAATCTATATTTGCTATTGAATGCGAAATACCTTCCCTTAAGTTAGCTGTTGAACTTCTTCTCGAAACTTCCAGTCTCAAAGAATGCCTTATTAATTTACAACATCTCAATGAGAAGCACTGAGATGTAGCTACGATGAATGAGGAACATAAAAAAAGGGTGAAGGTTCAGTATGATAAGGTGGTCAAACCTAGGGTTTTCTCTAAAGGTGACCTTGTATTGGTTTATGCCCAAGAGAAGGATGCCTTGGGGGCAGGTAAGTTTAAATCTATGTGGTATGGGCCCTTTATCATCAAAAAGGTCCTAAAGAAAGGAGTTTATGCCTTGGTTGACTTTGATGACAATGAGTTGGCTAAGCCCAGAAATGGGCTCTATTTGAAAAAGTACTATGCTTAGGCTTAGGCCTAGCATCTTGCTTTGTTGTACATATTGTATTCTTGTACATATCCGTGTCTCAATTTTTGGTGTGATTTTGATGAGTTTGATCTGCTTTGATAGGTAATATTGGATGAAATGAGTCACTATGGCTTTGGTGATGGTGCTAGTAAACATACCCAGAACCTGGCTTCCGTAGCTTGGGTAATCCACTATCCATCCGGTCAATTGTTAGTTTCAAGAGGTGTCTGCATTGGCGCTGCTTCGAATAATGTAGCAGAGTACACTGCAGTGGTCAACCTACTCTCGAAGGAAATATCTTTTGGTGTTGATTCATTAGTGGTTTACTTGGATTCACAACTAGTGGTTTCACAATTAAACAACACCTATCGTGTTAGAGACCCATTTTTACATCGATTGTTTTTGAGGGTATGTTTGTTACAATGTTCATTTAAATTTATTATGTTCATTCATATCCCTCGATCTGATAATTGGTTGGCAGACTCATTAGCTAATCAAGCACTTGATTGGCATATTAATCATTCATTACTTTAAAATATCAAAAACATCATTCAATATTATACATTGAGACATCACATCATATCAAATCTCTATGTGTGTGTGTATATATATATATATATATATATATAGATTAGAGTGTTCAAAATCTACAAAATCTGGACCATCATGTCCTACAAAATTGGGGCTTATGGCCGATCATGTCTATCATAAAAAATATTACAGTCATCCGATCAAATCTAAGGTCCCTGCCCAACAATTGTGTTCCGATAGAACACAATGGTATTCTCTACATGGCGGAATAACCACACCCAGTCTCATGGTACCCCTACCACCCACCTCTGGATAGGCTCTAGTAGCTCCTCTATAGCAGCCATAGGCACTTGGCAATTCAAAATTTCCAAGTTTCTCTGTACTGCATGGAGGGTCCTGCCCGGGTCTTCAACATTCGCCTCACCTCTGCGATGCTTATGCCTTGGGTAGCCCTTTGGTCTGACTGGTCCTATGTCTGCATCATGATCATTCAAATTTTGTAAGTCATATTGTCCTATCAATTTTTTTTTTTCATTTTGCCATATAAGTTGAAAAAAATAAAAAGTCAAATAATAAAAAATAAAAAATGCAATGTTACCGATTTCACCCCATGCTGCTCTGAGTGAAAGGACTAGATCAGGATCCACTCGAAATTCCATCCCAGCATAGGGATAGTCCTCCACTGTGACGAATTTTTCTTTCCACCACTGGAAGAACTCATCATCCCAGGTGGTTCGGGGAACTTCACTTCCCCCCAACCTCTTCATTATATCTGCCCATCGAGCTATTCTTGGATCTCTGGGGCTACTGATTGTATAGGTGACCTTGGGCTGAAGTCCTGGGACCCTCTCGAAGAAGAATGTCAGCAAAATTTTTCTGTTTCCAAATGTTTAGTCTTTGAATTATGAATAGAAGTCAATTTTTTTTTAGATTGGTCAGCAAGGCTGTGCACCAATCATAAAGATGTATCAAGCATTCCACTGCTATACTCATATGCGTGCGTGAAGCCTGATGTAGAGAAGTTGATCTACCACTCTACCAATGGTAAACAGAAGGATTTTCATGTACAAATCCTTCATATATTTGATGGGAATTTGAGTTCCCACCTTCTTTGCATCATCTACGCTATAGATTTGGACATAATCCTCTATGTTAAGCCCTCCAGTGGGCCTGCCATGAAAATATACTAGGTCTCCCCTTCAGGGGAGTCCAATAATAAAATATATGTATTCCACCTCTATTCGTAGTGGCATATAATCAATCATAAAACAATCTTCTTCCGGTTCCCAGTAATCAACCAGCATCTGAAGCAAATGGGCATTGCTTTTCATATTCAGAATTTTGAAAAATTTGAGCAATCCGCAATTCCGAAGAATATTTAAAGACCGTTGGTCCTCCATCACTTCATTATCAATGGAACTATGCTCACTTTCCCTCCAACTAATCGACGTCCTAGAAAAATTCATCAATTGAATGATTAGATACAAGTTTTTTAATTTAACTCTGTGCATACATGATCTCACTTTTACATAATCGCGTGTATATGCGAGTTTCCTAAAGAAAACCCATGTATATGCAGAGGCATTCATTAAAAATATATTTTCTACAATCAAAATTCTATAAATTTGCTTAAAACAAGAACAAAATTGATAAATGGGAGGAGTCTAAGGCTTACTTGACTGATTCAAGGTGATTTGGTGGTCGATTGCTCTATATTCGAGAAGAGGGTTTTTTTCCCCAGAGCTCCTTTTTTCCACTTCAGCAATGCACAAATGATCAAAAAGTGAGTCAAAATGTTTATTTATGCCTAGAATTTGAAATTTTTTCACAAATTTCATTCGTGTTTATTTTTTGAAATTGATTAAGGCTGTTTAACCTTTTGGCTTGTAAGTGTTGGGAAAAGTCTTTTTCAGGTAAATTCTGTTGAATTTGAGATATTCCTAGTTTTTCTTCGAACCCATGACCACTAACCTGTTATGGCAGGTATTTGATTTCGAACTGGCATATAGGTTAGGGAATTCACTTCCCGTTGCATTTTTTCATACTAGCCTCCATTCCGATTACTTGCCGTAGGGTCGATCCCATCATGTCATGAGTATTTAACCCATTTCACTCACCAATTTTTATTCACGACTTGGTGGTAGAGCCATCCTTTACATGGGCTTCCTAGTTAGTTCCTTGCTAGCATTTGTCGCCCATGCTGCAATTTATGTAGGCTCGGGAGTCCTCTTTAGTCCTGCCATGACTTATGCGTTGAAGCTTCATTCTTCTTCTTCTTCACTATTTTTATTCTGGCCATTTACCCTAGAGGCTCCCATATGTTGTCGAGTTGTATTACTACATTGCATATTGACTACTTGTTTATCTTGGCCTTTAGCCGGATTCATTTGGACTCATGTTTAAGCCCCCTTTTGAAAATGTCTTTCTGTACAAGTTAACTATGCAATCATTTAGCCTTTGCGACTTGAAACTTTTACCCATGGATGGAACATTCCTTTGAGTGTCACTTACCAGTTTTTGCCACTTTGCATTGAGCATAGGATTGTTCTTATCCCAGGAACTAGAACATCTATTTCCTGACACTCGTTCTATCCATTGTACTATAGGGATTATTTATTCTTTTTTCAGGCTTTACAATATGAAAAATACAAAAAAATTAAATATTTGAAAAAGAGTGGGAACATGATATTACTTCCATACTTGATGGCATCTACAATGTTAGTTGTGTCGCCCTTGAACAAAACAAAAAAAAGCTAAGCCTTTTCTCCATTTGGGATGGTTTTAGTTTTTGACTTAGGAGAAGCCATAACCTTGTTTTTGAGTCTGTACTCCCCCGATTGGTTATCTATTCCAATCATATGGAGGGTTTGTTTATGCCTCCTGCATGACAAAATTATACAAAGTTATCATTTGCTGCCATAGTCAACATGAGTTGTGATTTTGTTCAAAAGAAGTACACCTGAGTCGACCTTTCTACGGTGTCTCTTAACTCATTTTCAGTCAGCCTTCCCGGTCTTGTCAGTATCTTGTTCTATCACATAAGTTATTTGGTCCTTTGCTCATGCTGGTTTGAGAAGGTCTCCATTGACTTATTTCTGGCGAGTTTGTCTCTTATCGATTACGACATATTTCTCTAAGAGTAAACCTAGAGCCACACCCTGGCCCTATTTACATCATTGATAGGGGACCTTGTGCTCAACATTTGATCAACGTCATGGGTCTTTGACTGAGTGGTTTCCCTTGTGTTCGACTTCAACTTACATTATCACACCTAGGATTCATGCAGTACCTTGATTTACATTTGACCTTATCGGTGGATATCTTGCCTCTTTGTCAGCATTCATTATTTGTTGGTTCAGAGGGTTTCTTCCGTGTGCTAGGTTCATATTGTGTATGCCAGAAACATACTTTAGGTTGGTTACTTCACTTTATTTCGTCTAATTCCTTCCAAATCTTGGCCTGCGGGTTACACTCACGCTCGACTAATGTGGGATGCCTTAATGCTTTCCTTCCAGTAGATCTTTTCCCTGTTAGAAATTTGGCTTCTTTGATCCATAAATTGTGTATAAAATCTTTCGGAGAAAATCACATTCAAGCAGATTTTGTCGACGGGTTTCAAACCAGTCAGTGTGGTTCATCATCAGGACAAGATGAGAAATTTGATCTAGGACCCAGTTTAAATAGATAGGAAACTCCAACTAGCCATTATGGAATAACGGCTAGTTTGACTGAATAAGCAAATACAAAGACAAAATAATAGTTGAATTATTATTATTATATTTTATTTAATAATTAAAAGATTTAAATATAATAAAATATTTATATATAATTAATTAATAATAATCCAAAATTCTAAGATAAAAAAAAAATAAAAAAGAAAAAAATAAACAAAAAAAAAGAAAAAGAAAAAAAAAGAAAAAAAGAAAATAAATAAAAATACAAAAATAGAAATAGAAATAAAAATAAAAATAATAAAAATATAAAAAATATAATAAAAATAAAAATGAAAAGTAAAAATAAATAAATAAATAAATAAAAATAAAATAAAATAAAATAAAATAAAATAAAATAAATAGATAAATAAATAAAATAAAAATAAATAAATGAAAAATAATAATATTAAATAAATAATAAAAATATTGATGATAAATCCATAAATAAAGAAATAAATAAATAAATAAATAATAATAATAATAAATAAAAATAAAAATAAATCAAATCAAGTACAGAAAGGGAGGAAGAAACCAGGGAATAGAGGAGAGGAAAGGAAACGAGGGAGAACGAAAGGGAAGAAAAAAAATAACTAAGAATGAAGGGCAGCGATCCAGGATCTGCTAATACTCCACCCATTATCCCTGTTAAGGTTGACTGGCCTCTTTTCGATTTCTATGGCCTCCCTCAACTTTCGGTGGTGGAAATGGTCAGTCCTTGCAATAACTTTCACATCTTCAATGCAAATGTGATGCTTTGTATTTTCTACATGCTCTGCTAAGGCAAAGGAGCAAGATCTAATATTCTTTAGGTTAGCAGCAAACTCATGAATTCTTTGACTAATGGATCGACCAGTTTCCCATCGACTCCGACTCATTGCTCTAGGAATAAGGTCTAGAGTCCTTTCGTCAGTACCTTAGGGTTTGCAGTCATTAGTGGTAGAATCTTCGCTATCGACAGTGAGAATACATCATTGTCTCGTGATTGATAGATTCTTTCAAGTGTTTGACATCAACTCATTCATTTGCACTTGCTAGATTGTACTGGGGCACCTTGACACTCATTATCAGTATCGGTGGGTTGTCTCGCGTTTGTTAACGGTATACATCAATGACCGGTAATCAAACAATTTCTCACGTGGTCACCTCAACTCATTTATTCCCATTGTGTAGAATTGTGCCATGGTGATTGGTGAAGACCTCGAGTTTGCATAAACATGTTTTGGTTCACTTTCACAGCTCCTTCATTTTTCTGCCAGTGACACCATCCACCCTTATATGTTGCAGTTTCTTCACATCAACCTCTTATATGTTGGCTCCCGAGTTGCGTGTTGTACCATTTGTTCCACCACTTATGATTTGGTACTTGGAGATTCAGTTGTGACTTTCATGATCAAATATCTTTGCAACATCATTGATCAATCTTCTATATGTGATACTTAGACATGATTTTGACATATACTTCAGGCCAGTGTTTAGATGATTCACTATGTACTTTACATTTCAGCTGTACTTGTATACATATTGGATCCGCTCCATACTTCATATGCGGACATACTTTTCTTTCACTAAGCATGGCCTCAAAACTGAGCTATCTTTCTAATTTCTATCACTGGTTTTTTGTCATGCTGAAATTTGGTGAAATCCTCTCTATTCTTCGCAAGGTTCTTTCTATGCACATAATACATTTCAGCCATCTTGTACCCCTTCTAACCTCATATATTAGGGGGCATCTATTATAGCATCATTTATCACCATTATATACTTGATGACTTATGCATTGGCCTTGGGTAGCCCTTCCATTCAAACTTGGTCATACTTCTAAAAAAAAAGTATCTCAAAACCCATATGCGACTATGCCTAGACTCTTCCACGTATACACATGGGTCCATACATCAAGAACCCGCATATGCCATTTAAAATATTTAAAATATATAATTTTCCTATTTTTGAGGTAGGGTTTACGGCTGTTCCTGTAACTTAACTACCCCAACCCATGGCCTTGTTGATCAGCGATTGTCATCGATGTTAACCCAAGCAGCACCAGGGGCTAACCCAATATTGCATGGGAATTTTGACCTACTAAATTACTATATTCTGGTTCAAGAATGATTTTCATGGTTTCTACTTGTCGAGATGTTTCTGTTTATATATGGCACACCACGTAATTATTCATGGTTTGAGAGATATTCATGTTTGAAGTTTGTAACCCCAGTTAGTGGGCTAAAACCCAAAGGGGTTGTGGCCTGGGTTATTGAAAAGTCAATAATTAATAATTTTTAAACTCCTTAAATCCCTCCCACATTTACTTGTTTAATCCCCTCTCAACCTAAGCATTTATAAATTGTGATCCTCATATCCTCCTTATGTAGGGATTTCGCTATCTGAAACAGGTCATCGTGGAACTTTTGCTCTAACCTTTTTTCTACGAAGGTTCAAAAGCTGAAATTTTTATGAGGCGAAGAAGAAATGCTAAGGAAGCTCCAGTAAAAATTTTAGATCAAGGTACACAATATTGTCGGAGATATGATCCGTGGAAGTCAGTGTTTTTGCAGGCTCCTAAAATTCATCTCAAAGAAGTGACCTTGGGAAAATCGTCATAACTCTCTCTCTGAGTATCAGATTGGAATTCTGTAAAAAATGGAAGATAGTGCATAGATTTTTGTTTTCACTCTATTAATTTCAGAGCTGAATGAAGAAACAGTGACACGTGGAATGTCGTACAAGTTTGCTTTACTAAAACGGTCCATAATTAGGGCATTATGAGAGATTGGGCATAACTCTCCCTTGAAGAATCCAAATTGGGTTAGACCTGTGGAATTGGAAAGAAGAATCAGAGGAATACTACAGGACTGAAAATCACATATTGGAGATTTGAAATAACATAGATACACCAGATTCAATATCAAGCTCCTAGAAGGCAAGAAAAAGCTAGATCATGTGTTGTCCACAGGGCTAAAGGATTGAGACACTAACACCAAGGAGTAAGCAGAAAGATGAAAAGAGACACATGACAGAAAGAAACTGACAGGGTGAAACCTTCTCAGGATCATCTGCATGGACCATCTTCAGTGAAAGACATGAGGATTGTAGGCATGTTGTACTAGTGTTTGTAAATATTGTTGTTGTAAGTGGCATGGTATCATATGTCTTTGGTTGGAGACTACTTGGAGGAGGTTCAAATCATGTTAGAAGGTGATTATGTATAATTCAGATTATAATTATAGTGTATCATTATTATTTATCAGTTCATATGTTGTAAAGTAGAATGACATTGCTATGATAGAGTCCATTATTCTTTGATCCTTCTATGGGGTGGTAGGGTGGTGCTAGGGTGAGTTGTAGCTCATTGGGTATTGGGGCATCCGTTCAGTTGACTACTGAAGAATCTCGGGCGTTGGAGCGTCCATCCAGTGGGAGCTGGAGAAGAATGCTTTTCTAGATTCTAGGAAGTTGGAGCTTTATTTTCAATTGGAGTTGAATATTAGAATATTCTGAAATCAGTGGGGTGTTTTTGTGGTGGGTTATACATGTCTAAAATAAGTATTATTATCATGTACCATGCTATCATTACCAAACATGACAATGATGATTGCAGTAACAACTGTTGAAGAATCCAGTTCACCACTCACTCTCATTTACATGATTGACATAGACAGGTTATTATTGTGGGTTCACATTGGAAGATAATGAGTATACTACAGGCGACCTAAGACTATGAAGCGGTGTGCCACTCTACAACGAGATCAAACGGAATATATCTGTAGTGCAAGGTTACCAAGTATGGGACACTGTTCAAAATGGATTTGCATCAACTGCGGATGAACAAGGTAAGAAGAATTTGGTAAATGATGCAAAAGCAAAGAATATTATTATCGGTGGACTTATTGAATCTGCTTATCATAAGGTGTTGGGTTGTAAAACTGCCAAAAATGTATGGGACAAGCTTGAGAATATATATGCAAGTGACTCAAATGTCAAAGAAGCAAAGCTTCAAATCTATAGAGCAAAATTTGAGCAACTCAGAATGAAAGAAGATTGCAACTTTGCTGCATACTTCCAATATTTTGATGAAATAACCAATACTCTGGATGGATTGGGAGAGCTAGTTGACGAGAAGAATATTATACGAAATATTCTTAGAACGTTACCAGGGAGATTCAACCCAAAGGTATCGGTCTTAGAATACGGTGAAAATATGGACAAACTCAGCAAAGAGGAATTACATGGAGTTCTCATAGCATATGAAATGAGACTTGATGAGGAAGAGGGTACTTCGCATCTAGAAATTGCGTTCGTTGCATCTAAGAAAACCAATAAGGACAAACAACCTTCAATTGAAAAGACATGCACCTGCAAGTGTGAAGAAAAGGGAGATGATGAAGAAGGTCTTTTAGATGAAGAATATGCTTACTTTACGAGAAAACTAAAAATTGGTAAGGGAAAATTCAAAGGTAAACTTCCATTGATATGTTTCGGCTGTGGTGAGGTTGGGAATTTCACATCAAAATGTCCAAACATAAGTGATGGAAACTAAAAAGGAAAGAAAAGATTTTATAAAATCAACAAGCAAGGATCCAAAAGGAACTTTCTCTCTAAAGAATATAGCTCATCATCCGATGAAGACAATGAAAATGAAGAAGAAGCCAATGAGAGAGTATTGTTTATGGCCAAGCACAATAAACAAGAGGTATCAAACAATGAAGAAGAAGGATTGACCATAGAAGAATTTTTTAAGGAAGCAACCAAGCTTATAAAAGAGCTCAAGGCAAAGAAGATCCATTCCAATACTCTTGAAGAACAAGTTCAAGGTCTCAAAATTGAAGTTGAATAACACAAATGCATTGAGGAGTCACTTCAAAAGAAGTTGGAAGAAAGCAACCAAGAAAGGGAAGAATTAGAAGTCGAAGTAGTCTCACTACGTAAGGAAGTGAAGAAAGGAAAAGCTATCCAAAACTATGCCAACAACTCAAGGGAATTGGGAGAACTCATCAACAATCAACGAACTTACAATGACAGAACTGGCATCGGTTACAAAGAAGAAGAAGCATGACCTTCTACAACAAAATACAATGAACCTATGAGATCTGACATGCGTGTAGACTTCATTAGACAAGATTCGCAAGAACAGCCTTGGAAGACAATTCCTCGACGAAGATTTCCATCCAGGTACCAAAATATTTTTTATGGCTACTGTTATTCACATGGAAAATTTGGTAATGAAGTTGTAGAATGTCGCACGTACCCCAGGAATGAATATAATTCCAGGATATCTGTCAAATATGAACCTCCTAGGGTTCAAAGAAACATCAATATATTTGAACATTTAAGAAATAATATTGAATGTTACAAATGTCGAAACTTTGGACAAATAGCCAGAGACTGCAGACTTGAAAATCCTCCAGAAGAATCTTCGAAGCCACAGAACGAACGAACAGACATGGAAGAATAAGAAGACTGATAATTGTGTTCTTGCTCTCAAGGCTCAAAACAACAAATATGTGTGGTATGTTGATAGCGGTTGCTCAACACATATGACTGGAGATAGAAATAAATTTGTATCTCTGAAAGAGAAGAAGGATGGAACCGTGTCCTTTGGAAATGATGGATCTTCAAATGTTATAGGATCAAGTACTGTCACTCTCAGAATTAAAGATGCTCTAGCCAAGAATGTTCTATTGGTTGAAAACATGAATCACAATCTGCTCAATGTTGGACAAATGTGTGATCAAGGACACACAATACTATTCAACTCCAAAAAATGTGAAATCAGGAAAGGAAGGTATGGTGAAATTGTGGCTACAGCAAGTCGAGCTCCAAACGACATATATGTTCTGGATGAAGCAACTAAAGCACATCTAATATCTAAAGAGGATGATATAATATTTGGTAGCAATGATGATAGACTAAGTAAGAATTTTTATACAAATATGCAAAGTTATTTCGAGATGTCTTTACTTGGTGAATTGACATACTTCTTAGAGCTTCAAATATCTCAGCAAGAGAAAGGAATATTTATATGTCAAGCCAAGTATATGAAGGAAATGCTCAAGAAATTCAAAATGGAAGATTGCAAACCCATCCTTACTCTGATGGTAACAGATTGAAAATTGAGCATAGATGACTCATCTAAGGATGTGGATCAAAGGTTGTACAGAACTATGATTGGTATTCTTCTATATGTAGTAGTCTCTCAGCCAGATGTTATGCAAGCAGATGAAGAAGTAGCAATATTCCAAGCAACACCAAAAGAATCACATATTATTGCCATCAAAATAATTCTTCGATATCTAAAGGGAAAAACATAATATGGACTGTGGTATCCCAAGGGTAACAACCTCATTATTCATGCCTTTACAGATGCACATTGGGTAGGAAGCATTGGTGATCGTGAGATTACTCGTGAAGCATTGGAATATCTTTGCCAGAAGCTTGGGATTCTCCCAAGTTCTCATTAGATTTTCCTTATTCAGAATATAAAGGGGGAGTGGAAGTGTGTACAAGTCTGCAGGATGGTTGTGTGTCAGGAGGAGTGGAAGTATGTACAGGTCCGCAAGATGGTTGTGTGTCAGGGGGAGTTACCCTTTTCCATTGATGTCAAAGTGGGAGAGAATTTTTTAGGAAGAGGTGTCATGATCGCAGGGCGAGTACTTGTGTTGCCATCAATGCCAAAGGGGGAGATTGTTGATCAGTGATTATCATTGATGTCAACCTAAGCAGCACCAGGGGTTAACCCAATATTGCATGGGAATTTTGACCCACCAAATTACTATATTCTGGTTCAAGAATGCTTTTAATGGTTTCTACTTGTCGAGATGTTTTCGTTGATATATGACACGCCACGTAATTCTTCACGGTTTGAAAGATATTCATGTTTGAAGTTTGTAACCCCAGTTAGTGGGCTAAAACCCCATGGGGTTGTGGCATGGGTCATTGAAAAGTCAATAAATAATAATTTTTAAACTCCTAAAATCCCTCTCACGTTCACTTGTTGAATCCCCTCTCAACCTAAGCATTTATATAAATTGTGATCCTCATATCCTCCTTATGTAGGGACTTCGCTATCTGAAATAGGTCATCATGGAATTTTCGCTCTAAATTTTTTTATACTAAGGTTCAGAAGCTGAAATTTTTATGAGGAGAAGCTGAATTTTTAAGGAAGCTCCTGTAAAAATTTCAGATCAAGGTGCACAATATTGTCGGAGATATGATCTGTGGAAGTCAGTGTTTTTGCAGGCTCCTGAAATTCATCTCAAAGAAGTGACCTTGGGAAAATCGTCATAACTCTCCCTTTGAGTATCAAGTTGGAATTATGTAAAAAGTGGAAGATAGTGCACGGACTGCAATTTTCACTCTATCAATTTCAGAGCTGAATGAAGAAACAATGACACGTGTCATGCCGTACAAGTTCGCTCTACTGAAACAGTCCATAATTAGGGCATTGTGAGAGATTGGGCATAACTCTCTCTTGAAGAATCCAAATTGGATCAGACCTGTGGCATTGGAAAAAAGACTCAAAGGAATAATACAAGACCGAAAATCACATATTGGGGATCTGAAATAACAGAGATACACCAGATTCAATATCTAGCTCCTATAAGGCAAGAAAAAACTAGAGCATGTGTTGTCAAGAGCTGCAAAGGACTAGACTTTCTAAGGCAGCAAAGCAAAGAAAGGTGCAACATAGGGTAGCATGAAAATAGTAGCAACCAAGGTGTAGAAAAACAACAAGAAGTTCATCACATGAAGTCTTCAAGTGGGCAGCACTGCATACAGTCACTGTAAAGGTATCATTGTACTAAGTCACTGTATAAACATTATAGTAAAAATTGTACTAGTGTCTATCTACCAAGAGTTGAAGAGGTAGTATCAGGAGGTCTAGGATCATCATTAGGTGGTTGTTTCATAGTTGGGGTTATGGTCAAGTGTGTCTTCTTCTTCTACATCATTCTATATCATTGTAAAGTGGACCATTTTCCTTGGTACAGGAGTCCATTCTTCTTTTGTTCTTCTATAGGGTGGTAGGGTGGTGCTAGGGTGAGTTGTAGCTCATTGAGTGTTGGGGCATCCATTCAGTTGACTACTGAAGAATCTCGGGCGTTGGAGCATCCATCCAGTGGGAGATGGAGAAGAATGTTTTTCTAGATTCTAGGAATTTGGAGCTTTATTTTCAATTGGAGTTGAATAATAAATAATTATTAGAAAAGCATTAGGAGGTTTTTGTCCTAGAGTGGGTTTCCACCTTAAAAACTGTGTGCATTTGTCTTCCTTTTGTATACTTCTATCATTGTACAAACACTGATAATAATTGAAGTTTAAATAATGCTCTAATTGAAAGGAATACTGGTTCACCCCCCCCTCTTAGTATTTCCGACAGGCCTAACTGTTCCCCAAATGAAAAAACTAATTTGAGGAGGTACAAATACCCCTCAAGGGAATGGCCAAAAGGGGGAAGAGAGATAATTATAGATATTATGCCCTATTGTAGCCTTGTCCAAGTCTGATATTTCCCCTGTGCCTCCTACACTTCCCAGATTTTCAAGAAACCCTTGCTTCCTTGAGATGTTCACCTTCATCCTATGTGATATCCATTGTGCACTATTCTTGGAAGAAGTTTTGCAAGGCTAGGGATGGACGGATCCAGAGGACGGTTTGCTCAAGGCCATGGCAGATTTCAGGTGATCTCTGCACTATTTACTTATTGTACATGTTATCAATGAAAGAAGTGCCATCTTGTTCCTGATGTTTACGTGTCATATATCTCTTATACATGCTTAATGTTCTTAAATAGTTCATTCATTGTTATTGCTAGAAGATTATGTATGTTTTTTGATAACATATAGAGCATATATATGTTGTACAACTAGGATTTTGTGCTTGTTATTTGCTAGTTTGCAGGTTCCAGAGCACAAGGTGTTGTAGGGGGTTTGAACCCCGCGGGATCTACTACAACCAAAGGATAAACGGGTAAGATCTGCATTCCTTATCCCCTAGTTTAAAGAATAGAAGTTCGTTACTTGGGTCCTTCTTGTGATGACATGCCCCTGATATGTGAAGGTTTATCAACCCAAGACCTTAGGGTAACATTTCCCAAAACAACTGCTAACACAAAATATATAGGAGTAACTTCTTATTGCACTCAAATCTTATGGATGAAGCAATGTTTACAAGATGTGAAAATATTATATGATCAACCTATCCCTATAATCTGTGATAATAAAAGTGCAATAAACATGTCCAAGGACCATGTTTTCCATTCAAAGACACAAAATATTCCAATAAAGTACCATTTCTTAAGAGAGAAATATGCAAATATTAATGTCAAGCTGGTGTATGTACCTACACAAGATAAAGTAGCTGATATATTCAACAAACATATCCTAAGAGATAAATTTGAACACTTAAGGAAAATATTGGGAGTAGTATCTATTACCTCCCTCTGCTAGATCTTCTGCAAGAGGAAAAATTGTAGTCGTCAGGGACTCAACATATCAAAATGAAAGCTATCAAGTCCACAGGGTAAATAAGGTAGGGGGAGATTGTTGACAAGGTGAGCACATTGGTTTCTTTTCCATTGATGTCAAAGGTGGATAAGTACCTCAAACAAACTTGGAAGGGGGGAGGTACAATAAATAAGGAGTAGTAATAGAAGTATGAGATGTACACCAAAGGGGAAGTGCATCATAGAGAGAGCAACATCCACATGAGGAGAAGAAAGAGAAGCCAGAAGAAGGAGAAGTAAAAAGCAAATTTTCTTTTTCTTTTTTTTAGTGGTGTTCTATTGTTTATTTGTTTCTTAGTTGTTTCTATTAATGCCAAAGGGGGAAATTTCTATAAATAGTTTTTCATTGATGGAGAGGGAAAAGAATATGATATCAAAGGAAAAGATGGTCAATGAGCAGAGATGATGGCAAAGGAAAATATGGCCAAGGAGTAGCTACTTTGGAGTAAATTGTAGATCAAAATATTATATCATTAACTTTTGGAAAGAACCCAAAAGGATAGATCTTTGAAAGATCTTTACAGTGGTACATAGAAGTTTTCAAATAGCCTCTTAGATCTAATGTTATTGTCAATCAAAGATTAGAAGCCCCAAATTCAAAATTTGCAGATAACCTTGGTGGTAGGGTCTTAGTTGGAGTTAGTTTTAGCATTTGGCCAAAATCAACTGAGTAGTTGTAAAAGGTTAGAAGTTAGGCCTTTGGCATAGTCAGGAGGTGGGCTAGCGAAACATAGGAAATCACTCTGACCCCTGATCCCTGACCTTGTAGGAACTAGTCATGCTTCCAGGTGAGTAGGAGATCAAGAACAGGAGGAGGTGTGCAAAAGTTAATATTTTGCAGATTCTTCGACCCTTGACCATCTGATTCTTGTTTTCAATATATTTTTTTATTAAGAAAATCAATGAAAAACCAAATATCAAGACCCATCTTCTACCATATGAGTTAACAACATTGACCAATTAGAAATTGATACATGACAATTTTTCATTGGCTCACAAAGATGATGTGAAAGCATAAATATAGCCATGGTGGCACATGATGTTAGCATGACATAAACACATATGAAATGTCTAATGATTCACAAAATTACCATCATTTTACACCTTCCTTTCCTTCCTTTTATCCATTTTTCATTTACTTTTAACCATGTATTATCCCATTTTTATGCTCACATGTAGGATTTAGGCTCAATGTGTTTTTTAGTACATTTTTTAGTAATAATCAGTATATTGTGTGATTCACATGCTACGAAATCATGTTAGCCATAAATCACAGTTTTCCATAGGTTTAAGTTATTTGTTGGCTACTACAACTATAAGGTTGTCATGTTTTCAAAACAATTGCTTCGAAATTAGAACTCTGTTGCAAAATCAGACTTGTAACAGTTGTTGCGAAAACAAAACTTTGTTGTAAAATTAGCCCTGTAGTAGCCTGCTGGGAAATAAGACCTGTAATAGCTTGCTGTAAAATTAAAACTGCATTATATTTTCTGACCGATGAATGATTGTATGTGGAAACATATTATAATCAATAAGAACGTGGACTGGGGGGAATTTAAACAGTGTAACTATATATAACGCATAGTGAATATGTTATATATATATGGTCTGTTACATATATTTATTGGTTGGTAAGTTTGTTAAGATATATATGGCATGGTAACCAACGATTAAAAACCAATGTCATCAACACATTAATAAACCAACAAAAATCCAACCGGATTAGTCCACGAATGAACCAATGGTTCAACACGCATGTTTGGAGGACGGTTATTGTTGTATATTATAAATATATCATATAACGTCAATTGGTTGGATGCAAACTTGTTATGTGTTGGCTAGAACGAAAATTCCATGAGTATAATGATAGAAATATCAGACTATCAGGATATATTATTGGATCATCGGGGTGGATTATTATATTTCAATGTCGATATTAACCATATGCCATATACATTAGAACAAAACAAATCACTGTGCACATATTTACTTTTATTATGGATTTTAAGTTCCTCCATATATGTACTATGGACCTAGGAAGTTTAATACCATTAATAATAATTTTTGAAGATATTTTGAGCATATTATTATAACCCACATGAATAAACTCGAATTTGATAAGTAGGGGCATCCCAACATGTATGGGAAGTTAGAAAGGATCTTGGAACTATTCTAATTGTTGTAACCAATTGAGAATATATTATCCTCAAGTGAATCTATATTTATATATTTGTTGTAACCATTTGAGGATATTCTCTATTGGAGCTTGTTGTAGCCGCTACAACACCACCCAAAATTTTTGGTAAATTCAAAATTTCGGGTCCCCCTCTACTCACTCAGCCATTAGGGTTTCGACCCGGCCTTTAGTCAGTGACACCCCTGTGACCTATTCCCACCAAACCCTGTCACTGCACCCACTTGCCTTGATATCTCATCTATGCACTAGGGTTTGGGGGTTTATTTCTTCAAAGAGCATTGAGAGTCCCTCCGCAGATTCAAATATATGTTCCCTTGGTAGTCATCACCAATCAATGGGCCATTGGGCTCGGGTAGGTGAGGTCTCGAGTCTGGCTCACATTATGAAACTCTAATCATGGTAGGGTTTGGGAGAAACCCTAGTTTGTCAAAAGGATGATCCTCTTTCCTGTGGTTGCACTCCCATTGGCATCGCCCACATTACAATGAAAGTCAATGCCTAACCTATTCCCCTAAGTGCTTGTTAGGTTCTACCCTTCACTGTGCACATTAGGGTTTGTGTGAAATACATGCCTCTTTGTGCCCTCGCAACCCTAGATGCATGTAAGCTAGCCTTGCTTTGCATTTAATCCCCACCCTCCAAGAGCATGGTCTCGGTTATTTAAAGGAAGCCTTCTATGTGAATGAATTGTTAATCGTTACCTTGTGGCATCATGAAGTGTCAAGGTCTACTACAGTCGATGTTTGCATGAAAAAATAAGTTTTAAGCCAGTCTCCAAACTCAAGTGTGCTCAAACAATTGATTTAATTTGTAATATCTTAGATGCCCCTCAAGTGAATTATTTTATTTGGTCATTTGTGTGTTCTCACCACTACTGAGAGATAAATTTTTCACGACCCACCACTTTTAGGAAATGGGTCAAAGATGCCATCAATATACATTGGGCGATGTAACAATTTCGTCAAGGATCCGTTGGAAATACACTATTAAGATACTCTACAAGATGAGGATTCTAACTATCTGTGCGGGCTACAGAAGCTCTTCAAGGGATTTTTGAATATGACACGATGATACCCTCTCCAACACGCGATGATGCTTCGACATACGGCGTGGTTGATGTTTAATATGGATAGAGGGTTAATTCCGCGAACTATAGACTATATTAGTGCACTCAAAATCCTTAGAATTTTCATGGTAACCACCATAAAGGGCCAATGCACTTCAAAGAAACACATAAGGAAGAAAATGATGAAGAAGTTGAAAGGCATCTCTCTGTTTTCGGTTGACATCAAAGGCACGTGTCAGAAAATATGTTCAAGCACAACCAAGGTATTAAGATGCTGAGTGGGAAGTGCACCATTAACACAGAAAAGGGGCCATGCACGATCGCCGTTTCAACGCCAACCCTGGAAGAAAGGCCTTCAGATGATTAGTACCAATGAGGATGCATTATAACACAATTCCACTGGTGTGAGGAAAATTAATTAACGCCTACTACCATAGAAATTTTTTGCACCCGCTCACTTAACTGACACTGATAGAAAAACAAAATCTACATAGATGTCTACCCACCCCACCTAGAAGAGACGAGAGGAGTCGATGCGTGAATCACCGGAAGCTCATAGTTTCATTCGTAGTTCCACCATAAAAAACATCGCCCATTAAATTCATTTGCAAGTCCATCATGGGTTTTCCACGGTGATGGGTCTGTCTGGATCTTGAATTTAACGTTTATCAGGACAAAAAAGTAAAGATTTTTGCGTTGAAAAAGCTGTATGGGGATTTAAATTACGGAATCGACATTGACGTAAAAATGGTCTTACGTCTTATCCTTGAGCGGCTTCCTTGTGTTTCAGAACATGGTTATTGAGTATCATATAGCAGCGTTGGCAGCAAGTGTGCGGATTTAATGCTACAGGTTGTGTCCATTCGTCAAGTGGATATCGAACATAGTAGCACGGGCACGCTAAGAAAACACCGTCACATATGCGCTCATGAATGATGACCAGAAACAATGCCTGATTTCGTTTCAATAACACAAGATAATGCAGTGCGCATACTAACACACAGCTCGGGTGATTACGTGCCTGAGGAGAAGGTCAAATCCTCTCCACCACGCTGTCATTGGGCCAAACAAAACATTTTAAAATTACATTTTTTTGGTCGATTGATGCTACTGTGCAGAGGTAGCATGTGCTCTAACGTTTCTTGGTAACCGGTGACCAACCTGATAATGGTGGGTATGGAGGGACCAGAGAGGATCAGGTTCGTAAAGGTTATAGTCGCTCATCCAAAAAGTTAGATAAAATATGCGTGTAAAGGGTACTCAAGGCAACGTTGTTTTCTTCACCTGCTCGATCGATTGGTAGCATCTCACCCCGGTTCAGAATTTGTGAACGAGAAACTCGTTCCCAGAAGGAGATACATGTTTCACATGGTTCAAGAGGGGTTGCAAGAGGCATTGTGCGATCAATTCGCATGGTCGCAATTCTTTTGCAACATGACAAGTGCGACCCATCCCAAAATGCAACTGTGTGACCTCTTTTCAAGTCGCAGACCTCCACAGGTCGCAAAGTCGTAAGCCCGAGGCATGAAAATAAGGTGCAACATATTGGGAGCTGCGACTAGGAGAATTCCATAGGTCCCTACCCTCGCCCAGGTTGCCAAGTCGCACTCCTCAAAAGAAGCCAGAAACGTTGAGCTGCGACCTTGTGACTACCACAAGTCACAGCCTCCCAAATCTTCGCTGAGGTCACACACTGCAGTCTTGTCCCAACACATACAACATGTGAGATTTTCCTTGGTTTCTGGCATTATCACCATTGGAAAGAAATATTAAGCTGGAGCTAACTATGCGTTTTGGTTATGTGATGAACGCCGGTTGACATTTCGAGTTTTATCCCCATTCCATGAGTAAACGAGCTCGGCATAGGCATGAACGAGTTGTTCATAGTTCTTCTGCATAACAGGACTACACAAGGGTCCAAGATAATTGTTAACTTCCCTAAATATATTACGCTGTTTCTTCAACGCATATATATACATGATTTTAACTGCCATAAGTATATTACATTGTTTCCCTCAACGCATATATATATGTGTGTGTGTGTGTGTGTGTGTGTGGCTAATTTAATTTGTTTGCTTGCAAGTAACATGAGGAAACAATAATGTTGATCTAGATGAAGAGAGTTTCTCACTTCCTCCAGAAGCTACACAATTATGTTTCAAACCAACAAGAAAACCCACGTCATGAGGATCCTCAAGATCTCGCACAAAACAAAAAAAAATCACTCTCCCATTTATTGACTCATGCAAATTCCCTTGGCATTGCAATGGCATTACCGACAGATAGAAGCTGCTAGTTCGCGTGGCGAGAGCTAAGGTTGTCCTCCGGAGATCAAGGTTCTGAGATCTCCAAGAGGGAAGTGTAAAAGGAATAGCCCTAGGTCGCAGGTCGCAGGTCGCAGATGACCCTAAGTCGCAGGTTGCAAATGGTTCAAGTCGCAAGCCAGCCCAACAACCAGGGAGGTCAAGAGTCAAGGGAAACTCAAGAGTCACTTCAGCCTATATGTGCAGCTTTGGGAAATCAAGCAGGGACTTCTTAGCTCTGCAATTGAAGACAAGATGACAGAGGAATTGGTGCTTGAGAGCTAAAGGTGCTCAAATCTTGGTATCAAGTAGAGGAAGAGGTAGCGAGGCTAGGGTTTTGATATCATGCATTGAGATGAATAGCCCATGTTCCACTATTGGGTTTTGAAGAGTTGTAAAATATGTATTTGAAGTTGCAGCAACATTAATAATATATTCTCTTTTCTGGCACTGATTCACATTCTTTCCTGTGGTGATAGTACTAGATGTCTAATATTTCACTATGTTGTATGTGTGCTTTCATGTATGTAATTGGTTATGAACTAATTCACAGTAGTTGCATGTACGTGTGCTTTCGAATCAATGTTTATTTGTTCCTTTCCATGTCAGTGATCTAATGTGAACTACTTTGTAGTTAACTTCTGGCGTGTTTTCTTTCATGTACATCTGACTGGGTTTTTGGCTCACCAATCCTGCTCATGGCGTTTTTTATTTTTCTGCTTAGACTTGCTTATATATTTGTTTGTGGTTCGTCAATCTTGGGCTAATTTTGCTTCACTGATTGGTCATTTCACCCTTGCCTCCACTTCATAATCTTTTCATCCAACGACCAACAGTGTAAACACTTATGGCGACAGCCATTCCCACATACCGAATGGGGCTCCTATCCCAAATGGTGTGAGGTCTAAATGGGACCTTCCACCGGGGAGACCCCCTTTTTGTCGGCAGTACAAATTTGTCCGTCAACAGAGCTATATTTACCAAATATTTGTAACCACTTGGGAATATATTATCCTCAAGTGGGATTTTGGTTTCAAGCAAGTTTTTGTATAAATAAGAGTGCCTCCTCCACTCGAAACAGAAGAGGATCCTTAGAGAAATTGTCCATACAGAAATTTTCCATCTTATGACGAAATAGTAACAAGTTTACTTTCTCATACAATAATTCTCTATTTTAGATGTAGAGTGCTTTAGTTTAAAATTATGGGATAACTTGTTACCTTGTTCTAAGGAGAAATGGATCATGGTAGCATTTTATTCTATTGCATACTTCCTTTTTCTGTAATTTTATTTCTTGCATATTATTTCTTGTACTTATGTGTTGTTCATGAACAAATTATCATAGAACAATTGTTTCTTTTGAAGACAAGTTTATTGATAAGCTAAGGAAAGTACCATGAGTACCATCCACTATGTATTGGTGGAAAAGGCCCTAAATCTCTCATAGCTTCTCACTTAGTGTTGTATAAAAAGCATCATAGTCTCATGTTTTCCTAGATTAAAAGTTACTTTTGATTTCATGCAAGTGTGTTTCACTACTAGGATTTTATTTTTGCAACATAGTTCATTTAGGAATTCGGTGAAGATCCTCTTTCTTGTGTATACCGCAAAGAGTGACTCACAAGCTTACTGACCCTATTTTGAAAAAATAAAGTGAATAGTGTATCTAAAATTTCAATTGAAATAAAATTCATATTAATACAGCATCATTTGGCACCATTGTTGGGGAGGAACTCAAAGAATAGGTATTATTTTCCTTAGAATTTAGAGAAGATACTAAGAGTAGAAGTGAACAAAGGGAATCTCGACTACCCTTTTTAGTGACCTATGTCCTTACTATCCTACATCAGGTCATATAAATGCACGAATTAAATTAAATAGACTTCTCTTTTGTCGTGCAGTTGGAGCCACCCATAGTACTAATATCTTAGCAAGAAGTGTGGAGTAAGAAGGAAGTATTAATTAATGAGGATTCTATCAGAGAAGGAATCAAGGAGAGGTTACTTCAAGAAGGTATGTTTTATGAAAAAAATTAAGCCTTCTTTTCTTTTCATGAACTAAAAAACATCTATTTTTAAATCCTCTAGATTTTTGGAGTATAGTGTGGAAACATTTCATGCATAATGAGACAATCCATGGACTATTCATAGTTTCCATGGTGGTTATGTATGTACCTCATCATCTCATACCACAATTGAACCAGAAATTTGTAGCTTCCTCTTTCATATCTTAACTAGAAATCAAATTATTGAATCCAATTCATCTTTTATGGCATATTAGAAGTAAGAAGAATGTTGGCATAACCTAATTGTGCATTCATTCTCTTAAAGAAACCCATATTGTTAAAATTTGATAGGGAATTAGGATGGTAAAAAAATCCTTTATGAATATATGTTTTACTCTATAGTTTTTATCCACAATCATTCTATGGGTGGGTTTATTTTATATATATCGTGTTTTATGATTTTCTTTATGCATATATATTGTTAGGAACCTAACAAAGGATTCATACTTATAATTCCATGTTTTTTATAATACTTGAGATAGTTGATGACCTCCTTGTTGAGCCCTAGAATTGCCTTCTCTTTTACAAACCTTCACTTCATTTCATCATTATTTTATCACTTCATAAGCCTAAAATCAATGAAGAATGATTAGGATTGCTTAAAGGTTACATGAAATCGATTAACATATTGTATTTTCATGATTTTTTCTATTTTAACAATTTTCTGCAAAATAGCTACAGAATACAGGCATTCCGTAGCTGACCGCGCATTCCGTAGCTGATCCCGCATTCCGCAGCTGTTTTACAGTTTGAGTGGGTTACAGGTGTCATCTCAAAGAAAGGCGCATATGGGCAAATTCCAGACTTCATCCACATCATTCCTTGCTCCCTACAAAGTCTGAGCACAATTCTACATGTGGTTATGCACGTGGGAAACCAAAACCAAGAGGTAGAGTTCTACCGGGACACAGACTCTATAGCTGTCTACAGCAAAGTACGAGATCTTCAATAAGAGTTTTAATTTGAATAGGAATGGGAAAGACAGTAATCCTTGTATTATCTCAAGTTCTGTTATGTAATTTCATTATAAATATGACTTGGGAGACCAAGCAACGCTAGTTAGTTTTTTGGCTTTTGCTGCTAGATTTCAGAACCGTGAATACTCTATTTTTCAGTCTTTTTCTCCTTTAATGAAAGAAACAACATTTCTTTGAACGCATTGAGTCGATCTTGAGCTAGATTTCGTGTGCTACTCTGGTGGTGGAGGGCCCCTTCCTCCTGAGCAGCTCTATTTTTATAATTTAGATAAGTATCTTAGTTTCGTTTTTAAGTTTTTGAAGTTTATGTTCATAGTTAATTTTTTTAATCATTACAGCTACACTTTTTCTAATAAACTCTTCCAAAAGATCATTACGATGGATAAGGAATGGCTGTAGTGTTATAGATTTTATTTTCAATTCCTTTAGTTCATTATCACAGTTAAAACTTATTCTAGTAAACTCTTCCAAAAAATCATTATGATGGCTAAGGCATGACTGTGATACTGAAGGTTTTAGTTGTTTGTTTACACTAAGTAACATAGCTGATCTTACTCTTAAAACGCTATTCCAAAACATCATAACAATGGGTAGGAAATAGTTGTGATGTCTTAGTTTTTAATTGTAATTTCTTTCAGTTTTCATGTTTGCATTTGCATTGAATTGTACAGCCAGGATTGTTCTAACAAGCTCTTCCAAAATACCATTCATGATGGAAAAAATAGGCTGTAGAATCCCATAGATTAATTGCATGATTAATTTAATTCTGACGCCGGAGGTAGAATGCATTAGTTGACTTTTGTTACTTCATTCCGGTTTGATGATGGCTTCTTGGTTTCATCTTTGTTACACCATTTTTTGGTCATCTAACCTATTATCATTAGATGGACCAAAGTACACCATGTAAGACCAATTTTACCCTAAGTAAAATTGCCTTCACTATGTTAAAATAGGAAACCCCAAAAGGAAATATTAAACAAACCTATATTTGTTTGATTTTCCTCATGGAATAATTAATTAAACCATAATTTAATTATTATTCCCAGTCATGTTTAACCCAAATCAAAGAAATTAATTAGATAAACCTTTATTTATCTTATTATTTTCTAGGAATAATTATTTAAACCTTATTTAGATGATATTCCTTGTTAAATATGACCAAATCACCCACAAATAATTAAATAAATCACTATTTATTTAATTATCTTTCAACCAATTCCTTAAATAATTAAATAAATCATTATTTATTTGACTATCTTCTAACCGCTTCCTTAAAAAGATAAATAAATCATTTATTTATTTATTTTTGACAAATTAAGGGATTTGACCCAAGTCAAATACCTTTTCCCTCCAACAAATATAATAAAATATTCCATAAAAGTGGATCTAGATCTGGTTAACCCATGCACCAAGATCTAGAATGACCCAATATTCTGTTATAAATAGGAGGGTTTTTCCTACCATTCTTCACCTTTTGTTGCCTATTAGATCACTCTGGATCTATACACTTGGTCACCATTTTCTGCCATTTGTTGTGTGAGCTCCCTTTTGAGTTCCATTCTTTGTGTGGGTCTTCTACACCAACAAGAGAGAGAAATGTTAGATCTGAAGTGCTGAGGACTTCCAAGAACCCATCCCACTAAGGAGAATTGGATACACCTTCTTGTTTTCCTCCCAGGTGCCCCATTAATATAAAAATTCTTTCAAAAATTGTTCTTGTCTTGTCTATTGGTATATGGAGCAAACCCTTACTTTTTCTGCTTAATGTCTTTCCATGCATAGATCTAGTTTTTTGCAGCTCTTTTATGTCTAACTAACCGCAGATCTGAAGATATTGGTAGCCACTTTTGTTGTTAGGGCTATTAGTTATGCGTAGCTAAAGTGGTCCTTTTTCGTACACTTCGACAAAGGATTCATACTAACAAATGGCGACTCCACACGGGTTTTAAATTACGACCGTTGTCGTTTTTCATATTCCTGCATATCTAGCTACTTCAGACCCTAGGGTTTCTTTTCAGCTTTTTTTTTCCTATTTTCATGGTGTTTTTCCCCTATAACACCCTAAAAAATTAAAATTTATAACTTCTGTGTGTTTCTGGCCCTATTGCGCAGGTGACAGACATCAGCCGCAGCTGAGACGACATTTTTTTTCTTTCTGAAATCTGCCGCCGAGAGCGCCAGAAGTGCAGGTCGCACTTTTTGGCCCAAAAACTGCGACCTGGAGCTTCAGGTTGCATAAAACAGCCCCAAAACTGTGGCCGGAGCGAGAAACAGGTGAAAAATTGCGACCTGGACATTTTTCTGCTTTTTTTCTGAAATTTTTCTGGGTTTTTCTGAAGCTTCTGTCAGGGTTTTCCAGCCTCTGTCTCAGCCCGTTTCGACCTATTTCTGATCTGATTTTTCTCATCTAAGTGGGAACCTAGCCCCTAGGGCTTCAGTACCCTCCACTTTTTGTGGAAGAGTTTTAGCTGTTTCAGGTGTCTGCTTTTTTCAGAGTTTCAGCCTTCCCTTTTTCAGATCTGATACCTCATCCTCCGATCCCTTTAAATCAGCCTTCCTTCCTTTCAAATCACCTCTTGTCATTTTGTTTGGACCTCTCTTTAGGACCTCCTCCCTGTCCTTTCTGCTTTTTGCTGATTTCTTCCCTTTTTTCCAGCCACCTTGCCTCTGTCTCTTGGCTGTGATCTGCACCTCTTTTCAATAGCTTTACCCTTTAGATCCCTGTCCCTTTTGAACCTAGATCTATTGGCCTCTTTTCCGTGTGTTTTGAATAGATTTTTACCCTCTTTTAGAGTAGTTTTGAGAGACCCGCCTTTTTGGGTTAGATTGATGCATGGTTAGCTGTTAAATGTTCTGTTATTTCAGCAATCTATATTGTTCTCTGCAGATTTCTTTTCAGTTACGCAGCACACTTTTTCTTGCTCTCAAAACGAAAAGGGTTTAAAAATTAAAATTAACGCACATCACACACTGACCCTAAGTGAAGAAGTGCCTGGTTAACACCGCCTGGCAAAGACTCTAAAATCAATTGTCACTGCACCTTGTCTGCCCTTGACCTTTCTTGATTCTGTCCCTTTCTGCCCTTGTCGGTTTCCTTCTTCCTGTCATCATTGCGCCCCCAAGGCACCTTTCCCGGAGACTTCTTGGCCTTCATCCTCAGTTTCCGGTTGGTCGACCTGCTCCGCCCCGCCGTCGTCGAGCCAGTCCTCCTTCGAGTCCGCACTCCGACTCCTCTCCTGATTCATCGGGTTCTCCTTTTCCTTCTGGTTCTCCCCCTGTCACCTTCACTATGTCTGGTCCAGGGCCTAACGCTAGCAGTGCTCCCGGCCCTAATGCCGGAACTACTACTAGCGGAACCGCCACAGGAACTACCTCGGCTGCACCCGTGCTCCCCTTCTTGGCAGGCCTCAGCCTCCCCGATTTGGACCGGTTGACAAACAACCCTATACACCATGACGCTAGTTGGCTTGCTATGTCGACAAAGCTCCCTTCCGACATCCCAAAGTTTGAAGGCCGTGCTGGAGAAGATCCTTCCAATCATGTTCGATCTTTCCACATGTGGTGTTCATCTACCTCCATTACCGATGACTCTGTTCGTCTTAGATTGTTCCAACGCACGCTTACAGGCGAAGCTTCTAAGTGGTATGTTGATCAACCCACTTCCTCCCATACCACCTTTGCAACTCTTGCCCGGGCTTTTTTATCTTACTTCCAGCTTCCCCTTCGTTATGACACTGGTATCGAACTCTTGACTTCCTTCAAACAAACCTCTTCGACCCGCCTTTCTACCCATGTCCAGGAATGGCGAAGAAGACGGAGCCTATGTCAATCTCCTACCTTCGAAGACCGTGTCTACATGGACTGGTTCCTTAGATCTCTCTTGTCCCCTATCGGGAAAGATGTCGCATCGCATTTTCCTCAAACCGAAGAAGATGCCCTCCAAATGGCGTTAAAGTATGACCTGATCTACGCTCAGACAGGTTATGATCCTACTGTCCTACCTGATCTCCCCAAACCCGGTGATGCCCATACACCGGGGGCACCTCATGCCGCCGATAGTATCGTTGGATCTATCTCTCATCCATCCGCTCAACCTCTCATGAGCTATGGTTTTCCTGGGGGAGGGGGCACCACTCCCTGCACTTCTCCCCCTCCCAGTAGCACGCATCCAGGATACGACATGCCTCATCCTTTTGCCCAACCTCCTGCTTACCTCAATGTTGCCCAACCTAACCATTACCCTCATCCGCAGCCTGGTGCGCCAGCTCCTCCAGCATATGCGCTTTCGCCTCCCTTGCCTTCTCAACCCCTGCAACAGCCATCACCGCCCCCTCAAGAGCCAGTGGATGCACAACAGGGATTCATGGCTACCCAACCACCTAACGGATAGGTGGCCACTCCACCTTCCCCTTCTGGTTCCTCCAATTACCAGATCCTCATGATGAACTCTGATCCACCTCTAACCGTCGACCTTAACCTTCAAACTCGGTCTCACCAGTACCCCAAGCCCCCCGCTCAGTCTACCCCTGAATCCCCTTCTTCCTGTTCTACAGAGCCTATTTTGACAACCAATGGTCCCTTACATATCCCTCAACCCAAAGTTGAGGTCCATACCAAGATTCCTAAAGGACCGTTACGTCGAAATGCTGCTTCTGGTCGAGTTGCTCATTCGTATAGCATAGTAGATGATTTGGCGCAATCTCCTACTGCCATTTCCACACTGGAACTCCTCCAGTCGTGCCCTTCCCAAAAGAAGGTTCTACTATCTGCCGTGGGCGCTGTAGATCCTGCTGATGACCAAATGATTGTGTTCGACGCCCATCAATTAGAACATCCTCCTCTTCCTGCTTCCGTAGCCTTCCAAATCCCAGTCAAAATCCAGAACGCTAACGTTTCTCGGTGCATAATTGATGAGGGGGCATCCACCTATGTGATGTCCGCTTCGGTTTGGAAGCAACTCGGCTCTCCTGAATTAGCCCCTTCCACGATCACCCTTAGAGCATGGGATGGCCACGCCTTCCAGCCCATTGGCCTCTTCCGTAATTGTCCTATCACCCTTGCCGGTAAGACTGTTTGCGTTGACGTCGAAGTCATCGACGCCCCGCTAGACTACAACATTCTATTGGGGCGAAGCTACACCTATGCTATGTCTGATGTCTTTCCCTCATAATGGAAAGATAGTCACCATTGACCAGTTGACATATCATGAGCCAACATCTCAGACCTCACCTGAGATGCCCATCTCTTCTGTAGCCAACAACAAAATCGTCGATTCCTTGACCAGTGTCTCTCCTGGCATCTACAAATACTCCTCTTTGCTCGAAACCTTCCCTGGTCTTCCTCCTCCTCCTATCTCTGACCCCAGCTCATCGAATGTTTGCATGATGCAATCGTCTCAGGCTGCTCTCAAGCAACCTGCTTCGGCTAGTCAGCAACCTTGCCCTCTACAACTTGCTCCTAGCCCTTCACCTGTAGTTGGTAGTCATGAGACTCTTTATCCCCCTGGCATGGTTCCTCCAAGCCTTAACCATTTAGGAGCCGCCCCACCTAGCCATTACCCCTCTGGTCAGATACCGTTCCTAGCTCCCCCACCAGGAGTGTACACGGTACCGATCATGGCCACCCTCTCTCTTCCTAACTTGACCCTTGGGATTCCCATTTGGTACCTTGATCCTCCAGCCCCCACCTTGCCTGGTCAACCCAAACCTTGATATTGCTTTGACCCGGGTTCAACCGGCCCCATGCCTTCTCCCCCTTTGCACATCGGTCTCGATCCACCTCAACGGGGAACCACCTCTGTTGCGGCAGCTCGGGTAAGAAGGGCAAAGCTGTGAGGGCATCGAGATAAATTTGCCAGGCAAACCACTGCTCCTCCTCGGCCTCAAAAGCATACCATACGGTGTGCTTTGTGTGATGTTAGTCACCATTTCCCATACCACATCTGCATTCTTCATCTCAAACCCATGGTTAATGTCGCGTTCCCTGAGTCCACGGTCCCGGAAGCCTCTATTCCTTCCGCGACCGCGATCAAGAACCCCAAGACTATTCACACCAACCACCCCTGTGCTTTGTGTGATCTCCATGGCCATTACACCCATCTTTGTCCCCGCCTCGAGGACTTCCGCACCTCTATCGCCGTGGTCCACCAATTCGAGGCCAAGCGCAATGAGTCCACCTCTCCCCTATTTGTGCATTCTGCTTTAGCAGAACTACCAGATATGATTGCTCCCATTGACATTCCCCCTCCTGATGTCGAGATGACGGAGCCTTCGTCCAGCATTTTTTACCTATCATCATCCATGAGACCCTCGGGGAACATTCCATCTGAATCCTCCCCTATTGTTTCGCTTGACCTTCCTTCAGCGATCATCTTGGGCTCAACATCGGTAGATCCTTTATCTACTTACTCTTCGGTCACCCCTTGTGACGATGTGCATGTGAACCTCTCTTCTCATGATGATGATTCAGGTCACTTCACCACGTCAGGTGGTCTTTCTTCCACCAGTCACCCCATCTTCTATCGCGATGACGAAATTATGGAAAAAATCCCCACCCCCGACGTTATCTATTCCCCCTTACATCGAACCCAGGCGTTCACACCACATCCACCTTGTGGCCATTACATTGAGACCCAATGTTTGGGTAAGGGGGCACCCACATTTTAGAGACCAAGAGAAGCAATTCTCCACCACTCTCCTAGTGTATCTGGTCGTGTTGACTTTAGTCCCAGTATTCTTCCACATTTAGAAGAACCTCTAGAGTCCCATATCACTTCAGATCACTCTAGGGATGATACCCCTTATCGTTCCCTCATATTACATTAGCAACCCAGTCTCTTAGACATTATTGTTGACCAACCTATAGCTTTTCTACAAGAGCATCAGTTCTTTATCTCCAAATCCTCTTTTTGGGATAGTGACACCAGGTATGCCAACTCGGAAACTTAAAGTCCATTTGATCCCTATATGCAGTACCAAAAGAGATTGGTAATCCTCCATTTCCTTTCTCAAACTGCATAACCATAACAAGAACAAATGGCACACCACATCATTAACATGTGTTTAGGTTCCCCTTTTTTTAAATACATTTTGGCATGACCACACCATGCTCGGGGGCACCCATGCCCCTCAACCATAACCCTCCTCACCTCGTTTTTGGAGAGGAGGTCGTATTACCGATTGAGTGTGAAATCCCTTCCCTTCATCTGGCTATTGAACTTCTCCCTGACACCCAACCTCTAGAACAACGACTTATCCTGCTTGAGCGTGCCTCTGAAGACCGCCGTGTTGCATTGCAAACCATAGAAGCAGCCAAGAAACGCACCAAAGCTCAATATGACCGAAAAGTCCAGCCTCGTCCTTTTCACAAAGGCGACCTTGTTCTAGTATATGACCAGGCCCATGATGTCCTTGGTCACGGGAAGTTCGACTCATTATGGCTAGGCCCTTACGTCATCAGTAAGGATCTTGGTAAGGGGGCATACCTTTTAGAGGACTTCGAAGGCAATCCTCTTCCTAATCCTCGCAATGCACTCTATCTTAAGAAATATTACCCTTAGCATTTCCCTTTTGAGATGCGTGTTTTAGGTTCTTTTAGATAGCCAACATCTTTTTTGTACTTTCATCCTTCGCCAGGAGCTATTTTTTCCAAGAAGGATCACTTCACCTCTCCTTCAAATCGAACTTCCTCACTTACAACACTTGTACTTGGGGCACCATTTTGCCTCCTTACTTGTCTTTGTTCGTGTCAATTTTCGTCATGAGTTACCATCTTGTACTCATGTTTTCATGGTTCCCCATTGAGCCTTTACTGTGTGGCAGCACCATCAAGTCGCCCTTGTTTAGAGCATCCAAGTTGAGTCATCATCGCATTCATGGAGTCTATCCCGAGTCCCTTTGTACCCCGCTATAGCCCTCCACCATTCATTACTTGGTCTCTCTCTTGTGTCGCACATTATGGCCTTCAGTCCCACTGTCCCCTATCCCTTATGATATTGCGTCAGTCACTGCCAGGTCATTCATGCCCTTTATGCTCTACCAAGGGAAGTCGTCCATTCGCTACTCAGTCCCTTCCATTTCACCATCATCATTTGTGTCAGTCTGTCCATCGCTCTACTATTTTCTCTCGTGCCTTAGTTGAGGATCTCTCATTGCCTCACCTATGGCGGACCTCCTTCTGTCGACATCAGCTCATTCATTCCAGAAGCCAGGTCTAGAGGGCGGTGTACCTTGGTTCCAGCTTCCACTCTTGTTCGGTGCCTCGAATCAGGCAAAGGGATATCTCCTTTCCCTTTGGCTTGATTGTTTCTCCAGCTCCTTTCAGCATGATCGAGATCCGTATACTTGATGGTCTAGTGATCCAGCAGCAGCTCTTGATGATTCCCGGGTGTGTGTGAGATGTCTCAACCCTCCTGAGGGGGTGGCCCTGCAGGTAGCCCCCCACATGCCCGGATGACCTATTCCTTGCAGCCTTTGATGCAGCTCCAGATATTTGATGATGTTGGCCGTAGCCACTTGCAGCGCCTCTTTGACTTGCATGTATCAGTTAGATTTTCTGAGCCCTTCCCCATTTACAGGGGGCATTTGGGTTGTGTTTGTATCTCATGTACTCAGATATTATTGTACAAGTCCTGGCTGTTATCCCAGGCACAACATGTATATGGGATTCTTCATTGTATTTTTATCTGGCTCATGATTATGCCAGCTGTACTTTATGGTTCGGTCCCTTGTTTACTGGACACACTATTATTTTGTACTTTGTCTCGGCAGGCATAGGTATGCCTCCCCCGCCGCCTTTAGCACAGGTACCCTCTCATAAAAAAGAGACTTGTTGCACCTGCGAGTCTCATCTCCTCAGGGTCTAGTTCTTCAACACACTATCTACCTTGCATTTCTCTCTCTGACTTCCCTTTTGTTGTCTAGTGATTGAGTTCTTACAACGTACTTCGGTCATACGATTTGCTCCTGACACTCGCACGCTGGGGGGCAATTTGTTACACCATTTTTTGGTCATCTAACCTATTACCATTAGATGGACCCAAGTACACCATGTAAGACCAATTTTACCCTAAGTAAAATTGCTTTCACTATGTTAAAACAGGAAACCCAAAAAGGAAATATTAAACAAACCTATATTTGTTTGATTTTCCTCATGGAATAATTAATTAAACCATAATTTAATTATTATTCCCAGTCATGTTTAACCCAAAATCAAAGAAATTAATTAGATAAACCTTTATTTATCTTATTATTTTCTAGGAATAATTATTTAAACCTTATTTAGATAATATTCCTTGTTAAATATGACCAAGTCACCCACAAATAATTAAATAAATCACTATTTATTTAATTATCTTTCAACCACTTCCTTAAATAATTAAATAAATCATTATTTATTTGATTATCTTATAACCGCTTCCTTAAAAAGATAAATAAATCATTTATTTATTTATTTTTGACAAATTAAGGGATTTGACCCAAGTCAAATACCTTTTCCCTCCGACAAATATAATAAAATATTCCATAAAATTTGGATCTTGATTTGGTTAACATTATTTTAATCATGCACCAATATCTAGAATGACCCAATATTTTGTTATAAATAGGAGGGTTTTTCCCATCATTCTTCACCTTTTGTTGCCTGTTAGATCACTCTGGATCTATACACTTGGTCACATTTTTCTACCATTTGCTGTGTGATCTCCCTTTGAGTTCCATTCTTTGTGTGGGTTTTCTACACCAACAAGAGAGAGAAATCTTAGATCTGAAGTGCTGAGGACTTCCAAGAACCCATCCCACTGAGGAGAATTGGATAAGCCTTCTTGTTTTCCTCCCAGGTGCCCAATTAATATAAAAATTCTTTCAAAAATTGTTCTTGTCTTTTCTATTGGTATATGGTGCAAACCCTTGTTTTTTCTGCTTAATGTCTTTCCATGCATAGATCTGGTTTTTGCAGCTCTTTTATGTTCAACTAACCACAGATCTGAAGATATTGGCAGCCACTTTTGTTGTTAGGGCTATTAGTTATGCGTAGCTAAAGTGGTCCTTTTTAGTACACTTAAACCATAGAGATTCATACTAACAC